>CM027120.1:61775356-62133304 GCA_015476505.1 Urochloa ruziziensis
TGCGCTTTTCCGAGAACCTGCGGACGAAGTCGTGCAGGGTCTCGTTCTTGCGTTGCCTGATCTGACCGAGGAGCCGCTTGCTCCCGGGCCTTTCCCAGGTACCGAGATAGTTACCGACGAAGAGTGCGGTAAGCTGATCCCAGTTGTCGATGGCGTCCTGCGGGAGTCCTGCCAACCAATTGCGGCAGTCCTTGGTGAGCATGATGGGAAGATAGTTCGCCATCACGTCCTCGTCGCCGCCGGCTGCTTGTACGGCGGTATAGTAAATCTGAAGCCATTGAGATGGGTCAGATTTCCCGTCGTACTTGTCGATGTCCGACAGCTTGAAGCCTCTGGGCCATGTCACGCTTCTCAAGCGCTCGGTGAACGACTGGAATCCGCCGATCCGACCTCTGGGGCAGGAATCACTCGGACCCGATCCGTCAACCGCCCTTGGGGTGTGCTGTCCCTCCTGCGATCCCGGTCCCTAGGTGGGGAACGGGTCCTCCGATAGTTCCGAGTCCTGGGTGGAGTTCGGTCCTGCCGGTAGGTTCTGTTGCGCGGTGGAGTTCGATCTCTTGGTGGAGTCGGCCGCCTGGGTGGCGGAAGCACTCGTCGTCGACCACCATTGTTGCCGCGCCTTGGGCTACCGGAGAGGTCAGAGTAGTCTGACTCTGTCGAGTAACCGCTTCTGTTGGGGTTATGACGGGGATTTCCATGATCCCGATCATACTCTTGGCGCCGTCGGAGTTCTTCGCGATGGCGCTCTTCAGTGCTATTGGTGATGATGTCCCTTGCATCTCGATCTCTGTTGATCGTGGTGCGGAGGTCTTCATCACGACCCGACCCGCCGCCGGCCCGGTGTCGAGATGAACCGGGTTCAGGAGCGTCGGTGGTCGTTCTGCCTTGCATCTGGTGAACCTGGACGGAGGCGGCCTGCACAAGAGCCCTTACCTTTTCCAAGCCCGGAGTGTTAGGCGGTAGCCGATTGATTTCCTCGTTGATAGTAACGAGGTTCTGGACCGGTGTCTCGTAGACTTCGTGTCCGTTGAACTCGAACGTGCCGTCGCGCATCAAGTTCCGGGCGCTCCTCCGTTCGTGTTGATCCCGTTGGCGACGATGATCTTCAGAGCGAGGCTCCTGGAGTCGAGCAGTACCAGATCCCGACGCGGCGGCTCCGTGTGGTCGTGCGGCTCTGCGAGTCGCCCGACTGGCATTGCGTCCTCGACGCTGGTTCCTGGCTTCGGTCGTCTCCTCAGCAGGAGTGACCTCATCTTCTGAGACAGGATTGGTTGGCGTTGCTGGCGCCACCATGTAACAATATGATCCGACTCCTTCTTGCGCGAGGTAGTCTTCCTCGGACTCGGAGAAGTCGGATGTGGGCGTGTAACGTTCCAAACTACTCGGAGTCAATTCTCCGAGTGATCCTAGTAGTTCCGGCTCTGTAGAGGCATCGGACACCGTGTATCCTTCCGGCAGATCGTCTAGGATTGAGGGTCCCAGTAGATCTAGGCCGTAGGAGTCGCTCCCAGAGAAGTAATCATCCGACTGGACGATGTCCTTCATCTTTTGCTTCCGAGCAAGCGCGCAAAAGCCAGGGGTCTGAACAGCAATGACCTCAGGGCTCTGGACGCGTGTGGGTTGAGCGTTTACGCTCTGCGATGATTCGGCGACGCGACTCTCAGGAGTCGGATCGGAACCGAGCGATTGTAGATCTGTTCCCGACTGGTCTGGCCTCGCGTTTTGCGATGGACTCAGCGGGGTAGATCCGGCACGATCAAAGGCGATTGGACCGGATTGGGCCGTGATGGCCGAAGTCGGCGCCAGAGAGGAGACCTCCGTGGCGTCCGTCGCATCCGCCGCCTGGGTATCCAAGGCGGTGGTGGTGATGACGTCCCCGAACTGGATCTCGACTTCGTCGACGTCCGGGAGGTTGCAGCTGTCCAAGATCTTGACGCGATCCATCGAACTTACCAGATTGATCTCGGCGATATCCCCTACCTGGCGCGCCACTGTCGGTGATATTATCTCCGTCAGTCTTCCACGGGGTAGCCCACGGAAGTGATTTGTAATGTAGGGAAGATCGCAAAGATCGGAAGCAAGATGGTTAGGATGGACAGACACAAGGGTTTATACAGGTTCGGGCCGTCGACTCGACGTAATACCCTACGTCCTGTTTTGGGTGTTGTATTGCTTGTTGAGATGTGGTGTCTAGTTATGAGATGCTTCCTGAGGGGGTCCCTGCTCGCCTTATATATCGGGGGGCAGGGTTACAAGTCGGTTTGTATCCGATCCTATCTCTAAGAATCCTTTCCTTTTTTACAATAATTCCTATTCCAACTAGGATTTCTCCTTCTAGATCCTTCCTCCGTGCGCCGACTTGTCCCGCACGTCTTCAGGTCCGGAACGGTGAGATGGGCCGCCCCCTTTTGGTGGGCTGCCGGGCTGGCTCGTGAGGTACCCTGGTACTATATCCCCCACAAGTCTTACCAAATCCCTACGGATTTCAGGCACAATCGGAATGAACCCTTCAAATACCGGTCCTGGAGGGTTTGGTGGTGGTGCAGTGAGACCTCCCGAAAACATAGCTAGGTGCGGTAGATACAGTCTACCACGACTTGATCTTGCACGTTGTCTCGGCATTATATATTTTCCTATTTAACGGAAGAAAACATTTAGCTATAGTTCTATATATGATATATAGCAACTTAAATACCTGAGCTTTGCACTCGTATCGAAAGAAAACTACATACAACAATACAAATGAAAAAAAACGCCAGAGAGAAGATGTATATATATACCTAAGCTTTGTTTGTCGACCGGGCGATGGTGGTGCTCGCGAGCAGGCAGCAGAGAGCGAGCGAGAGAGCTAGCAGAGCAAACGAGCCAGAGAGCGAGCCAAAGAGCTAGCAGAGCGAGAGAGCGAGAGAATGAGCTCGGGCGTGAGCTTGCGAGCAGACACAAGCAATAAGTACTGGGCGGTTTTGCCTCGGGCTGTGTACCACATCACAGCCGGTTTTTATTAAAAACCGGCTGTGAAAACACTCTTCACAGTCGGTTTTTATTAAGAACCGGCTGTGAACACTGTCTTCACCGCCGGTTTTTATTAAAAACCGTCTGTGAAGAGTGTCTTCACAGCCGGTTTTTAATAAAAACCGGCTGTGATGAATATTACAAATATTTTATAATATTTTGCACACAATAAAATTAAAACAAAAAAGCATGGGAAATTAGTGCAATTAACTCTAAATACTTAAACAACAGTAGTGCAATTATCTCTAAATATATAAATAAAGTATAAGTAGTGCAATTAACTCTTAATACCAAAATAAGGTAAAAGTAGTGCAATTAACTCTAATTATTACATAACTATGCATTATTCAACTAACGATGACGGCCTCGTCATGATCACGTCGGACGTAAGCTGGCTCATCATCTTTCTCTTCAAACACAGGTAGGTCGACATCAGGCCCGAGAGGAGGCATGTCGTTGAAGTCGTTCCCTTCTTCCTCGGTTGTGTCTTCAACACCGACGATCTTCCTTTTTCCTTGAAGAACAACGTGTTTTCCATCATTAGCGAGGTCCTTTGCATAGAAGACTTGCACTACATCTTTCGCCCAAACGAATGGTTCGTCTCTGTAGCCTGTCTTCTTAAGATCGACGACTGTCATACCATACTTGTCCTCGAAGACTGCCACTTGATTCACCCACTTGCACCGGAAAAGAGGTATCTTTAAGTTGGGCCCATAATCTAGCTCCCAGATCTCTTCAATGGTCCCATAGTATGTCTGCAAGTGTTGATTGTTGTCATAAGCATCGATACGAACACCACTGTTCTGGTTGACACTTTTTTCATCTTGCTTTGTTGTGTAGAATGAGTACGCATTTATGTCATATCCTTGAAACTTTGTCAACGTACTTGATGGTCCCATAACCAACAAATCTAGCTCACGAGAACCAGTTGTACCAACAGTTAATTTCAATCTTAACCAGTCACCAAAGAATTCTCTATGTTTTTTCATGATCCACTTTTGTTGTTTGGCTCTGTTCTGGTTCTGTAGCTCTCGCATATGCATTTCAATATATGGCGAAACTACAGATGCTTGCCTGTAGAACAGTGTAATGTGCTTGCGTGAAAGCATCAAGGTCATCGATCCTGCTCGAATGACGGCCGATCGTCCCCCTCCCAACCAGCCTTCCCTCGTGGCGTGATAAAGGCACACCGACTCTTGGCAGATCCAAATAGTATGTGCAGAACTCAATTGCCTCCTCAGTCTCCCAACCATTTGCCATGCTAGCCTCCGATCTGAATCTGTTTCTAACATACTTCCTAATCACACTGTTTAACCTCTCGAAAGGAAACATGTTATGCAGGAACATTGGACCAATTGATTTTATCTGAGCAACAAGGTGAATAAGCAGATGCTCTGACATGTCAAAAAATGTCGGTGGAAAATGCATCTCGAGCCTGTTTATAGTATGGATCAGGTCTTCTTGAAGCTTGTCTAGCGTTGTTGGATCTATGACTTTGTGAGATATAGCATTGAAGAAAGAGCACAACTTTATGAGGGGATCCCTCACCTTCGGTGGTAGCACACCCCTTAACGCAACAGGGAGAAGTTGTGTCATGATAACGTGGCAGTCGTGGGCCTTCATGCAACTCATGTTGAATTTTGACTCCTGTATGTTGACCAGCCTCCTGATGTTGGCCGAGTATCCGGTGGGCACTTTCAACTCATGAAAGAATTTACAGATCTTCTTTTTCTCGTCTTTAGTCACTGTCCATGAAGCAACTGGAAGCTTCTTTTTCCCATCAGGCTGTATGATAGGATGTAGTTCAGGCCTGACACCCCATTCTTGTAGGTCTTGACGGACTTCCTGTGAGTCCTTTCCCTTTTTTTTCATGGCCATTAATGTTCTGAGGGTGCTCTCAGTCACATTTTTAGTTAGATGCATGCCATCGAGTGCGTGGCGAATAGTAAGGAATTCCCAATATTGAAGTCTAAAGAATATACACTTCTTTTTCCATAAAGCGCTTGCTGGTGCGGGTACACTTCCTTTTCCCTTTCCAAATACCACATCAAGTTTGCTGACTATTTTAAAGATCTCGTGTCCATCGCGATAACTCGGAGCCGAGCGCTCCTCGGTTGTCCCATCAAATGATTTCTTGTTCCGTCGATATGGGTGATCTCTGCGAAGGAACCTACGATGACCCATGTAGACCATCTTCTTGCTATTATTTAACCATCTAGCGTCGGTCTCGTCGACGCAAACCACACAACCATTATAGCCTTTTTAGCCTGGCCAGATACAGTACCAAGGCCGGGGAGGTCCGTGATTGTTACAAATAATAATGCTTTCAACTTGAAGTGTTCTCTCTTGTACTCATCCCAAACATTGACACCATGATCCCACAAAGTCACAAGATCATCCACCAGTGGCTCCAGGTACACATCGATTTCATTTAATGGCTGCTTTGGCCCTTCGATCAGCAAAGGCATCATAATATACGTCCGCTTCATACAAAGCCAAGGCGGAAGGTTGTATATGCAAAGAGTGACAGGCCAGGTGCTATGTTTGCTTCTAACCATGTTGAAAGGATTCATACCATCAGTACTCAATCCGAACCTTACGTTCCTTATCTCACTGGCAAATTTCTTCTTGAAATGATAATTGATAGCCCTCCACTATGAACCGTCAGCTGGATGTCTAAGCTTTCCATCATTCAGACGCTCTTCTTCATGCCAACGCATAAGCTTTGCTATCTTTGGGTTTGCAAATAAACGCTTCAATCGAGGAATCACGGGAAAGTACCAGACGACTTTGGCGGGTGGTCTTTTATTTCGATCACATGTCATATGTATAGCTGATACAGACTTGTACCTAGAAGCTTCACACACTGGGCATGCATCTAATTCTTTATAGTCACCACGATATAAGATGCAATCATTTGGGCATGCATGTATTTTTTGTACTTCTAGCCCAATCGGACATATCATTTGCTTTGCTTGGTATGTGTTCTTCGGCAACCCCATTAGGGCTGGGAAGCATCTTCTCCAGAATATTCAGCAAAATGTCAAAGCCCGTGTCTGACACACCATTTGTTGCCTTCATCTCCAGTAGCAAGAGGTCAGCTTCAAGTTTCGACATGCTACAACCACTGTACAACTGAGTCTTTGCATCATTTCTCATCTGCTCGAGCTTTTTCAGATTCTTTGCATCCAAGCATTCTGGCTCCGCATCACGTATCATCTGGTCAAGACCATCAACCACATCATCCGCAGCTAATGTCTCGGCGAAGGTTTCACCGATGTTTTCCATATATGTTTGTTCGACCGGTTCTGGCTCATTTTCAAGTTCCACTGCCTGTGTGGCCTGATGGTGTACTGTTTCCCTAATCTTCTCTCGGGTAGTTTTCTGCGTGGTTTCATTCTCACCTTCCTCACCATGCTTATTCCAAATCTTGTAGTCTGGCACGAACCCCCTAGACAACAAATGATACCGGATCTGCTCGACGTTACGAAACTGTTTCTGGTTTTTGCAGTCATAGCATGGACAATACACATATCCATCACTCATGTTGATGTAAGCCTTCGCAACCTTCACAAACGAATCAACGCCGTTGATATATGACATCTCTTTTGGCCGCTGGCCTGTACATCCAGCCTCGATCGTTGTCCATCTAAAATTCATGCCAAAATTCAAAATCTAGTGGATGAAACATGCTCAAATTTGAAATGGTTGCTAGTTACCCACCTCAAATTAAGTTGATGGAGTGATTCTTCAAAGAAATCTCACTTTGTACATTGAAGGTTGGCAACAAATCCCCTCTAAAATGGAACAAAAGCCCCTCCATCAAATTCATGCCAAAATTCAAAATCTAGTGGATGAAACATGCTCAAATTTGAAATGTTTGCTAGTTACCCACCTCAAATTAAGTTGATGGAGTGATTCTTCAAAGAAATCCCACTTTCTGCATTGAAATTTGACAAGAAATCCCCTCTAAAATGGAACAAGAGAGCCCCTACATCAAATTCATGCCAAATTTTAAAATCTAGTGGATGAAACATGCTCAAATTTGAAATGGTTGCTAGTTACCCACCTCAAATTAAGTTGATGGAGTGATTCTTCAAAGAAATCCCACTTTCTACATTGAAATTTGACAAGAAATCCCCTCTAAAATGGAACAAGAGAGCCCCTACATCAAATTCATGCCAAATTTCAAAATCTAGTGGATGAAACATGCTCAAAATTGAAATGGTTGCTAGTTACCCACCTCAAAATAAGTTGATGGAGTGATTCTTCAAACAAATCAAACTTTCCCCATTGCAATTTGCCAATAAATGCTCTCTAAAATGGAACAAATTCCCCTCCATCAAATTCATGCCAAATTTCAAAATGTAGTGGATGAAACATGCTCAAAATTGAAATGGTTGCGAGTTACCCACCTCAAAATAAGTTGATGGAGTGATTCTTCAAAAAAACCCAACCTTTAGAGAGCAATTTGGTGAAAATGGAGAGCAAAAAGGGTTGAGAGAGGGGTGGGCGTCGGGTTTAAGAAGAAGGGAAGGGGAGTGAAAGAGGGTTTTGTACTGTACAGGCACATCACAACCGGTTTTAATTACAAACCGGCTATGAAAGGGGGCATCACAGCCGGTTTGTAAGAAAAAACGGCTGTGATGTGCCCGGCGACTATCACAGCCGGTTTCTAACAAAAACCGGTTGTGATAGTGGTCATCACAGCCGGTTTTGACGTATGCTTGCCCCACCTAACTGAAAACCGGCTGTGATGCCCTATCACAACCGGTTTTGCCAAAACCGGTTGTGATAGCCCGTTTGAGAAAGTGGTTTGTGTAGTAGTGGACGGCCGTCGGCAGGGCACCAAGCAACCAAAGTCACGCCGGGGGCGGTTAGTGTAGGCAAAACTCATCACGATCGATCTGTAGAGAAGGTACATCAGACGGCGGCACTCGGCGAGAGTCAGAGGCATGGCTTAGCGGAAAAACGAATCAGACCGAGGAGGAGATGGTGAACCTGCTGCAGATGTGCTCACCTACAATGACAGTCGACGGATGGAGGAAGTGGCCGTATTCAATTCGCAGACGATCGCCGGCCGGCAGCGGCGGCGGCTTACGTGCGAGCGTGCTCCTGCGGCGTCAATTCTCACGATGAACTTGTACGTGGTGCGGCGTAAAAGATCGTTGGTGGTCAGCAGCAGGGCAGCGCCAGGTCTTGACGACATTGGTGGCGGCGGCTTGCAAAGGAGAGCTAGGGCAACTGCAGCTGCGGTTTCTTGCGAGAAAAGAACAAGAGGCGGCGGGACTTGGGCAGCCTTAAAGCAGGCTCGTCAGGCTCGACTCGGTCTCGCGCCAACTCGATGCATAGCGATGGCAGGGTGTAACTCGAACTCGTGTACGTGCTCATCGGCAGATTGAAAAAAAGAAAGATCGAAGGCAAAGGCACTGACATCTGGCCGGCCTCGCAAATGACTCAAAGCCAGGGAGAACAAAGGCGTATTCAGGAAACACGCCATCAACTTGCAGCTGTCTTGCTTGCTGGTCCATCGTCATGCATATGTGCGTGTAGATGAAAGAAGAAAAAAAAAGGAATTGTCGAATAGGCACCATGTAAGCATGACATCATTAGGGTATTTATATAAGAAATAAAATAATATGCCAAAGGAGTTAGACGAAGGGGCTGTGGACTTTCTTTTGTGGTCGTCAATGGCTCTTGGTGTCTCACCAATAACGGTGATGGACGGAGGTGGCCGAAATCGATGGCGAAAGGTGAAGACGGCGACATCAGCCGGAATCGGGCGAACGCTGGAGACAGGCTCCCTTGTTGTGCGATGATGCTCATTCGACAACAGAACGGGGACGTCGAGCAGCTAGGTGTCAAAGATTGGCGGATGGCGGAGACTGCGACTGGCTCGGGGGTTGCACGGAAGGGCTCCTTCGGAGAAGGCATGAGGACGGGGACAAATGCAGATCGACGAATCGGCCGGCAAAGCTTGTCGGTGGCTCAAAGATAGTTTGGGACACGATAAATCCAAATAAAATATATGGAGCTCATGAGGAGGATTATAGAGCCTTCTAATAAATAGAATTAGCTCTAGAGGAAGAGGAGAATAAATTCTAGAAAAGTTCAGAAAATTCTCGGAGGAACCTAAACGTAAGTTAGACGCGTTTTCAAAACCATGCACTCATGAAACACGAAGATGTATCGGTATAAATGCAACACACAGAGAACAATTAATTTCAAATTTAGAAAACAACAATTGTTTTTATTTCTATGCTAAATTCTCTGTAAAATAAATAAGTGTTGGAAAAATTTAAATTGAGAGAAAATTGTTGTATTACTATTCTCTAAATTCACATCCTGAAATTGGAGAATTTCAGGGTGTGATAGCCAAAAGGTGACATCTAGTATCGATTTTGTTAAAATCTGGTACTAAATGGGCCTCCACGGGTTATTTCAAAAGGAATGCATCTCTCACTCAGTCACATGTGATGCATAGGTGGGATGCACCAGGGTCGCGGGTTCGAATTCTCGCAACCGCGTACGCGGATTTACGCGTGAATGGCGCCCTTTAGTACGCGTAATAAACCTACTCATTTCTCCACTTTCTCTTTAGCAGAGACCACGATAACAAGTGATCCATGGATCGACCAGACGACCACGAACCCTGTAGAAAGGATCGCAGTCTTGCTCGTAGTAAGAATGTGGTTAATCCATCCTCCATTTGTCATCAAAACAACGAACCATAAGAATAGATTCCAGGCTTTCCCAAGAAACAGAATCGAATGCTTTCCTGAAATGGAGATTGGGAACAGCCGCATGGCAGCTTTGTGCTTTTAAAACAACTCAAATGGTCAGTAACGTAAATAAAATTTTCAGTGATTCTGCACTTATGCACAAACCCGGTTTGATAAGGATCGGCAATCAAGGGAATGAGACGCCACACATGATTAGCAAAGACTTGAAAAGTTTCATCTGGAGAAATCGACCGGAAAGCATCTGGAGAACACACTCATTACTTCCTTCTTGGAAACTATAGCTACGTTGGTACTGCTACCTTGCTGCCATGTAAGCAATCTATTTTCGTTTCATACTTATGCTAGAAGCATTACATGCATGCTCCAAAACTCTTTGGTACGACATGCACTTTCATTACTTCTGAGAACCTCTTCCACGCACAACAAAATTTTGGCCTTTTGCAACTATAAAATGATGGAAATAGGGTCAAAACCGAGGCAAGATCTACCAATATAATTAGCAGCTCCACGGTTGTCACCTTGGATAATTTTGTCCAAAATGAATGGAGAAATAATAATATACTGTGCTTTTGATTTCTTCTTGTCGTTCACATACTTTTTTCCTATTATTTGTGATGGTGAGTTTGTGAGCTTAAAATTTTATACAAATTTGGCTGTGTGTGGTCGCAGAGATTTGTTTCTAAACTAAAATTCACTTTTCCACCACTGCACACCACTTGATCGTCAAATACAATTGTCGTCTCTTATTTCCCACCTCTCTCTGTTGTGCTAAGACTATCATGACCCATATGCCTGTAGCTTATTTCCACATGAGCTCCAGCAACCCTTTGGGTAGCAAAATTCTCGTGTCCGGGGGGAACACAAAACATTTTATTACACGATCTGATTAAATGTACACATAGTGCTGCCCACATGTGTAAAGATATATTGAACTTGGAGGTGTACTGCTTGATTTTTTTTTGTACAAAATATGAAGGAAAATAGTACAAAAAATCATCCGAAGTCCAAGACACTATAATTTATCAGCAGACACATATTAATGAATATAGTGGATTTCATTAATTATCGAGTCATACAGTAGTTTACAAACTTGGTTATAACAATGATGATTCTACAAACAGGTAAATTATTGAGTCCTGCGTATACAAATATTTGACGATGTGACATGCATGCACATACTATTGTAAATATTAGAAACAAACACTATATGAATCTTGATTATTCGTGTGATCCCTCCGTGCTCACTAGCTCCTGGTGTAGAAGGGCACGATGGTGTAGACGGTTTGCAGGAAGCTGGAGACAAGAAGGATGATGGCGGCCACAAGGGAGATGAACACCCAAGGGTTGCTCAGATAGGTCTGGACGAAGTTGGCCCGCCACTTGTTCCGTCGTTTCATGCAGTGGGCATTCAGCTCACGTTGCACGTTGTTCAGTTTGCTGTACTTGCTCATTACTGTTCCCTTTGACAGGGTATTGAACAGGTCCGCTGCTTCCTTATCGGTGCCCAATCCGTTATTGAAAAGTCCTTTGGATCTTAATAGTGCCACGTCTCTTCCTGAGTCAATGATGTTGTCCAAGAAGAATATGTAGTCCATGACATCGGTTCCTGCGTCGTCGCAATGTAGCCGCTCAAACACCATCTGGTTGAGGAACATTTTGTAGGTTTCGTCGTAGACTGCCACATATGGCATGCTCAGCACGCCATTTTTGAACTCAACATCGTTGACTCTCCTGGTGTTGCTCTTCTTGAAATGGATCCCTGCCTCGCTAAGCTCCACAATGGTTGGCGTAGAATCTATGTCATCATCCTTACACTGGCTTGATCCTTGATCGCATGTACTGGTGGGTCCACAGAGCTTTTGTGAAAAAGGTCAAGGGGGTGGAGGCCCAAGTTGTTGATGCCTTCCATGACTGAGCAGTGATAGACTTAGGATCTACTAGCAATAGATTAATCTCACGGGTAAAACTTTGTATAAATGATTTAACCACTTGTACTTGCATAAATTAGAACAACTACACCTAGAGGGAGAAAGAAAAGGGCACAGACCAGTAGAGGAGGCGTCGGGGTTGACAGCGGCCATGGCGGCGGTGGCGGTCGCAGGGGCGGCCGCGGGTTGAGGCGGCGCTGGGGGCGCGGTGGCTCTCCGGTTGAGGTCGGGGCGATGGCACCTCGTCCTCCGGATCCACCCAGAGGTCGCGGGCGGCGCTGGTGCAGCTTCCCGTTGCTCCAGTGCCCCTCGATCGGTAGGGATGTGGGGTGGTGGCTGGCGGCGCGGTGAACCTCGTGTTCCGTGCCCTAGCCCCCACCCCTTTCTTTATAGCACTGTACAACGGGGGCCCACCAACCAATGCTAGGTTGGGCTCCCCCGATCAGGGTGCGTGGACCGAGCCCATCACGGCCTTTGGGCCGTGGTGGTGGAGATCGACCTAACAATCTCCCCCTCGATCTCACCTTATGTTTTCTTACCTTAAGCTCTTCGCTTGACATCCACTTCATAACAAAAAAGCACATTGAGCATGAGTCATCAAAATTGATATTTCAATTAGATTAATCAGCCACAATAAACTTCTCTATTGCAAAGGATCGTACCTTGGGCCATTATCCAGTGATCATGAGGCTTTCCCTTAAACCCATACCGGTAATGTGTTCTCTAAACACACTGGGTGGTAAACCTTTAGTGAGCGGATCCGCAAGCATATTCTTCGTACTTATATGCTCCAGACTTATAGTCTGATCCTGGATTTTATCTTTCACAACATAGAATTTTATTTCTATTGGTTTGGTAGCGTTACTCGACTTGTTGTTGTGAGCGTAAAATACTGCAGGCTCATTATCGCAGTACATTTTAAGTGGTCTATTAATACAATCTACCACTTTCAAGTCGGGTATAAATTTCTTTAGCCACTTGGCCTGCAACGTTGCCTCATAGCATGCTATAAACTCTGCATACATCGTAGATGATGCAACCAGAGTTTGTTTAGAGCTTCTCCACGAAATAGCTCCCTTTGCGAGAGTGAATACATAACCTGACGTGGATTTTCTATCATCCTTGTCTCCCGCAAAGTCTGCATCTGAATATCCCCTTATCTCTAGAGAATCAGATCTTCTGTATATTAGCATGAGGTCTTTTGTGCCTTGCACATACCGCAAAGCTTTCTTTGCCATTTTCCAGTGCTCTATGCCTGGGTTATCTTGATATCTACCGAGTACTCCGGTGATATAAGCCAAATCAGGGCGAGTGCACACTTGTGCATACTGTATGCTACCAACTGCTGAAGCATATGGAACCATTTTCATTTGATCGATCTCATACTGGTTCCTGGGGCGTTGAAAATCCCCAAACTTATCGCCCTTCACTATCGGTGCAGGTGTGGCTTTACTCGCATGCATATTATATTTCTTTAGGATTTTCTCCAAATATGTCTTTTGCGATAGTCCTAAAACCCCGTTTCTTCTGTCTCGGTAAATTTCAATGCCCAGAACATATGAAGCCTCACCAAGATCTTTCATATCAAAATTAGAGGACAAAAACATTTTTGTCTCTTGCAACATTCTTTTATCACTGCTAGCAAGCAGGATATCATCCACATATAGGATTAGGAAAATATATTTTCCATTCTTAAACTTTGCATAGATGCAATTGTCCTCTACATTTGCCATAAACCCAAATTTCTTAATTGTCTCATCAAACTTCAAGTACCACTGTCTAGAAGCTTGTTTCAATCCATAAATGGATTTTCTTAATCGGCATCCCATGTTTTCTTTGCCTTCCACAACAAAACCTTTAGGTTGAGTCATGTATACGTTTTCAAACAGATCCCCGTTTAAGAACGCTGTCTTTACATCCATCTGATGTAATTCTAAATCATAGTGTGCCACTAATGCCATTATGATTCTAAAGGCATCTTTACATGAGACTGGAGAAAACGTCTCATTGTAATCTATTCCTTCTCTTTGTGTGAACCCTTTAGCCACGAGTCGCGCTTTATATCTTTCAATATTCCCTTTGGAGTCATATTTTGTTTTGTAGACCCATTTGCATCCTACTGATTTGGCTCCTTTAGGAATTACTTCTAAGTCCCAAACCTTGTTGGCACTCATTGAATTCATTTCTTCTTGCATGGCTTCCAGCCATTTTTCAGATTGAGCGCTTCTCATGGCCTCTTCAAATGTGATGGGATCACCCCCCATTTGAAACTCTTCTAAGTTGCCAATTTCATAGCAATCAGGAATAGCTGAGCGTCTCACTCTTGCAGACCTTCTCAGTCCTCCCCCAGCTGGTTCAGCAGCTGGCTCAACAACTGGTACTTCAGTAACCACAGGCTGTTGAGGTACTATTTCTTGAGCAACAACTGGTTCAACATCTTGTGCCACAATTGGTTCAACTTGAGGAATAGGTTCCACATTCTCATTCATTGCTGGCACTACAGGGCTAGGAGCTTGTACCGGTGTCACAGTGGCTTCCACTGTTGGAATTGACACAGGTAACTCGAAAAAAGGTTCTTGAATCATTGGGCAAGGTGCAAAGACCCGCTTCTCCTCAAGATCTATCTCTCGAGTAGCCATGCTCCCCCTGATCATCTCATTCTCTAGAAAAACTGCATGTCTCGTTTCCACAAACTTTGTGTGTCTGTTAGGACAATAGAAACGATACCCTTTTGTCTTTTCAGTATAGCCAATGAAATAGCAACTGACTGTTTTGGGATCTAGCTTCCCAATATTTGGGTTAAAGATCTTAGCCTCAGCGGGGCAGCCCCATACACGCATATATCTGAGAGAGGGTTCTCTACCCGTCCAAAGTTCATAAGGTGTCGTAGGAACTGCTTTGCTAGGCACTTTGTTTAGGATGTGAATAGCGGTCTTCAAAGCCTCCATCCACAAATTAACTGGTAAAGTGGAATAGCTTATCATGCTTCTAACCATATCCATCAAGGTACGGTTTCTCCTTTCAGCTACTCCATTTTGCTGTGGGTCACCCGGTGCACTGTACTGGGCAACTATGCCATTTTCCTGAAGGTACCTTGCAAAAGGTCCTGGAATTTGGCCATACGGGGTGTGTCGACCGTAGTACTCCCCCCCACGGTCTGATCTTACTAATTTT
The DNA here is from genome assembly GCA_015476505.1 of Urochloa ruziziensis. NCBI lineage: Eukaryota > Viridiplantae > Streptophyta > Magnoliopsida > Poales > Poaceae > Urochloa > Urochloa ruziziensis. The sequence goes on from CM027120.1 coordinate 61,790,214, forward strand.
ATTTTCTTATTAAGCCGATTCTCGACCTCAGCTTTGAATATCTTAAATTTATCCAACGCTTCTGACTTTTGTTTTATTGGATAAATATAGCCATAACGGGAGTAATCGTCTGTGAATGTGATGAACGAATCAAAACCATCCACTGATGTAATGGGAAACGGACCACAGATGTCTGTGTGTATTATGTCTAAGGTTCCCGTGCTTCGTTTTGCTACTTTGTTTACTTGCTTAACGTATTTGCCTTTGATGCAATCAATACATTGTTCTAAGTCTGAGAATTGTAGCGGTGGAAGAATTGATCCTTTAACTAGACGTTCCATTCTCCCCCTCGAAATGTGGCCTAAACGACAGTGCCATAATTTCGATGAAACGTCATCAATTCTTTTCCGCTTCTTGGTTACTTTTGTAGACGAGGATACATTTTCAATCTCATGCACAATCTTAGTACTTGCATACACATCATCACATGCATACAAATCATCATAAACAGATAACTTATAAAGTTTGTCTTGTCGAAAGGCAAGACCCACACAAACTTTATTTAACATAATAAAACATTGTTCACTGTCGAAAAGACACTCAAAGCCATCGTCTGCTAAACATGAAACTGAAATTAAGTTTCTGCTCAAAGAGGGAACGTAAAGAACGTCGTGCAGCTGAAGTGTGAAGCCGTCTTTCAACTTGATGGGGAGTTCTCCTATCGCCTCCACCTCAGCTTCAACGCCGTTAGCAACTTTAACTCCTCTTTCTCCTCTTTGCAGCATCCGGCTCATACTTAATCCCTGCATAGAATTAGCAACGTGAGTAGTTGCACCTGAATCAATCCACCAAGTAGATTTATCATAACATAAAAACAGGGATTCATCTACAAAAGTAATATAATCCTCACCCTTTTTCCACATCATTTCAAGCCAGTCAGGGCACTTGTTCTGCCAGTGTCCCGCCTTCCCACAGTGCAGACACTCATTTTTGCCAACTTCCTTCTTGTCTTGTGGCTTGTTAGAGCGATCAAACTGCACTGGTGCCTTGCCCTTTTCTTTGCTGGAAGCATTTGAAGGGCCACTTTCCCACTGGTTCTTAGGCTTAAAGTTCTTGTTGAAGTTCTTGTTGGGAAAGTTCTTCTTCTTCTGCTGATGGTGGACATAGTTGATTTGTCCACCATTCTGTGCAATCATTCTGTCCTCATCTTGCACACAGCGGCCTATGAGTTTCTGCATATCCCATTTTTTCTCTAGGGAATTATAAGTGATCTCCAAGTTGGAGAATGCAGCTGGAAGTGAGCGAAAAACTGTATGGACAAGAAAATCTTCAGGTAGTTTCATGTCCAATGCAGCCAACTTCCCATGTAGGTTGCTCAGCTTCAGGATGTGCTCTCTCACACCCCCACCCGTATATTTCGTGTTTAGAAACTGGTCTATCAGCGTCCTGGCATAAGTCTTAGACGACCCAGTGAACTGGGCCTCCACTAGTGCCATATACTCAGGGGCAGTGTGAGCAACACCCTCTGCATTCTTCTCTGGGATAGAGTTCCTTATGGCCTCTGCCATCTTTGTCCGCATAATCAGCAGACATTTCTTGTTGGAAATATCCCACTTTCTCTTCTCGAGATCATATAGTGCTCTGACAGGCGCGTGGTCACGCTCTCGTGCCGCGAATGCCTCATCAGATTCATTTGCTCCACGCACTGGTGCCTCAGGCAGTACCGGATATGGGTAGTTCATGGCAGTGTCAATATCTGTCATCACCACTGCCAGGTTGAACTGCGTGCGCCATTCTCCATAGTTGCTTCCAACTAGGATAGGGATATCAGACACATAGCTTGAAGAATTTGGGCCTGAAATTTTGACATAAAATTGGTGAGAATAATAATAAAAAATAAATATTGCATGTATTAATTTAACTTTGGTCAAAATCAACACATACAACATGCTTTCTACATTAATTCTATATCACCTTTGGGCAGAAAATAGAATAAATGCATGATAACTTGACAAGAAATATTTATAATATTGCAATTATCAGCTTTGGCCAGAAAATAACAATATCATAAAACTAAAAAAATATTTTTCTACTTCTCTAATTAAATATCCCTTTGGTTCAATTTAACTAGAGAATAAATAACGCAGCGGAAAAAAACATCAAATATCATGAGAAAAATTAATTTTCAGAAGCATTCTACTCTCTGTAAAAATAATTACCATGTGCAAAAATTTAAACAGAGATATATTCTTGAAAACATGCAAAATAACACAAAAACAACCAAATATAGCTTCTGAAATTAAATAAACTTAATTGAAAAAGGTTACTATTCACGGCGTCACTTTTGGCCCGCGAAAGAAATTGGCCCAAAACGGCCCGCTAAGAGCGCTCGCGCGCGCGTCCGCGCCTCCGCGCGTTTCGGCCCAGCAGCGGCCCAGTCGTTCGGGAGGCCCAAGCCGCGCTCCCGCGGTTAAAGTCTGCTTTTGGCCCCTTAAATTTCGTTTTGCGCGCAAAAAAAACGCCCTTGGCGGCCCGGCCCAGCCACGCTCCCGCGGCCCAGCAGCGCGAGCGCTACGGCCGCGTGGGCCTTAGCCCGAAAACCGCCGGCTGGGCCCCCAAACCAGCCCAGCCGCGCCTCCCGCACGGGCCGCTTGTGGCCCGCGGTAGCGCCAACCGCTCTCGGCCGTCGGATCCGTCGATCCGAGATCGACGGCTGCCCGCACGCGTCGCACGTATATAACGCGCGCGCGCCGGCTCCCCCGCAAACCCTAGCCTCACTTTCCTTTTCTCCCCCCCGCCTTCTCCGCTCCCGGCCCGGCGGCGCTCGCAGCGTGGCGGTGGCCATGGCCGGTGGCGCTTTCTTCGCCGGCGACGGCGGGGACGAGCGCCGCCGGCCATGGCCGCAGCGCTCATCTTCTTCCCCTTCCCCTAGCTCTTCTCCTCTCCCTCCCCAAGACCCACACAGTGAGATCCAGAGAGAGAGGTGAGGGGGCTCGCGGCCCACCATGGCCGGCCTTTGCCGGTCGTGGTGAGGACGAGCGCCGCCGGCGCAAGGCCAGCGCGCTCCCCCTCCCTCCTTCAAGCTTTGGCGCCGGGGTGAGCCCCTTCGCCGGCGAGCGCGCTCGCCTCTGTGTTGGGCGCGCCGCCGTCGAGGGGTTTCCCTCCGGCGTCCTTTCCCGCGTCACTGCGGCCATGGCCGGCGGCGAAGTAGGCCCCACAGGTAGGTCCTCCTCCCCCGGCCCTTTGCTTCTCTTTAGATCTAGGGTTAGGGTTAGGGTTTGCTTCGGAGTTTTGGATCTGAGATCCACTTTTTCGATTTTCATCGATTTTTCTTTCTTTTTCTTTGGATTTAATCGATTTCCATCGATTTCTTTCATTTTCTTTCATTTTTCTACACTCTCTTCCCCCTGTCTAACTAACAGTGAGTTAAAACTTGATTAAATCGAGTGTAAGAACAACCCTGAGTACTAATCTACTACTAGATTAGGCGACTGATACCATTGATAGACTTAGGATCTACTAGCAATAGATTAATCTCACGGGTAAAACTTTGTATAAATGATTTAACCACTTGTACTTGCATAAATTAGAACAACTACACCTAGAGGGAGAAAGAAAAGGGCACAGACCAGTAGAGGAGGCGTCGGGGTTGACAGCGGCCATGGCGGCGGTGGCGGTCGCAGGGGCGGCCGCGGGTTGAGGCGGCGCTGGGGGCGCGGTGGCTCTCCGGTTGAGGTCGGGGCGATGGCACCTCGTCCTCCGGATCCACCCAGAGGTCGCGGGCGGCGCTGGTGCAGCTTCCCGTTGCTCCAGTGCCCCTCGATCGGTAGGGATGTGGGGTGGTGGCTGGCGGCGCGGTGAACCTCGTGTTCCGTGCCCTAGCCCCCACCCCTTTCTTTATAGCACTGTACAACGGGGGCCCACCAACCAATGCTAGGTTGGGCTCCCCCGATCAGGGTGCGTGGACCGAGCCCATCACGGCCTTTGGGCCGTGGTGGTGGAGATCGACCTAACAAGCAGTTCAGAAATTCCAGCACCTTGTTGTTGATTTCTTTACCACTCTGTACCCACAGTTGGATATATAGAGCAATAATAAGAACCACGTACTGCTAGATACCAGTAAGCGTAGCAAAGCAACCAATGAAAGAAAGTAATGGAAACCGAAACCAGGCTAACCGAAGTTATTATAAGATTTGGTCCGAACTTCAATCGATAGTTGTTACTCTACGGAGTACTTAGTAACGGAATTTAGTCTTGGCCCTAAGTTAAATGCAATGATCGAGGAATTGAAATACATAAACTAAACCCAATACCAGGTAGCCTATTCACTATTCAGTGTCCCGTTCAGGCCTAAGCAAAACCCAAACATCAAATAACTCAACGCCTCCCTCCCTCTACACACCCACCCTCCCAACATAATGGCGCAACGCGAGTTGGCAAAATCTCTTCCTCTGCAATGGCTCTAGGCGGTGCGGCACGGCCCATCTCCACCGGATCCAGTGTGAGGGCTGCCCTAATGAGGATGGCAGTGTGACCATGGCCCACTAGGACGATACGTGGGAGCTTCTTGAAAGTATGAAGAGATCCATGAGGAGGTGGTGCTGTAGATGGAGAAGGAGAGGTGAGTGCACAGTGCCCTGGCGTGATGGTTCTCTGATGTGGTCCTGCTGCTAGGCCTCAGATCCCAACCCGCACAAAACTTAATGATGATTCCTGTGATTTTGGCTGTATAAAACCTCAGTTGAACTAGAATACCCAAACTGAATAGCTCAGTTGTCTTCACAGTTTTTACTGTATTTAAATTTGGTCTTCATTTTCAGATGACCAATAGTTTGAATAGATCAAAGAACCAAACCATAAAACTTGATCAGACCAAATACCCACCCCTAGACACTACATGCTGCACGAATTAATAAGGTTGCACATACTAGAGGTTATATATTTAATTGTACAGAGTCCACAGTCCAGCTTCTAGGTGGTATTGTTGTTCATCAAAATACACAACTCCATCATTAGACAATCCTCATAGTTAGAGCACTATACAACTCTTCAGGCCATTGCCCTTAAAAAAAACTCAAGCCATTTCAGTTTGTGCACTGAAGCCCCTAAAGCTCAATTCAGTTTATTGTGTTAGCCATAAACTTTTATCTCCGTGCAGAGGGAGACCTTATGTTTCCCAAGTGTTAACACATATAACGTTATTGTTAGTAGGAACCTTTTCGCGCGCTACGAATCATTAATTTTGTAGCGCTGAATTCACGAAATACTGTTTTAGGTCTTAACCAAACAAAATTAGAATGCGTGCAGACTGTGACCTTAAATGGACAACCTTAAACAAGATGAGGTGCATACCGTGGGTGTGTCATGCGAAATAGCTAGTAGCTTCTGTAGAAGGAGCAGAGGTAACTGGTTTTCCATCACGACCATGTCGGTACGGATGTCTGCCCACAAATAATGATCGCCACGGCTGGCTGAATACGGGGTCGTTAGGTGCATAATCATGGTCTTGTCTGGGATCTGTCGTCTCCATAAACTCAAGCAAGAAGCAGCCATCTGTGACCATCATCTCTACAAAGCGACCACTATTATCGCCACACCACTTGTCATCTAGGTCATAGTAGGCGCTCTGCAGTTCATCCACCACACCCTCCACAGCGGTGACGAACTCTGAGAGCGGCTTCCCGGCTCGCTTAACCCGGTGGAGGACTGCCCGTCGCTTGTGCTCCTCCATGGGCAGCAGCTTGGGCTCGCCATGGTGGAAAGGACCTAGTGACACCAGCTGCGGCCGGTAGGCCTCGCTGTTGGTCGTGTCCTTGATCCACTCTGGCACCCGGTAGATGGAGGGCTTGTTCCAACGCGCCATCTCCTCTGACGAGTCAGTTTCCACGAGCATCTTTTCCATTTCTACCACCCAGCTGCTACAATTAGTCTTTTCCTCATTTCTTACAGATTTACCGTTCACCAGCTTCTCCTCTCCTCGCACAGACCACCCCTCCATTTTACTCGTTGTCTACTACTAGTAGTTTCTGGTGTGCACCGGGTCTGAAACTCACATAGCTGTTTAGCTCTATATATAGAGGGGCGGAGTGGAGAACGGGAGAGATGCCGCATGTGTTACATAAGTACTACAGGCACGATTTTCGTTTGCTCACAAGGATAAATTCCCTTTGATTATTAATTTATAAGTTATACTCCCTTTGATTATATGTATAAGTTCACTTAAGATTATGTGCAGGAATTAAGGCGTGGTGATAAATCACCCTGGCCTGTGCAATAGGCAGACAGCTATACCATAGTGTATATTGCTTATGATTTAGAGTTCAAATACACTTTGTATACAATCATCATGTGTAAAATCAAAGAGTTAGTTGCACTCTACTTATGAAACTGTAGCAGCTCAAAATAATATTTCTCAGATATTAATTATACACTTATAAATGTTATTTTTTATTCTTTCTAAGGGAAATGTTTTTATCTTTCTATTATTATTTACTCAATCGACAATATTTTTCCTTTTAACTTCAGCACACGGAGAATTATTTACTCGTGCATGTTAATATATCATCATGGCATAATGCAACAATATTTGAAAATTTTACTCATGCACATTTAGGCATTACCTTATGTTTATTATTTTATATTAATGGTAGATATGAGTAATTTAGATGCTCAAGGGTTGCTTTAGCTTATTTTTTGTAGTTACATATATGACTAATTTCATAAAAAAATGGGTGGGGTGTTAATTTATTTTTAAATTGCATGGGTGGGGATGTATTTTAGACTAGCTAGTTTCATATTACAAAGGGTGTGTATTTTTTCTAGAGAAAAGTAGATTCCGTGGCTATTATTATATCAGTGGTAAATATAGACTGCCAAATTGATCGTCGAGTGGAGCGGATGTTTCTGAATTTCATGAGAGTTTTTCTAGCATATTATTTTTTTAGTGTGTCTTGTGATCGAGGATTAGTCGTGAATTATAGTCTTCAACAAGCAATTGTACCATGCAAATAAAACACACATCCAAACATTTTCTATCGGTGTACAAAAATAAAATAAAACATACTCCCTCCGTTTCAAAATGTAGGTCATTTGACTTTTTTTACCTGAAGTTTGACCACTCGTTTTATTCAAAAAATTGTGCAAAATAATTTTTTTTATTGTGTGGCTTGCTTATTAATAAAAGATGTTGAAAATGACTTAAATTTGACTTACGTTTGTAAAAAAAATTAAATAAGACGAGCGGTCAAATTTAGAGTAAAAAGATGAAACGAACTACATTCTAAAACGGAGGAAGTCTACACATACCTAGTCATATTATCATTCTCTTTCGTGCAGAATCCAATTGTTTGCTTGCGCTTAGACACTGTTCATGGAGCTACCGACAAATAGACTGACCGGCGACGACCGTAGCTACATCGACTCACGAGCGTGATATGTTCGGTTGACAATTTGAACGTGTAAGGAAATACGTACCAGATAGGAACCCCGCCACGGCTGGTTGCATGCTCCTACATCCAATCCGTTTCATCATCTCGAGACGAGGGGTGCCTGGCGCGTACCCCACGGCCGCGGCAGGCGCTCAGTGACAATTTGTATGTACACCCTGCACGCGCGTTCATATACATGGCGCGTCAACGGCGTGGGCCCTGCGGCGACGTACATTATTCCATACACTGTACATGTCGCCTAGGTCGTCTATGAAAATGTCCGTCCAGGATGAGCCTCTTCCAAGCTCTGACGGTCGTCCGCGCCTACGAACGTGCCACTAGGCGCGGATGGAAGCCGTGACGGCCGGGCGACGCCGGCTGGATCGTGCGTGCCAATTGCCAAGCAGAGAGAGCAAGGAGCGGCCGCGGCGACGCCGCGAGCATCGCCCAGGCGGCGACTATGGGTGGAGCACGCATATAACTGTGGCCTAGGTCCTCTGCAAAAATACAACGACGAAGTCGTTCATCCACGAGCTAGATGAGCCGCCTTCAAATTGCCGGTCAGCATACGTGCAAACTAAACCCGCGACCAACTGCGCATCTCGTGCCAAGTAGCAGCAAGGGACATGGGCCCCTGTTTGGATTGAGGAGGTAAATATTTACCTCAAGACAAATGTTTTGCCTCTTTTATTTGCCTCTAACAAATTTGTCCTATAAGGTGTTTGGATTGAGGGGTAAATAGTTGCCCCAATTTGACACTCTTTAGGGGCAAATGAAATTTGGGGATTTTAATGAAGCAGCCTGGCAATTTGAGCACTTCTTAGAGAGACGTCGACCGGAAAATCAAATGAAAGCGTTCAGGGACATGATGGAGGATTGTGGCCTATTTGACTTAGGCTTTCGGGGGCTACCTTGGACATATAACAATAAGCAAGCGGCTGAAAGAAATGTCAGGGTGCGACTTGACAGAGCTATTGCTTCGTCGAGCTGGTCACACATCTTTCCAGGTGCTAGTGTGGAGCACCTAGTGTCTCCAAGGTCAGACCATTGTCCTATTTTGATACAAATGGATGATTCGAAGGAAAGACAAAAGAATGAAAAATGCCAAAGATATGAAATTATGTGGGAAAGAGAGGAGTCCCTGGAAGTGGAAATAAAAGAGGCATGGATGGCCTGCTCCGACAAAAATGATTTGGGGAATACTTCGGATGCTCTCAAATATGTCATGAAAAACCTCAAGCCTGGAGTCATGTTAAATTTGGGAGTGTTCGCAAGGAGCTTGAGGCTTTAAGAAAACAATTGGCCGAGCTACAGAACCAAAACCAGGATGAGGTAACAAGGAAGCAAATTATAGAGACCACAAGAAAAATGGATGAGATGCTCTATAGGGAGGAAATGCTCTGGTTGCAGCGATCACGTATTATGTGGCTGAAGGAGGGAGACAAAAATACAAAATTCTTCCATCGGAAAGCTGTACGGCGGGCTCGAAAAAACAAAATCCGTAGACTGAAGAAGGAGGATGGGCAATGGGCTGATCGTAAGGAAGAGATGGAGAACATGGCTACTGCTTAGTTCAGCAATTTGTATACCAAAGACCCAGAAGTGAATCCAAATCTGTTACTACACTTCTTCTCCCCAATTGTCACTGAAGAGATGAATGCTGATATGTGTTGGCCTTTCACTGAGCAAGAGATTAGTGATGCCTTATTCCAGATTGGTCCGTTGAAAGCGCCTGGACCTGATGGTTTCCCGGCCCGATTTTTCCAAAGAAATTGGGACGTCATGAAGCCGGATATTGTGAGAGCTGTTCAGAATTTCTTAGTGAGGGTCATATGCCAGAAGGGGTAAATGAAACATCTATCGTTTTGATCCCAAAAATACAGCAGCCAGAGGAACTAAAAGATTTTAGACCCATCAGCCTCTGTAATGTGGTTTACAAAATTGTGTCCAAATGCTTGGTGAACAGGTTAAGACCTTATCTCCATGAGCTTCTTTCTCCTAATCAGAGTGCCTTTGTGCCAGGTCGACTGATTACAGATAATGCACTTATTGCCTTTGAGTGCATTCACACTTTACAACATTGCAAGAATGGCGACAATAGTTTTTGTGCTTATAAAGTGGACCTCTCAAAAGCGTATGATCAAGTAGATTGGAATTTCTTACATAAGGTTCTTTTGAAGCTGGGCTTTCATAGTGCATGGGTACAGTGGGTAATGAGTTGTGTGACCTCTGTGCGCTATGCAGTTTGCTTCAATGGAGTCCGGTTGGACTCCTTTCAACCTACTCGTGGTCTGTGTCAAGGTGATCCACTTTCACCATACCTATTTCTTTTTGTTGCTGATGCTTTGTCTGCTTTGTTGAGAAAGGAAGTACATGACCAAACCGTAACACCAATTAAGGTTACAAGAAATGCACCAGGGATATCACATCTTTTATTCGCTGATGATAGCCTACTGTTCTTTAAGGCAGATAATATGCAAGCTCAACATCTGAAAGGGATTTTGGAAAATTTTAGTCGAGGTACTGGTCAACTAATTAATCCTGCAAAGTGCTCTATACTTTTCAATGATCGCTGTTATGAAGATACTCGGGATCATATAGCAGCCACTTTGGGTACTAATCTTGTATCTTTTGAGCCAAAATATCTGGGTTTGCCTACGCCACAAGGAAGAATGAAATCAGAAAGATTCCACCCCTGCATGAAAGACTAAGCAAAAGACTTTCTGATTACACGGAGAAGGAGATGTCAATGGGTGGAAAAGAAATAATGATAAAAGTTGTTGGTCAAGCCATTCCAGTGTATATTATGAGCGTGTTCAAGCTTCAGGATGGGGTCTGTGATCAAATGGAAAAAACTATTCGTAAGTTCTGGTGGGGCACTAAAAATGGAAAAAGGAAAGTACATTGGACAGCATGGTGGAAACTAGCTCGAGCCAAAGAAATGGGAGGCCTGGGATTTAGAGACCTCAAGCTTTTTAACAAAGCTATGCTTGCGAGACAGGCCTGGAGACTATTGCAACATCCTGACAGCCTATGTGCACGAGTAATGAAGGCAAAGTATTATCCTAATGGTGATCTTATTGATATTGCTTTTCCTTCCATCGTCTCACCAACTTGGAAAGCCACCATGTATGCCCTTGACCTGCTTAAAATGGGAATTATTTGGAGAGTTGGCAATGGGGAGAAAATTAACATCTGGAGGCATAATTGGCTACCAAGACTGTTTGGTCTACGGGTTACAGCAGAAAACGACCCTGTCGATTAAAGAGAGTTGCTCAACTGTTAAATGATTCAAGCAACCACTGGGACAATAGAATTCTGGAACGCTTTTTTCTCCCTCATGATAGAGAGGTAATCCAGAATATTAAACTCCATGGTCTGGAATGTGAGGATCTACTTGCATGGCACTATGAGAAATTGGGCGTCTTCATGGTTCGTAGTGCTTATCGGCTTGCTGTAAACTTAAGAGACCAAGAACGTGGTGTCTGCAATTCCAGTTTGAATCCCATGGGAGTAAGGCCGTTATGGAACTCTATTTGGAGGTTGAATATCCCGCAAAAAATTAAAGTTTTTATATGGAGAGTTGTGAATAATGCTTTAGCCACAAGACTAAATAAATGGAAACGTCGCCTTGAAAAGGATAATATGTGTGAGTTATGTGGGCTGGAAATTGAATCAAAATTCCACGCTTTGGTTTCCTGTGATCATGCAAGGAACCTGCGCACAGCCCTGAGGGAGCATTGGGCATTACCAGATGATAAACACTTCACCTACACTGGTCCGGACTGGCTGCTGCTAACTCGGGTGAGCCAGGATGTGGCAGCACTTATATCGCTCATGCTATGGAAAATATGGTCGCTGCGAAATGATGTAACTCATGGTGCAAAGCTCAGACCTACAGCTATATCCTCTACAGCTCACCCGACATTATACTGGAAAGGAAGATTTGAAAGGGAAAAAAGCTATTCTCTCAGTGAGTGAACAGAAGAGACAGGAAGTGGAGAAACGTGGAGTTGTGCATGTTTCTGATATATGGATGCCCCCACAGCAGGGATGGGTGAAAGTAAATGTTGATGGTGCATTTGATTCGGCTACAGGTCGTGCGGGTATTGGCATTGTAATTCGTGATAACTTAGGTAAGCCTGAGTTATGTGCTTGGAAGGCAATTTCTGATGGGTCGAATGCGGAGGAAATTGAAGCATTGGCATGTTTGGAAGGGGTACGCCTAGCTGCAGAATGGTCGCGTGGTAGAACCATTATCGAATCTGATTGCTCCAATGTTATCACTGCATCTTCTAGACCATGTACAGATAAATCGCAGTTAGCTTTCATTATAAACAATCTGAAACTTGTATCTAGAACACTCCCAGATGTAGTTTTCCAAGCTGTGAGGAGAGAGCAAAATGTGATCGCTCATGAGCTTGCACAACTGGCAAAAGGTACGTTCCACTCAGCTGTGTGGCGTATGCAGGTTCCCCATTGTGTTGAGTTTTTGATTGCGAAGGATTGTAACATGATTCCTGAGTAATCAATACAACTCTCTCCTTCTCGCAAAAAAAAATGAAATTTGGGGAGCAAAACATTTGCCCCACCCATTTACTCACTAGTAGAGAACGACGCATCTGCACCGGTTGGGAAACCCCCTTCAGCACCGGTTTCCCAACCGGTGCTAATCTTTCGGTGCTAAAGGGGTACACCTTTAGCACCGGGTCATTTACCCGGTGCTAAAGGCCCCCTTTAGGACCAGGTCTCGAAACTAACCGGTGCTAAAAGGGGCCGCGCACATGGCCTCTGCACGAGCCCCTTTAGCACCGGTTTGTGGCTAGAACCGGTGCTAAAGGGGACCATATAATTTTCCCTTTTCAGCCTTCATATTTATTTGTTTGTATACATATTTTGCCAACGTATTTCGCCTACGTATTTGTTCTAATACGGATGTCGTACTACACTACACTAGTATTTATATAAGGCTCGTATAAGCATAAAAAAGACATATATTACATATCTTAGTGCCAAAAGAGTTACATCATCTCATAGTGCTAAAAGAGTTAAGTTTTCTAACTTAGTATCCATAAATTACGATCCTGCACTTGGACGAGCTGATGATGAACTAGGACGAGCAGAGGATCTAGGACCAGCGATGGAGGAACGAAGACTTGAGGTGTCCGTATTGTCCCATGTATCATCATAATGAAATTCTCCATTCACATTGATGATCCCGTCCCAAATAAATCCAACGAGTTGTTCTGCAACTGCTGTCGATCTTATGCTGCTCTAGGCTTTTACTAGATATGGACATCATCTACGAATTGCAAACAATTAAAATTAAAGTATAATAATGGTGAAGTTGAATTAGAAACTTGTAAATAGATATTGCGTACCATAATATCATGGTGAGTATATATTTTTTTAATCCAGCTATGCATGTACTCGCAAACGTAGTATCCGCATAAATTATTGCCCGGCCCCTGTTGATGACACTGTCGGCTGAAAACAAAGTTAAAGATAATTTTTTAAGTTGATTAGCAAAGACGTATATGTACAAATTGCATGCGTACCGGAAATTCAGTATTCCATACGAGTTTTTCATATTCAATACCGGGGTGCTTTTCACGAATCTCGTTCCACATCCTACAATTACATAATCATGTTGTTAGTCTCAAATTTGAGTTCAAATAAAATAAGTCAATAATGTAAGTATATAGAAAAATTTGAATTGTTGAAATTTACTTATATATACGACCTTGTAAACATGTCAATGATTTCCTGATACTCTTCTTGTGGTTTCCTCAACGAATCGAAGACGTTCACCACACCTCTATCAGGATTCAGTACTATGAGCACCCAGTGGTAACTACATACATATGTATAAGTGTCATAGCATAATGAGATAATTTAAAGAAATTAAGAAATTAAGAAATAAAATGAGATAATATAAGTGTTAGCACTCACCCGTAGTGGTATGGCAATAGTATGGAGTCCATAAAATTTTGCTTATCCACATACTTGAATAAGTTCTGATATGTCGCCTCTGGATCTTTATAAATCATGTCTTGGTTTACCTTTGACGGGTCCATGAAACCAACGTCAAAAATACGCTCCCTCCGACATCTTTGAATCTGCAGTCTACATAATAAGCAATAAAGTAGCGCCGTCACTCATAGAGTTTTTTAAATGACAATAAAGAAATTGTTAGAAGAAATCACTTACAAAACCCAGGTTTGAATCAAAGACATGTCCAGGGCGTCTCGTTGGTAGATTTCGTAGATATCTTTGAACTCCAACCAAAACGTTTCTTCTCCATTAAAAAATCCTCATCCTTCACGCGACACCCGAACATGTCCCGTCCTTTCGACGCTTGAACCATGTACCATCCATGGAATAAATACATCTTTGTTTGTAGCTTTTTCACATCATATGGCGGGACGAAAGACTTGCCAAGCTCAAAATGCCACTTAGTCACTTTAGCTTTGGGCGGGGATGCTTGGCCAATGACAACCGCTCTACTGAGACCTGTCTCTTCCATTTGACGTTGGAGCATCAGTTCGTGCGCATCTGGCAACTGAGTCAATCCTTGCTGAGGTTGTTCGCCGAGCTGAGGAATAGTAGAACGTTTCGACTTAGTCGTTACCGGCTTCACTTTAGACTTAGGCGATGCCGGCTTCACTTTTGACTTAGGCGATGCCGGCTTCACTTTAGACTTAGGCGATGCTGGCTTCACTTTTGACTTCGCCAACCGCTCAGCCTGCTCAGCTCTATTCCTTTTCTGAAAAGATTTTATTAATGAGCGGTCGTAGTCAGATATTTCGGCTTTTTTCTGTTCTGCCCTGGTCAAATTTTTTAAGAACCTCGCCGCCTTGACCGGGTCAACCACGAACTCTTTCTCAGGCTCTTTCTTCTTGTGAAAATGCGCGTGTACTTCTGCGGTGACTACCTCGTCAAGTTCCTCTTGCGTCAGCTCGTAAGCTAATTTCTTCTTTGCCGGCACTTTCTTTTGCTTAGTTGGCCGCTTTTTTGGTGGTGGAGGACTTGTTGGCGCAGTTTTCTTTCTGGGCGGATTCCTTTTTGGCCTCGCCGGTGGAGACCAATCTTCTTCTGCCGGAGGATCATCAGCCGGAGGATCATCTACCGGAGGATCATCTACCGGAGGATCATCTGCCGGAGGATCATCGTCATGCGGAGACGGTGGACCTGGCGGAGCTGTCGAGGTTGTTGCTTCCACACCAGGTATGATGATGTCACGCTTGCTCCATAGAATGATGCTGTGACAACACTCTCCAAGAAGTGTTTCCCCATCACCTCTGGGGATGTCAAGCTGCAAGCCGTTGTAATCTGAGACAACTTGTTCCACCTCGACTGGTGCGTAGCCATATGGAATCTCCTTGGAGTGTACTGTTTGTCCTTCTTCCAATGGTCTAGCCGTACCGTATGCAACCTAATATATTCGGAAAAGTTAATAACACAATAATATGTTCAACATATGTAAACTAACTTTAAGTCATTGTTATTATACGTACCACCACTGATATGTTCTTCAATGTTGAATGAAGCTTGCAAGCGGTGCGCTGAGATATTTCATCCACAGGGTAACGGGCCGGTTCTGATTGAGCTGGCGGAAGCTCTGTGGAAGCGTGACTGCTACGTTGTTGTGGAGGGGTAACCAAAGCATCAGGATCTTCTGTTCCTCTAGCTTGTGTCATCTGAATAAGTGCTAGCTTCATTCGTTGTTCCATCTCTCCCTCCATATCCTGTATCCGTGCGCCCTGGGCGGCTACGATTTCCTCTAGCTCCCTCATCCTGTTCTCTGTTTCGGTCTTCTTCCGCTTACGGCTCCTGTAGGAGGAGCTGATCCTCCTTGAAAGCATACTTCCAAGAAACAGAAGTTCCTACTCCGCGCGTTCTTCCAGGATGCTCCTTGTTTCCTAAGGCATAGGTTAGCTCATCTCTTTCTCTGTCAGGGATGAATTCTCCGACCTCAGCTTTCCTTATGATTTCAAGGAGGCGGTGAGCTAGGTCTCGCAAGTCCTCGCCAAAAATCAAAGATCCGTCTATTGGACTGAGAGTGCCTCCATGACCATAATACCAATGCTTGGATCGTAAGGGCCAGTCATGTGTCGCTGGACGAATGCCTCTAGCATAGAGATCTTCTTCCATCTTGTCCCATTTGTCGACGCTACCTTTATAACCGCCTGAACCCATTCGATGGGTGTACTTCTTTTTTTCCGCATTGCCGATGTTCCTTGCGGATATCTCAGATCCTTCTGTGGACTGTTTGTACTCCACGAACGCGTCCCAATGATGAGGTCTTATGGTAGGGTGATTGTCAAAATCCGAATTTCTTTTGTTTTGAGATATTTCTTCCACAATTTTGTCTTATAATTTTGAAATTGAGTTGCCATCTTTTTCAGCGTCCAATCCTTCAATTTCTCTTCACGATCTGAAGGAAATCCGAATATTTCTTTCACATCAGCCCATATCATTTCTTTCTCCGTATTAGCCAGAACATACGGTTCATTGGGGTCCGTAGATCTCCATTTCCTGATGCTAATGGGAACGCGTTCACGAACAATAACCCCACATTGAGAGACATATTTTCTGGCAATTTCTTTGGGCTCAGTTGGCTCGCCATCATCCTCCACTTTGGTGATGTGCAATTTGACCTCCTTCAGCCTCTTAGTGGTACTTCTTTTTCCAGGGCCTTTCTTAGCGCCAGTTGTCGCCGTAGATGGCTAGAATAATTAGACGGTATAAATTAGTCACAACATTAGGTTAAGATAATGTATATAATGTTTATGAGAAATATTAGCACCTGACTAGACGTGGGCTCATCGCTACTACGTTGACCCACATTAGGTTGCATCTGGTCCAAATTATCGCCACCAGAAATACCTTGCATTATTTCTTCCATGCTCGGTGGCCGATCAGTGTTTCCACCCAAATTAAACTGAGCTGCTAAGAATTCATCATTATCCTCCTCGTGGTTCGTCATCTTCAAAAATAAATATTCTACGTCAAATAATTTATAATTATTGTACGTTAAAGAAATATTCTACGTCAAATAAATAATTATTGTACGTTAAATAAATATTCTATGTCAAATAAATAATTATTGTACGTTAAAGAAATATTCTACGTTAAATAAATAATTATTGTACGCTAAAGAAATATTCTACGTCAAATAAATAATCACTGTACGTTAAAGAAATATTCTACGCCAAATAAATAATTACTGTACGTTAAAGAAATATTCTACGTCAAATAAATAATTCTAAGTCAAATAAATAAATTCTAGTCAAATACATTATCGTTAACCCTAATCATTAACACAAACTATGAAATTAATACACATGCAGCTGTCGGGTTCTTCATGCACGTCGGAAAGGCTTACGTGTGGCCGGCTTCAAACGAGCTCGTGTTCGCGCGGCGGTCGGCGGCGGTTCTCGGCAGTCGCAGGGTCGCACGCGGCCGGCTTCAGACGAACAGCCGTTCGCGCACGCGGATCGCTTGAGACGAGCTCGCGTTCGTCGGGCCGGTACGTGGAAGGCGACGGGCGTCGAGCTAGGCGGCAGCCGGGCGCATCTAGGTGGCCGCCGAACGGCGTGCGGGCGGCGCGGCGGCGGGGGCGGCCGAGCGGCGCGAAGTGAAGGGGGCGCCGGTGATGGAGGCCGCGGCTCGGCGGCGGCGCGCGTCGGGAGTCCGCGGGACGGCGGCGGCCGCTGGTGATGGAGGGCGCGCGGGCGTCGGGGTGGAGGCGGGCGGATGCCTGGAGCGTCGCGGTGCTGCCCGGACGGCGCGCGGGTGGCGGCAGGGCTGCGTCGGGGGCGGCAGCGCAGTCCGGCGGCGGCGGCGAGCGGGGTGCGTCGTCGGGTGGAGGCCTGGCGTCGGTGGATGGGCGGCGCCGGGGGTGGAGACGCCTGCCGGCAACGGTGGAGGGGCGTGCGCCGGGGTGGAGATGGCGCCGGCGGCGCGGTGGGGAAAGCTTGGGGACGACGGCGGCGCTTGGGGACGTACGACACGGCGGCGCTAGGGGACCGACGGCGGCGCGGTGGCCGCTTGGGGACGACGCGTCGCTTGGGGACGACAGGGTCGGGGGTCCGCGAGGGCCGGCGGGGAGACGAAGTGGAGGAGTGGAGAAGACAAGACGGCGAGAATGCGAAAATTTTCTAAGTGTTGACTATATATAGGGCGGACCTTAGCACCGGGACACAGCCAGGGCCCGGTGCTAAAGGTCCTGTAGCATCGGGCCGCAGCCAAGTGCCCGGTGCTAAAGGTTTAGGCTTAGCACCGGGCGCAGCCAAGGCCCGGTGCTAAATGTCAGCCGCCGAGGTGCCAAACGAAACTGGGGACCTTTAGCACCGGGTCTTAGATCCGCCCGGTGCTAAGGTGCCCCAGTTCCGTTTGGCGCCACTTTTTTGGCGCAATTTTATATTTAGCACCGGGTTTTTCAAATACCCGGTGCTAAATAATATTACTACTACATCTAAATGTTTAGTCTTATTTATTTAGTTTATACTTAGTCTTATTTATTTAGGTTATACTTAGTCTTATTTATTAAGGTTATACTTAGTCTTATTTATTTAGGTTATAACTAAAACATTATTAGCCACGTCGGGGTTAGGTTAAGAAATACAATATTTAGCATAAAAAATTAATATATTTGTTATATATGAAATGAAAGAGAGAAAAATAGTTAAAATATTACGAGCACTTCTGTAGGTTTAAAATATATATACACAATTAACTTTAACACAATATTACAGTTTTCATCATAGTGCAATTAAATTATACAGCATCATTGTTTACTTGAACACTAACAAACTTTCTCCTCACAAATGTCCCTTGATTGTGATCGCGACGTAGATAGGGTGTCTCCTCTGCTGCTAACAGGATGCTTGGGTCAGCAGCCACCGAGAATGGAGGTCGACCGTCGAGCATATCATAATCTTTATCTGTCTTATCCTCAACTCCTACGATTTTTCTTTTTCCAGGAAGAACTATATGACGCTTTGGCTCGTCTTTTGATGGGTCCGATTGCTTGCTCGTCCCTTTCTTTGGCTTGCTAGCCATGTCTTTTATATAAAACAGCAAAGTATCTCTCGAAAGGGAACATGTTATGAAGAAATACCGGGCCCAGTATACGAATCTCTTTGACGACGTGAACCAATAGATGTGTCATAATATTGAAGAATGATGGTGGAAATATCATCTCAAAGCTGACAAGACATTGGACCACGTCGTTCTATAGCCTATCCAAATCTTCAGGATTGATCACCTTCTGAGAAATTGCATTAAGGAATGCACATAGCTTCACAATCGCTTTCCGCACATTAACTGGTAGCACACCCCTCAGTATGATGGGAAGCAGTTGGGTCATCAACACATGACAGTCGTGAGACTTGAGGTTTAAGAACTTTTTATCTTTCATGTTAATTATTCCTTTAATATTGGAGGAATAGCCTGACGGGACCTTGATATTGTTCAAGCATTCAAACATACATGCCTTCTCCTCTTTGCTGAGAGTGAAGCTAGCGGGACACAGGTACTTGCGTCCTTTGTCTCTGTTTTCTGGATGTAGATCATTCCGTAGATTCAAACGTTTAAGTTCCTGCCGTGCTTCCAATATATCTCTTGGCTTCCATAAGTACCAAGGAAGCTGATCAAGTTCACACAAAGATTCTTCGTCAGATGCATCACATCAATTGCGTTGCGGACCTCTAACAATTTCCAATAAGGAAGCTCCCAAAAGAGAGACTTTTTCTTCCACATCGTGGCACGCCCATCCTCACATGCCTTGACAGATTGGCTTCCATCTCCCTTTCCAAATATTACTTCTACATTTTTCACCATATCAAATACATCTTGTCCATTGCAGGTGTATCGGCTTTGTACGGTGCTCCGCATCCCGCCAAAGTGTGGACATTTCTTTCGTAGTTCGTGCTTCGAAGGAAGAAATCGACGATGACCCATGTAAACAACCTTTCTACAATGCTTCAAATAGATGCTTTCAGTATCATCTAAGCAATGGATGCATGCTTTATATCCTTTGTTTGTTTGTCCGGACAGGTTACTTAGTGCAGGCCAATCATTGATGTTGATGAAAAGTAGTGCCCTAAGGTTAAAACTTTCCTGTTTGTACTCATCCACATAGTAACACCTTCTTCCTTCCAATGTTGTTTAAGTTCGTCAAGCAATGGTCTTAGATAAACATCGATGTCGTTGCCAGGTTGCTTTGGACCTTGGATAACCACCGGCATCATAATGAACTTCCTGCTTCATGCATAGCCAAGGAGGTAAGTTATAGATACATACAGTCACAGGCCAAGTGCTATGACTACTGCTCATTTCACCAAATGGATTCATGCCATCAGTACTTAAACCAAGCCTTAAATTTCTTGCATCAGCATCGAACGTTGGGCATGCTCGGTCAATGTGTCTCCACTGGGATTCATCGCGGGGTGCCTCAACATACCATCGTTCTTACGTTCTTCCTTGTGCCATCGCATCAACTTGGCATGCTCTTTGTTCCTGAACAAACGCTTCAGACGTGGTATTAAAGGAAAATACCACACCAGCTTCGCAGGAATCTTGTTCTTAATAGTCTCCCCATCAACCTCACCAGGGTCATCCCGCCTGATCTTGTAGCGTGCGCATTTGCAAACTGGACAACAATCCAAATTTTCGTATTTAGCACCACGATATAGGATACAGTCATTAGGACACGCATGTATCTTCTGCACCTCTAAACCAAGAGGGCAAACAACCCGTTTTGCTTCCCACGTTGTTGATGGCAATTCGTCACCCTCGGAAGAATCTTCTTCACGAGTTTAGTAACATCCTCAAAACCCTTGTCAGTAACACCATTACATGCCTTCCACTTCAAAAAATCAAGCGTGATACCCAACCTTTTCAGCCCCTCTTTACAATTTGGGTACAAATCAGTTCTGTAGTCCTGTAATATACGATCTATCTTTTTCCTTTCCTTATCATTGTCGCAGCCTTGCTCGGCATCACGTAACATTTGACCAAGTGCATCATTAGGGTCATTCTATGGAGCATCTTCCTGGTCAGCACCATCCTGATCTGCATAATCCATTGCAACATCCGCAAAGGCACCATGTAGAATGTCGTTATCATCCTCCTCTTCTTCATTGTCATCCATCTCTTTCATCGTGTTTCGACCAAACCGCATAGCTTTGCATGAAACCACGGGTCATCAGATGGAAGTGAAGAACCCCTCTTGATTTGTACGATTTCTGATTTTTACATTGCCCACACGGACAAAACATGTCACCTAACGGCGACTTGTTGTCCTCCGCCAAATCGAGAAAAGCATGCATGCCATCAACCCACTCCTGACTGCGTCGGTCCGCCAAGTGCATCCATTGCCTATTCATCTACATTTAGCAAAGTGATCTAATTAATTCATACACATTACAAAATTAACGAAATATCCAACACGACCAAGGTTCATAATTTATTCATACATTACAAAGTGATCTAATTGAAAATAAAATTGTATTTCCCAAAGTCATAATGAAACAAGACCAATGTTCATAATTTATTCAAGATGTCGTACATAAATTTCACCACATCCAACATGCAACATGACCTATATCTTTAACCATCCTTCGGTGGGAAAGTAGGATGCTCTGATATATTTTTTCCTGGTGCAGAAGATGGTGGAGCTGGGTTTGGTGGTGATGGACCGTAGCGCCGCAACAGATCTTGAAGATCAAAACCAGGTTCCTCACCCCTTGCAACACATTCTTCATGTGTTTTTATTAAAAAATGAAGTTGTGCTTTCACCCAAGCTCCTGGTTTTTTGACTTATCATGAGGTCCTACTGGAGTTTTGCCCTTCCCGCGAGACGAACCACGATCACTATCACCGGTCCCACCCCCTCCAGCAGTAGCCATATTGATGAACTAAAAATACTCATTACAACATACAAACTTCTCTCAAAACAAACTAACCAAATTAATGTACAAAATAAAATCATACTCAAAATCATTATATTCCAAATTACATAACGCACAAAATAAAAATCATTATATTCCATTTATAAATAAAATACTAAAAAGCATACTCAAAAAACATTTCTAACAAAATTTCTCCAATACATACCTAACATTAAATTTAAACCACTATGAACACACATATATAACCCTTTCTCTCTCTTCTCTCTTTTTCTTCACAAATTTCATATTTATAAAATATAGTAACGATAGAAGCTAAACAAGAACATGAGAGGATGAAATTGCGTACCTCGTAGACTCCTTCAAATGAGAAAAAGCTTCACAATTTTTGAAAAAATTTTGGCAAAATCTCCCCTCAACCCGAGCACACCATGAACACAGCTCGGAGTGTTCATGCTGGCTCGGGCGTGGGGAGGACGATGTGTATATATAGCTAGATATTTAGCACCGGTTTCTAGCTGCAACCGGTGCTAACTTTGGGCATTTAGCCCCGGTTCCTGGCAGGAACCGGTGCTAAATGTGCCTCGAGATTTAGCACCGGTCGCAGCCAGCAACTGGTGCTAAAGGTGGGCATTTAGCACCGGTTGCATCCATAAACCGGTGCTAAAGGTCCTCCCCCACCCCCCCCCCCCCCCCCCCCACCGACGCGCGGCTGCTAGCCGTTGGACCCGGTGCTAATACTCCATTAGCACTGGGTCCAAAAATGGCCCCTGTTTATGTCGTCCGCAGATGCCTGATTCTCTTCTAGTGACCCCTACATGTTTGGCACCGTTCGAGTAAATTGGGGCAAATTTGCTTCATTTACTCTATTTACCTCACCATCCAAACATGTCCATGGTCTAGTTATTGGGGGAGCTCGTGGAAGATTATAGCATGTGTATCTTTAAACCAAATAAGCAGCCCATTATGCAGCACAATAAAGGTAGCAGCAGAATATATTGGTGTGCAGTAACATTTTTTTAGTACACTAATATTTTTCTTATTTTTTACATGTATCAAGATTTTTTTAAACATTTTTCAGCATCCACCAACATTTCCTTAACATTGACCAACATTTTTTAGTACCAATATTTTTCTTTTAGTTACATTCACCAACATTACGATCAATATTTCTTACACATACTAACTTCTTTTACATTCACTACTATGTTCCTATGTAGGAGTTCCAACAATTTTTGAACTGAGTTACTGCTTGCATTAAAAGAATTTGGAAGTAAAAAGAAAACACAGATATATTTGTGCTCGCGGACCGTGATTCTCGAGGCCTTTTACGTTTATAACTTTTTTATAAGGTCTAGCAGAAGTGCACGTGCCACGAGCACGTGTTTTGAAAAATGTACCAAATAAAAATATATAATTACAAATCTTTTTCTCTTGTACTTTCAACATATATAAATCTTCAATTTAAATAAGGGATGTAGTCAATATGGACTCTTTAGATTAATGTAGGGCGTTCGATCGTCATAAAATCCTAAACTAGAAACATAGTCAATATGGACTTTTTAGATAATCTAGAGCGCTCAATCATTAAAAAAAAATCCGACGGTGTAGGCTCAAAGGTCTAAGAGTAAGATTGTAAGATAGCAATGACATACTAATTTTCCAAAAATTATGAATACAAATTTTATGTTCAGTACAAACAATTTGGAATTTCCTCCCGTACGCACCCGTTCCAATGTATATAGGGTGCAAAACCAAGAAAGCTTTCCTTCGTCCACGAGACAGAGCCCGTGGACGGGACCCGGGACAATGAGCCACGAAAAAAAGCCGTGTATATGGATAGGAGTTGTTTAAATAACAAAGTAATGTGGGTTCCGATGGGGTGTAAGAATAACTAAATTGGATACTCTTTAGATTATAGGTTAATTTAGAGTGTTCAATTGTCATCATAAAATCTGACGGTGTTGGAGGGGTAAGAGCAACACGTAAGATTTGTTTTTTCATCTAACTCAATACGAGATAAGAATATTAACCATGTGTTTGATTAAAATAATGATTTTGTTTTTTCATAATAATATTAGGGCAATATTAAGCCAATACTTTTTAAATTTTTAAAAGTGTAGTCCATGGATACTACCTCCATTCTAAATTATAAGCTACTTTAGTTTTGTCATAAGTTAACCTTTTTTAGTTTTAGTCAAGTTAATAAAAATATAATAGTGAAAGGGCCTCTACCTAGTGGTTAGATCACTTGAGTAGCACCCAACAAATCTAGGTTCAACTCTATATATGAGCGAATTAAATGGCTCTGAAATAAAAATATTATAAAAAAATAGGTAGAGGATTTCACTACTGACTTTCGTCAAAAAAATTATAATATTACCAACATAAAACTATTTCCACTAAATAAGTATATGGAATACATTTTCCTGATGTATTATTGGCCGACGCACGCGCGTGCAGGGGTGACCGCGGCGCGGCATCGCGGGCAATGGCAGTGTAAGCTGAGGGGCGACGACAGCGGCGTAGGACCTAAGGATGGATTCGGATCGAATACGAATGGATTCGGATTCGGATACCACTATTTACCACATTTTAATTCGAATTCGGATACGAATACGAATCTTATCGAATACGAATACAAAACGAATAGTTCGAATTCGGATTCGCATTCGGATGTTTATTTGATTTTGACAGAAAATGTCTTAGTGTGTATTAATTCACTTTATGGATTGTTTTAAGAGTAAATTATGTGTATATATCTCATGTATGTTATATATATTTGAATAATTAAATATACAAATATAAATATAAATAATTTTCATAATATATAAAATATTTTATTAAGAAAATAGTACATTAGTAAGTAAAATATAATTTATTAATTAGATAAATAAATTAAAGTAGTTAAAATTGATATGATAGTCCATCTTAAAGTTAATTAAAATTTATTTTATATACCATTAGTAATATTATAATCAATATAATTAGTGATTATCATGTAGATAATTTTTAAATTGATTAAACACTTTATATCATTTATAATTAATAGTTAGTTAAAAAGAGAAGTTAATTTATGTCGAATGTTTCGGATTTTTCTCGAATACGAATGTCGAATGCCGAATGTTTCGGATTTTTCTCGAATACGAATGTGGAATCGGATAGAGAAAATTGTTGGAAATCGAATTCGGATACATTCATTTGACATCCATATTAAAATCGAATACGAATACGGATATCTATATTTACGTTTTTATCGAATACGAATACGGATGTTTCGGATGTCCAGACATCCATCTCCATCCTTAGTAGGACCTAATGTGGGCGAGATGAGGCTAGCTGTGTGGAATTTGCATGAATCTTAAACAGTGAAAGGTGGGGAAGAAAAAAAATTAAGATACTATATTGGATTATCGCTGACTTATTTTCCAAACGAGCTTGTTGTACCTTCCGCCGGGCCGTTGCACTGCCTGCTCCACTGCACTTGGGCTTAGGTGGAAGCCCAAGCCTAACACCAGTTCTTCTGTCCATCGAAAACCCCAATATTTTTCTACGGAAAAGTTCCTTTTACCTTCCTAGACATCGGTCGAGTCAGTGTTTCCTCCCTAGACTCGAAAACCATCCATCTGAATCCTTAAACTCACAAAACCGGTCATGTTACCTCCTTGACCCGAATAGTCGCTGGTTTTGTGCCCACTAGCGCCACGTCACCGATCACATGTGGCAACCTGTTCTATGGGGCCCACATGTCAGCCTTGCAATCTTTGTCTTCGTCCCTCGCTATCTTAGTTGCAACCCAGGTCATGGCATTCCCAACCTACGCTTGCTCGCAAGGCCGAGCGGCTGGTGGCACTTGCGGCCAAGCACGAAAAGCTTGTGCGGTCGGGCGGCAAGGCGGCGGCGGTGCTGCCATGTGCGCGGACCCATGCGGTGGGGGCTTTTGCGGCCGGCAGCAGGTCGCGCTCGCTTGCCCGGGCGGTGGGGGATGAGGGCGAAGTGGCAAAGCTCTAGGCTGGGGCTGGTGGAGTTCGGGACGGCGGGGGAGCCGAAGGTCGAGGTGGTGGCGATGGATTTGCCCCGACAGCTCCTCGCATGAAATCGCCATTGCTCGCATCAAATTGTGCCAAGCCATCATGGGGGGCTGGCCGCCATGGCTTCCAAACGACTAGATCCAGCCCGGGGGCGGGGAGCTCGCTCGGCGGCGGTGGAGCTCCAGAAAGGGGGAGGAGCAGAGGATGGCGGCGAGGAGCGCCGCTGGGAAGGTATCGAGGGGCTGCTCCACCCCCTCGGCCCTCTCATTCACTGTCGGTCGAGGAAGCAACCAATGCAGAATTCGCCCTGGATCCAATGACGATGTTCGGTGACTCCGATGGATCCAAAAGGATGCCAGCACAGGGGCCCAACGCGCCCGAGCCACCCTTCGCCAACTGCGAGCTCACCTCAGCAGCTACCTTTGCGACAAGCCACCGCTATCCTCGGCGGCAAATACATTGACATATCCGCGTCGGTGAGGAGTAGGCCGACGGGGACGAGGGGGGAGAGGAAGAGGAATATGCTGACGTCTGAAACCGAGTGCTTGCGTGGAAAGGTGACGTGGCTCTACGTTGGAGAATACCATCCTTTAAAACCGTCGAGGACTATCACAATAGGTGGTTTTTTAAATTAGTTAATGGTGATGGGGTATGGCAGAATTTGTTAGGAAGAAAATACTTAAAGAATAGAACTATCACACAAGTTCAACATTTACCGGGGGATTCTCAGTTCTGGGCAGGACTAATGAAGGTTAGAGATGAATTCTTCAATTTAGGGAGCTTCTCTATAGGAGATGGGTCACAGATTCGGTTCTGGGAGAATTCTTGGATTAGAAAGCGACCTCTAAAAGATTTATATCCATCTTTATATCATATCGTGAGAAAAAAAGAGTGCTACGGTGCAATTAGTGTTATCCACAACACCTTTAAACATAGCATTTAGGCGATCTCTCACGGGTGATAATTTGCACGCCTGGCACCAAATAGTGGCCATGGTGATGAATGTTCAGTTATCTAATCAGAGAGATCGTTTTATCTGGGGTTTACATCAGAATGGAGTGTTTACTGTTCATTCTATGTACAGAGCCCTTTCTTTGACACAAGGTTTACCAATTAATAACAGAGTATGGAAGTTGAAGGTTCCCTTAAAAATAAAGGTGTTCATGTGGTACTTAGTTAAGGGGATTATATTAATTAAAGATAATCTAACTCGAAAACAATGGCATGGTGATACATCTTGTTCGTTTTGTGCACATAGAGAAACCATTCAGCATTTATTCTTTGATTGTCACCTTCCAAAGTTTATCTAGAGAATTGTTCAAGTTTGTTTTAATTTACCTCCGCCAACTAGTATGGATCACATGTTTAATGGCTGGTTGCTCGAAGTCTCAGATACTAATAGGGGCAAGTGCAGTATGTTTATCTCGAAATGAAGTGGTTTTTGACAAAGGCATCATGCCTTCATACTTGCAGGTACTCTTCAAGGGAACGCACTGGACTCGATTTTGGTCATTAATACAGAAGGAGGAGAATCGCCTTGCATTAACCATGGGTTGCAGGATGCTTGAGTCTGCTGTCATGAAAGTTTTCCCAACTCATGGCTGGAGCTTTAGAAACAGGATTGCTTCTTGATTTGTTTTCATTATGCTTTTTGAGCGAGTTGTTTCCATTCCAAACCTACAAAATTTCGTCTTCTTAATTTCGTGGTTCTTTTAGTCAAATTTGTAATGATAAACAACTATATGCATTGGTCGATGCAACGGCTGAAATATTAATATATATTCCCTTATCTAAAAACCGTCTAGGAAAAAAATCGACCGTTTTTCAAAGTTTAGAGGCTCTGATACCTGGTTTTCGAGTCTAGCAGCCCGATGTCTAAAAGGTGAAAAAAGACTTTTTTCTTTTTTTCCCCACAAAAGGCCGAACTCTAGCGTGGGCTGGGCCAGGCCGACACTAACTCGGTGTCGAAACGTGTGCCCAAATAAACCTGATTTTGAAGAAGATGGGTGAAAATTGTACCCCTTGGAATAGTTGAGATGGGTTAGAAAGACTTTTTCCTTCCACAAAAGGCCGAACTCCAGCGTGGGCTGGGCCAGGCCGATACCAATTCTGTGTCGGAACGTGTGCCAAATAAATTCATGTGCCCACTCAACAAAAGCAAAAATCAATTCCTCGCCCGCCGATAAATCCACGGCGAAGAAAGAAGAAGAAGATCAGGCCGACGGCTTTTTGGATTGTAGGGCCCGAGGGGATATTATTTTCCATTCCACCTTTCCCGTCGGAAAACCCAACAAACTTCTCCACTTCGGCACTTCCCAGCACCGGAAGCTCTGCGAGAGAGGGAGAAGGGATTGCGGCGGTGGAGGAGAAAATGGCGGCGGCGAGGGACCAGCTCCTGGACGCGATCCGCGCGCTGATGGCGGCCCACTCGCCGCCGCTCCACGCGCTGGGCCCTGTTCAGATGAAACGCGAAATTTTTTCGAGTATGTCGGGCACACATTTAAAGTATTAAATATAGACTAATTACAAAACTAATTACAGATTCTGTCAGTAAATCGCAAGACGAACCTAATGAGTCTAATTAATCCGTCATCAGCACATGTTCACTGTAGCAATTTATTGTCTAATCACGACCTAACTAGGCTCATTAGATTCGTCTCGCAAAGTACACTCCATCCATATAATGGGTTATTTTTTTGACTACATTTAATATGTCATGCATGTGAGGGAACATACTCGAAAGAAATTTCGCGAAACATGTAAACAGTGCCCTGGTCGTCCCCTCCGAGGACGCCCACCAGGTCCGTACCGTACCGTACCGCGCCGCCGTCCCCAGCAGATCGGGGGATCCGATCTACCGCTGGGGTCGGCTGGTCTGGTCTGGCTTAGGGTTCTGTTGGATTTGATCTGCTGTGGATTGACAGGATTGTGTGTGTGCGCAGAGCGAGTACGTGTCGGAGCAGGACAAGCGGCGGGAGTTCATCTCCGGGTTCAGAGGGAGTGCTGGTGCGTGCCGAATTCATCACTCCCTCGGCTTAGTTTATTTTCGAGAGAATCATGTTCTACCTGTTTCTACTTGATAATATTAGGTTTCCGTGATTTCGGCATAGTTAGGTTAGCCCTTTTGGCACTTGTGCCTTATTTGCATTACATGCTGCTCTTACTGGATGGATGCTTGTGAAACCAGTGAGGCAGTTAAATCGGTTAGCACGATGTGACGAGCTATCTCTGCGCTTGTGTTCTAGATAGGTTAGCTGCTTCCCAATGAGCCGTTACCCCTGTTGGCCATGTGGCCATGATGGGGCTAATAATTTTCTTGCAGCGTGAATCCAG
Source organism: Urochloa ruziziensis (assembly GCA_015476505.1). Taxonomy (NCBI): domain Eukaryota; kingdom Viridiplantae; phylum Streptophyta; class Magnoliopsida; order Poales; family Poaceae; genus Urochloa; species Urochloa ruziziensis. The sequence goes on from CM027120.1 coordinate 61,818,900, forward strand.
TCGACAAGTTCTGCTAACCTTTAGTTATTGAAATTACCTATTGTATACATTTTGTAGGAATATTAAATAGTCCCATAAAAAATATAAATCCACTATGTACAAGACGGTTCTGTATGGAGTTTGCACAATCATTACATAATAACGGCAAAAAGAAAGGATTTCCTCTCTAGGTTTGGAAAGTAATGTACAAATGCAAATACTACCTCCGCCTCGTTTTAAACGTCATTTCCAGCACCTTTGATAAAATTAAGGAAGCCGTGATAAATTTGAAGGATCTTATGTTCACAGTTCACAGACACATGGTTCAATGTTGCAATTTATATGGTAGGACATTTATGTGCCATGTTTCCACTTTTGAGATGTACTGTCGTTGTAAGGGCATGTACAACCCACAGACGCCGGGTCGTCTGTAGAACCTCGAATTTAGCATATAGACAGATGTACAGACAGCTCATACAACCCACAGATAGAGAGGTCGTCTGTAAGCTGTTTAATGCTTTGCATGTATCTTAAGATCAACTACAATTGTATTTGTGTGTACCAATGTGTTGCAATTTGATAGAATAAATATGAAGTTTAAATAATAGAAACACGATTACAATAATTTCAAATTTCAACTGATCGACTACTGATGACCATTTAAATTTCAGAAATTGTACTTTAATTCACGTCTGGTTTTTCCCTCTCTGGTAACACTGATCTGTTTTGCCAAAACTAAACACCATTTTTCTGCTTTTTTTACTGAATACATATACAGGTGTATGTGCATGAGCAAATTGTGAGGTTGAGGATAAGCAAATGCAGTAGAAACTGATAGTAGTTTTTCCCCAAGAAGCAACAAGTTCCCAGTTTTTCTGAACTTCAATACTCAGAAGGTTACAAAACTTCACTAACAGAGATTAAGTAATTTTTTGAACTTTATAACATCAGATCTTCAGAACTTTGATGAAGTGTCTTATGAACTTCACTAATACAGAACTTCAGAAGTTTGAGAACTTCACAACTTAAGTAATTTTCTGAACTTTCAGAAATTAAGTAGTTCAGACATGACTGTAACTGGAACTGAGAAACTAAATTTCATAACTTCACTACATTTCAGAACTTCAGAACTAAATTTCAGTTTAAATATTTCTTCAAAACTTCTGAACATTTCAGGACACTATTGAATTCCTAATTTCCTGCCATCGTTTAGTTTCCCCTGATGATGAACGCTGCTGCTGCCGCGCGTCCGCCCGTTCTATATATACAGTCAACCTGTTCTTTCTTTGCTTCCAAATTCCATAAGAGCAGGGTTGCAAGACTAAGAACAAGATCCAAGTTATTTAGGACCAGCTCTTCTTTGATTAGGACCAGCTTCTCTGAACAAGATCAAAAGATTCCATCTACTGACAGATTTCTGTAAACAAACATTGCATATATCAAGAACAAGAATGGAAAAATAAGGGAGAAAAAGAATCCCCAAATCAATACTGCAGAAAATTCAGAGATGCTAATCCCCTCATCCCAAATCTAATAGCTCCTTGCTTGATTCACTCAACAAAAACATGTGTGATCCATGTGGTGGCAAATCAAGAGAAGCAGAAGCTGCAAATCAAGAGAACCAAGTCAAAAAAATGTCCGACGGCGCCGCGCGAGGGCCAGCAGCGGATCGAGGCATGCGGTGCCGTGTGGGGGAGGCCGGCAGCGGATCGAACCATTCGGCGCCGCGCGGGGCAGGCCAACGGCAGATCCAGCCCGGCGACGCCATGCGGGAGGCCGGCGGTGGATTGAGTCCTTCGGCGCCGCGCGGACGTCTGCCGGCGGCGGATCCAGCCCGACGGCGCCGTGCGGGGGAGCGCGGGAGAGCAGAGCGCGAAAGGATGGGAGACCGCGGCACGACGGATCCGCCGCTTCGTCGACTTGGGGCGACAACGCCGTACAGCGCGTTGCGGGCCGTCGACTTGGCCTGGGAGCATGGGACCAACTCGTCGCTTGGGGAGGCGACGGGAACCCCGTCTTTGGGCGTCGGCGGGGGGGATTTTGCAAATTCGCCATCACACAGACGCCTCATACAGACGGGTTGTACATGCCCTAATAAAAGTTTGAATTTTCCAATGAGAAAGCATATTGTGCATTTATGGGTTGATCTCTGCCCTTTGTCTTACATTGATAATAAAGATGTGGTCTGACATTTGTCTTACATTGATAATAAAATTGAATTTTCCAATGAGAAAGCATATTTGAATATCTAATTCTTAGCGGTCGTGAGCCGCTACCTCGCACCGGAACCACGTTCCATTGCTCGTTCTTGCCACCATGTGAACCGCACTTGATCCATCTGGCCATCGGGTCCCTCGAATCAAGCCTACTTGCTCTCCACTCCCTGGAGGCCGCCATGGCTAAGACCTTTCGCGCTTGTTCTTCACCTGTACCAATGCAATCAAGCCGCATTCTACACCTGCAATACTTGAGCCAAGGCAAACGTCAGTCCACACCATGTTGTCAATCACTCATCACACAAAGGAAGCGACCATCCACCGGTCCTCAATCTCCCCCTTGATGAGTGCATTGACAACACACACATAATCAAGATAGGTATAAAAGGAAAACAGAAAATAAATTGAAAACAGGGCTCAAGCAAGTGACGAAAAGTAAGAACAAGTCGAGAACAAAGTCACTTGCAAGATTAAGCTCCAGAAAACGCCGACCCTTAAGAGGAAGCAAAATGGGCTCAACACCATCGGCAAAAAAAAGCAAAGCACAAAGCACAAAACACAAATCTTCAAAACACTTTTCAGGATACACAAATAACTCCCCTGAATAAGTGAATTTGTGTGTGCGAAAATGTATCGAAAAATGGCGTAAATCATCTCGGATCTTGTGCTCACTGCACAGGGCCGGTTAAACCGCCCGAGGCAGATCCAGGCACAAAAGTGCAAGTCACAAACAGATGCTTGCAGAAATGTCGTTTCAACCTGAAAAACTTTCAAAGGCGTCCAGCAGTGTTTTCCTTTCAGAACCCTTCAGAAAACTCTCCCCCTTGTTGACAATGTACAAATCAAGGCGAAAATGCAAAAGATGTAACTATGAGCTTCTCAAATATACAATGAGCACTACAAAATGCTACAAATTAGAGAATGGGCAAGCTAGATAGTTCATAGTATCATAAAGGCATTGCCATCAAGAAGGTGAAGACATATAGCCAATCGACAAAGCCACGATCAATTTGTTCAGATTTTGTGAAAAATGTCACCACATGGGCAAAATCCTAAACATGGATTGTTCAAGCAAAAATGAACTTCATCTTATCATGATTATGAAAGGACAAGAGTTCTTAATAAAAGATCATTACAAACACCCAAGTTTGATCTCATGTCATGTCAAAGCACGGAGCCATGTGTTCACTTCACAAGGGAGACTTCTCCGGCAAACATCATGCAACCGCTTAGCACCCATGTGTGCAAGTGTATGCAAAGGTGAAAGCGTAAAGACATGAGCATAAATTTTCTTCAAATGTATCTTTTTCTCATTTCTCTTCATTCATGCATACACGTCTCATTTTTCAAGTTTTTCAAATTATGCGTGGTACATGAAATGTCTTTGCGACAAAAAGAAGCCTATGCTCCTTCACAAGATAAAACATGGGCTAAACATTCATAATGACAAAGGTCTTTGACCCAATTGAAAACAACATCAATTCCTAGCATGATCTAAGCAAGATATAGCCATTTTGGCTTAAACAAGACATGTAACGACATTTACCCATGGGCGAAAAGAGTTTAAGTTCAATTTGTCATTTTACTTCCAAAAATTGACTATCTCAACAGAATATATACCAAAACCATGAAAAACATAGCCAATCATTCAACCAATCCCTAGCAAGCCAGCCTAAACTCTAAGAAGTAGCAAGTTGTAGCAATCACTGCATATAGGAGAAACTCATCCTAAAATATGATACAAATGCAGCATGATACATCACAAGATGCAGAAAGAACTATACATCAAGATACAAAGATGGATAAACCAAAACGCATGGATACACTAGTATACATATTCTACAACAAAGCCTCCGAAACTCAGCTCAGAAAGGCGAACACACACCAAGTTCTCCTCGCAAGCGGTTGAAGGTAACTTGGTCAAGTGGTTTTGTGAAAATGTCTACAAGCTGGTTTTGGGTAGACACATGGGCAAGCTCAATGTCTCCTTTCTCCACATGATCTCTCAAAAAATGGTATCTCACTTCTATGTGCTTGGTTTTGGAGTGGAGCACGGGATTTTTGGCTACGCTTATGGCGCTGGTGCTATCACAAAGAAGTGGTACACTGGACAAATTCAAGCCAAAGTCTCTCAAAGTGTAGGTGATCCAAAGCAACTGGGAGCAGCAGCTAGCAGCAGCAACATATTCGGCTTCTGTGGTGTATTGGGCTACACTAGACTGCTTGCGAGAAGACCAAGACACAAGAGACGAACCAAGAAAGTGACACTGTCTAGAAGTAGACTTGCGATCCACACGACACCCAACAAAATCTGCATCAGAATAACCATGGAGGGCAAGTGAGGAAGGAACAGAATACCAAATACCCAACTCAGGAGTGTACTTGAGGTACCTGAAAATCCTCTTGACGGCCTGCCGGTGTGAAGTTCTCGACGAAGCCTAAAAATGAGCGCACAGACACATGCTGAACTGTATGTCTGACCTCGTCGCCGTCAAGTAGAGGAGGGAGCCGATCATGCTCCGGTACTCCTTCTGGTCCACTGGTTCTCCGTCCTCATCCGCATCCAAGGCTGTAGTCGTACTCATTGGAGTAGTCATCGGCTTGGAGTCGTTCATATCAAACTTCTTGAGAATGTCCTTTGTGTACTTGCTTTGGTGCACGAACGTCCCATCCTTATGTTGCTTGATCTGCAGCCCGAGAAAGATCTGCAACTCTCCCATCATAGACATCTCAAATTCCCTGCTCATATCATCTGCAAACTTGGCAACAAGATTATGAGAGGAGCCATAAAAAATGATATCATCCACGTATATCTGAACGATTAAAAGATTATTGCCATGCCTCAATAAGAAGAGTGTCTTGTCAACCTTTCTCATCTCAAACCACTTGCTAAGCAAAGACCCCTTTAACCTTCCATACCATGCTCTGTGTGCTTGTTTTAGGCCATATAAAGCTCGGTGGAGTTTGAACACTCGGTGTGGGTACCTGTCACTCTCAAACCCAGGGGGTTGCCTCACATACACTTTTTCCTTGATCACCCCATTCAAAAAGGTACTCTTCACGTCCATTTGGTACAATTTGAACCCTTTAGGAACTGAAAATGCTAGAAGGATCCGAATTGCCTCCAAACAGGCAACAGGAGCAAATGTCTCTTCATAATCTATCCCCTCCTGTTGTGAAAACCCCTAAGCAACCAACATCGCCTTGTTTTTCACTATCTCTCCACCATCACCCCTCTTGTTCTTGAAAAACCACTTGGTTCTTATGGGATGGCAATTTGGAGGTGGTTCAACTAACTCCCACACATGGTTTCTCTCAAAGTTTCCAAGCTCTTCATGCGTGGCATTAACCCAATCAGAATCAGATAGTGCGTGTCCCAACATGTTTAGGCTCAAAAGACGCAACAAATGCAGAATGAGCGAAATGAGAAATACTCTGTGACCTTGACCATGTAATTGTTGGCACTCCTTAGCCTAACTAAATCCGCAAGCGTACGGAGTACGATGTAGCCTTTCACCAGGGGAGTAAAAACCTGGATGTCAAATCCAAGGAACGGTAGACGCGACTTTCCTAGAAATATCTTAACCGTACCCACCAGGAGAGAAAAGGGTTAAGGGTGTAGAGAGCTTAACCTTAGTTAGCCACTCGCTACCCCAGACAACCTATTTTAATCTAACATGATCTGCTTCGACAGCTAGAACGGGAAGAACTCAGAACGGGGTGAGAGAGGGGTTCTTCCGGGCTCTGCAATACTGTTATGAGTACACCCGAACGTGGTGGAGTACAAAGGATGGACAGGGCTGTCACCACCTGCCGCCTTCCACTGCAGTTCCGTAGGGTGCAACACAACCTGAGGTAGCTAGCCAGCACAGGCACCACGCCTAAGCTTTCAGCTACTGACCTCCACCCAGCGCGAATGGTATAGAGGAAACCCCAAACAAGAGTCGCTGTCACTCGCACAGACTCAGGTACCCGCAGATCAAAGATAGATAAGATAAATTACTGAAAGTAAAAAGTAAACTAGCGAGATACTAAGGCAAGAGACCGAGAAACTTACAGAAGATATCTCTGAAGCTTTATTCCTCGGGGGCGGAACAATGTTGAGGGATGGCCGAGATGACTCCCGAACTCCCTCTACACGCTTGGCTGTCACCCAAGCACTCACCCACTACTCTTCCTACTCTACTCTAAGATAGTGAACTACATCTTGAGCCTTCTCTTCTCTCCAATGGATGGTGTGTCTTGTCTAGAGGTGAAGGGCGCCTTCTACAGCCCTCCAAGGGTGGAATTCTGTTTAGGAGTGACACTAACAGTCGGAGTAACCGCCACGCAAAAGATCAAGCGTAGAAGCCACGCTTCCAGGCCGGCCGGCCTCAACAAGGCCGTTCGGCCCTTGATTTCCACCATTTGGCACCGCCTTTCTCGTGGACGCTCCTGATGATGTCCTGATGACGGTTGTGGTGGCGTTCACCTCAAGCTCGACAGTTGGGGGTCGGCCGGCCTATGGGGAGGCCGTTCGGCCTGGCCCTGGCCCCTCTCAGCCCTCCGTTGCGCCGACTCGCTCATCAACGGTTGCATGTTGTCCCTTGAGGCGGTTTTGATTGCGTTGAGTTGAAGTTGTCCGAGAATCCTAGATAGATGGACCCTCCAATCCATGGCTTAGGCCTTTCGGTCTTAATTTCATCCATGCTTGTCAATTCCTTGCTTAGGGTCCATTGGTCACTCCCTATGGCCATTGTGCAAAGCTTAGGGCCTTTCGGGGAGGGTGCATGGCCGGCCGGCCTTGTCCAGGCCGTTCGGCCTAAGTCAGGCCGACCGGCCTGACAGGTTTCGCCGGCGATTTTCCTGGAGGCGTAACTTTCTCGTCCGGACTCCAAATTAGGTCATCCAAATATCCATTTCGATCATCTCAGAGAGCTCTTCGACATGATTCTGTCAAATATGTGATTTGTGTCACTTTTGCACCATGTCCAAGTCTCTTTTGTCTCGAGACGAACCTTCACTTGTATGGCTTCACCAATGTTGATATTTATGTACCATATTGGTGCACAAAACTCACGGAACTCATTAGTATAAATGATATTAGCATGATTATCACTATATGAGCATGAAATCTGGAGAAATGTTGGCGGTAAAAGTCATGGATATCGACCGCCAACAGTAGTGCGTTCATTTAAATTACCTATGATACTTGAAGAAGGATGATTTTTCTGTACCTGCCGGGGAGCTTCTCACCTCGAGATTGCCTCCCCCTCAACAGCAGCTTCCACTTGAACTTGATCCTGTGCGCGACTCGACGAAGGTGTAGCAGAGGGGCCATCGTCGAAAGTCGTGGTAGTAGTGAAAATAGAAGGTACAAGATTTCCACCTGGTGCATGATCTTCTACATCATCTTCCTCATCATCCGGCTCTTCCTCAAAGATGGACTGTCCCAGCTCCTCATCACCTGCACACTCAAAGACAGAAGAGCTACACAGAATGGTCTCGTCGAAAGTGACTTCACTAGTTTCCATGATTTGGTTAGTTTCAAGATTGAGCACACGATATGCTCGAGAGTGATTAGCATAACCAAGAAAGATTCCATCCATCGATCGGGACTCGAACTTGTCAAGATTTCCCTTCTTAAGAATCAAACACTTGCAACCAAACACCCGAAAATGACTCACACGGGGAGAACGACCATGAAAAAGCTCATAGAAAGTTTTCTTCTTGAAAGCACGAACGAAAATCCGATTTGACACATGACAAGCGGTATTTACTGCCTCAGCCCAATACTTCCTAGGAGTCATGTGCTCAGCAAGCATCGTCCTAGCCATCTCACAGAGAGTCTGATTCTTCGTCTCAACCACGCCATTTTGGCAAGCAACATATGGCAACGAATACTGGTGTTTGAGACCAAGATCACGATAGAAGGCATCAAAATGAGTGTTCTTAAGTTCTGTGCCATTTTCACTGCGTATAGCTCTCATGGCATCACCATTATGCTCATTTTTCAACCTCAAAATCAGATCTCGAACAAAATTGAAAGTCTCATCCTTTGACGCCAAGAAAAACAACCAAGCATAGCGAGAGTAGTCATCCACAATAACAAGAACGTATCACTTCCCATCGACTGAGCGAATGCGAGCTGGACCAACCAAGTCCATATGCAACAACTCCCGAGGACGCTCAGTCATCACCTTAGTCAAAGGTGGGTGGGAAGAGGCGACCATCTTACCATGCCTACAAGGTGCACACACCAAATATTTCTCAAACTTAAGCTTGGCCAATCCTCGGATAAGGTCAAGAGCACTCAAGTGGGTGAGTAAATCAAAGCTCACATGACCCAATCTCCTATGCCACCTCCAGAGCTCAGAAGAAGTATTGGCAATCAAACAACAGAAGGACCAAATGATCGAGAAAAATCAGCACGAAAGATATGACCCTTGGGAATAATCATACACACAAGATCACCTCGAGAATCAAGAATACGAGAATCCCCACTCTTAAACTGAACCTCACAACCCTCATCAAGAAGCTCAGAAACCAAAAGCAAATTGAAACCAAGATTCTTGACAAGAGCCACCCGTTTCAACACAAAACTGTCGCTCACCTGAATAGCACCCTCAGACAGCACTCTACCTTTACCCTTATCCCCAAAAGTGATGTACTGCTTGGACACCACCGGGGTGAGGCTGGAGAACCACCTCCTGTCTTCGGTCATGTGCCTCGAACAACCGGAGTCCATCAACCAAAAGTTCTCCATGCCTCCCACCTGCACAATCAAAAGCGAGAATGAGAATGAGCGAACGACTCGACAGTGGGGTTAGCACAAAAAGAGTTAAACCAGTGTCGGGCCATCTGCTCAAAAGAGGGGTTAGCAAAATCAGCATTACTCCGTGGAACCCTCTCGTGTCTCACCGTAGGACCTCTAGTACTATGCGGGGAAAAACGCGGCCTAGACTATCAAACCTTCCTGCACCAAACTGACCACAGGCAGGAGGTCGCCTAGCAAACTCACCACGAGCCGGAACACCATGAGCACCCAAAGAAGGAACCGAACGCACAAAAGCCTCTCTCCTAGGCAGGGGTGTACTAGGCACAGGTACTCTATGAGAAGAGTGATACCTGTCCCTGTTATCCAACTCCTTCTCTCGCCTCACCTCTCTCTTCTTCCTCTAGCAAAATTCCTCAAGGTGAACGTTCTTTCCACAGTGATCACAATGAAATAGAACTGGTTTTGGCTTTGGGGTTTCTCTCAGCTGAGGCTTCTCTCTCTTCTGGTAAACCCCACTCCTCACAAAGGTCACTCTCTTCTGGAAGTTGTTTGTCTTTGGGGGAAACTTGGGAGGATCCGAGTGGTGTCAAGCTTGTTCAGCAGGTGATTGGGTTTGGGTGTGAAGTTGTTCTTGAAAGGAGCTTTTTGTGGTGGTGTCGGAATGTTTGTGGTGAAGTTGGCTTGCTCTCTCTCTCTCTTTCTCACCATTGCACTCACCAATCTTCTCAGAACCCAGACCACGACCATCAGCTCTCTTGAACCCAGCAATTAACATCTTAAGCTGTGGCTCGTGACCCGACAACCAACCCAAACACTATCGCAACTCATCATTCTCATTTTGCAGGCGATCAACATATTGTGCAAGCTCAACATTCTTCAAAGCAACAACATCACATGCAGAGCAAGAGTTTGCAATAGGAGATTTTAATTCAGCCTCAAGAGAACTAATCATGGTATGAGATTCAAGCAACTGAGCATGTAAAGCAGGACAAGAGGTACAAGCAGCTAGCAAAGAAGATCTAGATTTTAACTCGGCAAGCTCAACCCTAGCTCCTTCTAGTTCATCAAGGCATGTCATGTGTTTATCCTTGAGAGCTACCAAATCAGCAAGACGCACATCACAAACAAAGCATTCAAGTTCATCAGAAACAACAAGAGCATCTTTCAAAACACCTATCTCTGTTCTAGCACTTGCCCGCTCAGATTTAAGCTCAGCCACTCTCTTGCTAGACTCACTAAGCAAGGACTCAAATTCCATTTCCTTCTTTCCAGACTTAGAAAGTAAGGCCTCAAGCTCTGCAACCCTTTCCTTAGACTCACTAAGCAAAAACCTAAACTTTATATTTTCCTTGTTGGTCTTTTTAAGCACATCATCACGATTATCGACCAACTCCTCAAGCCTAGCGATCTCCTTACGCAAAGAGATGGGATCGGTCGTTACCTCGTCCTCGGAGTCGGAGTCGTTCTTGGTCTGCTTGTTGTCGAAGTTATGCGCCATGGTGCAGTAGTTCATAGCGGTGCAGGAGAGCCCGTTGAAGTTGCAGTTCATGTGCTTCTTCTCCTTGCAGTGGCCGCGGTCTTCATCCTCGCTGCTCGAGCTCGACGAGGTGTGGGTGGAACTTGTGTTGATGTCGCTCGCATTAGCCACCATCGCTCGAGGCTTGTTCTTCTTGAACCCACCGTGCTTGTTCTTCGTCCTCCTTGTTCTTGTGCTTGAAGTGGTGCTTGTGCTCGCCTCGCGGGCGGTGCTTGCGGTTGTAGTCGTTCTTGATCTCCTCCAGGCACTTGGCGATGAAGTGGCCCATCTTGCCGCACTTGTAGCACGTACTCCCCGCGCACCTCGAGCCCTTGCGGTTCTGGTACATGCGCTCGAACCTCCTGGTGAGCAACGCGAGATCCTCCTCGCTCAGCACCTCATACTCCTCATCTGGAAGAGACACAAGAGAAGACAGGCCAAAGTGCTTAGAAGTGTTAGCATGTCCATAACCAGAGCCACCGACTAGAGCCAGACTATGGAGATCAGTCGGACTCTTGGACTTGGCAATCAGCTGCCTGTCAACCTCGGAAGACTTCAACTTGGAGAAAAGCTCGTCAACTTTCAAAGTCTCATAGTTAGCCGACTCCATGATAGCCTCAACCTTAGAACTCCACACGGTCCGATCAAGAGAGTGCAAGAGCTTCAAAGCCCTGTCATGATCCGTGTATGCGAGGATGGTGATGTTGTCTTTCATGTTGTTGACTATAGAAGTAAAGCGCTGAAACATAGCATCGATCGACTCTCCAAGCAACTGAACAAAGTTCTTCTACTCTCTGCGATAGATCGAGAAAAGTCTAGCCTTGATATGGCTATCACCACCATGGGCTACCTTGAGCTTGAGCCAGATCTGGCAAGCTAGGTCCTCGCCCAAAACGCGATCAAATTCTTCGGTCGACAAAGCACGAAACAAGTAGTCGACGGCCCTTGCATTGGCCTCAAAGTTATCTTTTGCATCCTGGGCATCCAAGTTGTTGGGATTGACATACTTCTCGTTTATCGTCACATCCCACAGCAACTTTCCCTTGCCTCGCAAGAAAGCGCCCATGCACGCGATCCAATTAGGGTAATTCTTCCCAACGAAGTGCGGAGGACTGGAACCCCGATCTTGGTACGCCATCTTTGGATCTTAGACTGGTTAGAGTCGCAAAGACTCGTAACCGGCTCTGATACCAATTGAAGGACCGATTAGGCGACCAGAGACGGGTAGGGAATGGGAGCCGATAAAAATTCTTTTCTTCGCAACGGATCCGTCTTTCCTCCCAATTCAACTCCAAAACCTCACAACACGATCTTGCCAAGATCACGTAGCTATTGAGAAGCTACTAACCCTAGGAATAAGATCACAACAGCGGAAAATGAATCGAGCAACTCGAACTGAAATCGAACCAAAACAAGATGAAACTTGCACCTGCCAGACAGGGGCGGTTAAACTGGCCCATAGGGGCGGTTAGACCAGCCTAGGTCTGCAGTTTCAGGAAAAATCCAACCGAGAGTCAACTCTCCAAATCGAATTACCCGATCTCCCGATTCGCTCAACGGATTGAAGTGAAACTTTGGGGACAGTGGGAATACCTCATGGGCATCCTCTAGCTCGAAGTTCAAGCCCCAAAACTTCTTCAATCATGAGAATCTAGGATCTAGCGCCAAGAACACCAAATCCTGAGTTCATCCAAAAACCCCAAATCTGAAGTGATTCTTGCAGTTTGTGAGGACAAATCACCAAGAGAAGAGTCTCCACGAGCTCATATGTGAACCCCCAAGCAAACCCACAAAGAACCGGCCTCAAACACAAGAGATCGAAAATCCACCAAAGGGACTAAAAAGAGCCACAGGGTGAACAAAGAAATCACACAAGAGAGGATGAGAAAAAGTTAAATCTTCCATACATGATGAGGTCAACTTCTTTACAAAGAGACTAGCAATCCTCCCACATCGTACCCACTTGAAGATTTCTCCGATGAAGCACGTAGCTAGCCTATGAAAAACTAGAAAGAAAAACAAAGGGAAAATAGTTCAAGTGTTAGGGAAATAAAACTAGCCAAGATGGCAGCCACCAACCCTAAGGGGGTCTATTTATAGTTCAAGTGGTGGTGCTCTAATTACTTAACTACCCCTAAGCGATACATACCCCTTAGGGGCAAATTTGACATTTCTGCGAATCTTTTTCCGGCTGTGACACCTTTCACCGCAAGCTTGCTTCCCTCCGACGCGCGATCACACCGCGTGTCCTCCGGATCCGAAGCTCCTTTACGCCCACGATACCTCCATGCCCAGGGTGGGGGGTGCGGTTAGACCGCCCTAGGGTGACTGACCAGCCCTCTCGGCCCGCTTTTGCCACGCCAAGTCCTCACCGTTGGTTTTGTGGCCCAAACCAAGGAAAACCGTCCACCTGATGGTCTTGTGACCAAACCATCAAACCCCACGTGCAAGCTTCGGTAGTGAGCCACTACCTTGCACTGGCTTCATGTCCGCGTACGAGCTTCGGTCGTGAGCCGCTACCTCGCACCGGAACCACGTCCCTTGCTCGTTCTTGCCACCATGTGAACCGTACTTGATCCATCTGGCCACCGGGTCCCTCGATTCGCGCTTGTTCTTCACCTGCACCAATGCAATCAAGCTGCATTCTACACCTGCAATATTTGAGCCAAGGCAAATGTCAGTTCACATCACATTGTCAATCACTCATCACACTAGGAACCGACCATCCACCGACTCTTGGACACACCCGGTCCTCAGGCGCGCAAGGAAGAAGAAGATAGGGTGACAAGTGGGACCTGCATCCACGTATGCGTAAACCACCAAGGCGTGTAAAGTGAACAGATTCAATAGTTCGGGGGCTGGAATACCTAGTTTTGAAGATTAGGAGCAAAAATCGCACTCAGGCAATAGTTAAGGGCAGTCCCAAGCCATGAAGCCTATGGATAGTTTTTATAGTGCCAAATCAGCTAGACACGGGCTGCAACACCCAACGCACAGTTTCTTTACTTAGGACCCACGGTTGATTTTTTATCCACCATCCTCTCTTGCTCTCTTTTCTCCCGTCATGCGCTTCTCTTAGTCCCTGCGACGGCGTCTCTTTATCCCGTTGGTGAATCAATTGATGTTGCTTGACATCTGATTTTGTATGGGATTGGGATTTTGAGTTCAAGAAGCTTAAGAAAAAAATCGATTTATTTGTTTGAATTGTTTCTTGTGCTGTTGGTTATAGCTTGTGATTTCAGTTGAAAAAGACGTCCCTTGTTGATTTTCAGATGACTTGACGTTTCTTGCTTGTTGATGTAGAGAATTTTGATGGCGCAGTGGTGATGGAGTAGCTCTGCATCAGTTCCCTTTCCCCCACGCCATGGATGCGGCCAACGACCCGGCGAGCAGCGATGGCCACAGCTGTGTCCCCTCCTCTTTCTGTCCTCCTGTGCCAGATACGACAGCGAGGAGATCCCGCTGCTGGGGAAGCTAGCAAGCGCATGCGGACGAGGTGAGGCCCGGCGGGAAGCACCGGCTCGTTCACAAGTCTGCATCCGGTTGCCGGCAGCGGCGGATAAGTGCAGCGAGCGGAGATTGAGGCAAGTCCGCAGCTGAGACGACAGCCCCGCGAGCAGGGCCTGGCCGTGGCTGCAGAGGGGCGGAGCGAGGCCGCAACGCCGCCGGTGAGGCGATGATGGATGTGGGCCTAAAAAACGCGTGGAGAAGAAACCACGGAGCCCCCTAACTCCCTAAGAGCAAGGCTTGTAACTGCGCCCGCTTGCCGACGAAACGAGCTCCAGCTCAGCTTGGTATTGCATTTTTTATTCAGCAAACAGTAGCCTCATTTATGGCACGAAAGGAGAGCAGCCAATTGGTAGCGGCCTTAGCAGCGCTGGTAGGCTCGCGCCCGCTGGATGCCGCCGACTCGCCGCTCGCCCGCGGCCTTCTCTCTCCTACTTCTCTCTTCCACGTCAACATTACGCCGGCTCTCCGTCTATCACAATACTTGCTCTAACGCGCGCAGAGGCGTTTCTTCATGCATTGGATGAAGAGTCGACATCATTTCTGCTCTAAGAAACTGTTTCCTGGTTTTTTTCTCTTCTCTCCTCATTAGTCTCCTTGCCATGTTAACTTTTTCCTACGTGACAGACTATTTAATGCTATGAAAACTATCTTGCTTAACTTAGATTTTATAAGAGCGTATACTGTGTGAAATAACACTCTTTCTACTTTCTATAAGTGAATTATTGACCCTAGTATAAAGGTACCAGTATATTTTCCAAGCACCAACTCGCTTTCGATTTTATATGTGGCCTCCCTTTTTACTTGTGTTAAAGGTTAAAAGTGCCAACTTCTTAGTTTTCGTACTTGAATTCGGAATTGGCAAAACTTGATCGTGGACGGTTGGGACTGTCGCGTGTCGAAAGAACTTCGAAAAAATCTCCGTGTTTTCGGTCGGGTCCGGACTCCGAGCCTATGGAAACCCAATAATTTTCCACAAAAGGCCGAACTCCAGCGTGGGCCGGGCCAGGCCGATAACATTTCGGTGTCGAGCCCCCATCCACCAAAAGCAAAAATCATTCGCCGGCCGATAAATCCACGGCGAAGAAAAAGAAGATCAGGCCGACGACGGCTTTGGATTGTAGGTAGGGCCCGAGGGGATATTATTTTCCGTTCCACCTTTCCCGTCGGAAAACCCAACAAACTTCTCCACTTCGGCACTTCCCAGCAGCGGAAGCGAGACTGCGAGAGGGGGGAAGGGATTGCGGCGGCGGAGGAGAAAATGGCGGCGGCGAGGGACCAGCTCCTGGACGCGATCCGCGCGCTGATGGCGGCCCACTCGCCGCCGCTCCACGCGCTGGTCGTCCCCTCCGAGGACGCTCACCAGGTCCGTACCGTACCGTACCGCGCCGCGCCGCCGGCCCGCGCAGATCGGGGGATCCGATCTACCGCTGGGGTCGGCTCGGCTGGTCTGGCTTAGGGTTCTGTTCGATTCGATCTGCTTGTGCCGTGGACTGACGGTGTCCGTGGATTGTGTCTGTGTGTGCAGAGCGAGTACGTGTCGGAGCAGGACAAGCGGCGGGAGTTCATCTCCGGGTTCACAGGGAGTGCTGGTGCGTGCCGAATTCATCACTCCCTCAGCTTAGTTCATTTTCGAGAGAATCATGTTCTACCTGTTTCTACTTGATAATATTAGGTTTCCGTGATTTCGGCATAGTTAGGTTAGCCCTTTTGGCACTTGTGCCTTATTTGCATTACATGCTGCTCTTACTGGATGGATGCTTGTGAAAGCAGTGAGGCAGTTAAATCGGTTAGCACGATGTGACGAGCTATCTCTGCGCTTGTGTTCTAGATAGGTTAGCTGCTTCGCAATGAGCCATTACCCCTGTTGGCCATGTGACCACGATGGGGTTAATAATTTTTTTTTTCAGCGTGAATCTAGTCGACAGGTGCTGCTAACTTTTAGTTATTGAAATTACATTTTGTAGAAATATTAAATAGTCCCATAAAAATTATAAATCCTCTATGTACAATGTGGTTCTGTATGGAGATTGCACGATCATTAAATAATAACGGCAAAAAGAAGGATTTTCTCTCTAGGTTTGGAAAGTAATGTACAAATGCAAATACTACCTCCGTCTCGTTTTAAACGTCATTTCCAACACCTTTGATAAAATTAAGGAAGCCATGATAAATTTGAAGGATCTTGTGTTCACAGTTCACAGACACATGATAAATCTGTATGGAGAAGTCACTAGCTTGACCTGAACATGGAACAACCTTCTTTAATTCTCTGTATGTACTCATTTGTACTTTATGTTAGCATTTGGTTGAGGTCTTAAACAGTTTGCTTCGCATTGGTTTCTCAGTTAGTGTATATGTTGAATTTTAAACAGGTTTGGCTCTTATCACCATGAAAGAGGCTTTGTTGTGGACGGATGGACGCTACTTCTTGCAAGCAACGCAGC
The DNA here is from genome assembly GCA_015476505.1 of Urochloa ruziziensis. Lineage (NCBI taxonomy): Eukaryota > Viridiplantae > Streptophyta > Magnoliopsida > Poales > Poaceae > Urochloa > Urochloa ruziziensis. The sequence goes on from CM027120.1 coordinate 61,835,322, forward strand.
AACTGAGCAATCGTTGGAAACTTATGCGCATGGGAGAAGACCCACCAGTTGAAGCTTGGATAGCTGATGTGAGCACTGGCTTTCTTTTGAAGCATATTTGTGATTTTAGTCTTCTAAGGTTCCTAAAATTGAACTTGTCACGTAATTACATAACTTGTACATGGCAATGACTGGGCATATCTTGGTTTTGGAATTCATCCACAACTTTACTGTTGAAAAATACAAATATGGTTTCCTTGTTCACCTTTCTATTTAACACTAAAGTATTGCGGTTTTTGTGAGGATACCACCACTAGGATATATTTGTTTTTTTGGTGATGCAGTATATTTGAATATCTAATTCTTTGTTTTTTGTTATATGTGATAATGTGAATGAAAGTGTTCTGACACTCTGCTGCTAGTTATATCTCCCAGAGGTGTTGAAAAAAATATCAACACTTTTAAAGCCTTAACTTTGTTCCCATCTTGTTGAATTTTAATTTTAACCAGCTACTCAAGTTTTTCTGCAGATAACTACTCCCTCCACCCCAGAAATAGCTACTTCTAGAGTTTTTCAGACAGATTGAGAATGGAGAAAGTCTATATTGCCCTTCTTTGCTACCTTGCGCTAATTAAGAAAATAATGATGCCTTTCCTATTTAACTGGCGGCAGGCTTGCATGCAAATGTGCATGCGCAGAGGGGCATTTTAGACTTCTCATGCCAAAAAAACCCACTTGAGAACCTCAGAAATAGCTATATTTTTCTCGAATATGCAGGAGAGTTGCGTATCTTTGTATTAATAGAGAGAAAACACCGGCCCCTTACAAGCAGCACCCCTCACTCCGAGCCGAGCTGTGAGGGGCAGACACAAAAACAGAAGAGAAAAACCTAAAAACTAAAAGAAATAGCTATATTATGGGACAAAATTTTAATGCTAGAAGTAGATGTATTCAGGGACGGAGGGAATGCCATTTTAAATGGTTTTTGGTGATTAAGTAAATTTTTGCTGTGCTTTATTGAATACTGCTTCTCTTGGTTAATTTTGTAACAATTTTTTTTTTTGTGCTATCAGAATCTGGAAGATGAAGCTGTCATTGGAATCAACCCATGGTGTATTTCAGTTGACTCTGCTCAAAGATACGAGCACGCATTTTCAAAGAAGCATCAGACTTTGTTTCAGCTTTCTTCTGACCTGGTGGATGAAGTATGGAAGGATCGCCCGCCAGTTGAACCTAGGCCTGTAATTGTACACCCTGTAGAATTTGCAGGGCGTAGTGTATCAGAAAAGATCAAGGAGCTAAGAGAAAAGCTAGTACATGAAAAGGCCAGTGCCATTATAATTACTGCTCTTGATGAGGTACGATATATTCTTTAAGTTGTTCCATTTTCTTTTTTTTGGGTGGGAGTTAGGTTGTTTTTAATTTTCTTTATTTTCCAATGGTTATTTAGGTTGCGTGGCTGTACAACATTCGAGGAAGTGATGTGGATTACAGCCCAGTGGTTCATTCTTATGCTATTGTAACCTTGCACAATGCTTTCTTTTATGTGGATAAGAGAAAAGTAACAGTCGAGGTCAGTTAATTAACGTAGCACATATCCTTTTCTAATGGTTACCAATTATACTGTTCATGCTCATGCTTTTGTTGGTTATGTGACGTTATATCTCTGTTATGTGGTTCTTCTATTTTACAGGTTCAGAAATACATGTCTGGAAACGGTATTGATATAAGAGAATATGAAACGGTCCAATCAGATGCCAGTCTTCTCGCAACTGGCAAGCTAAAAAGTTCTATGGATGGGGAAAATGACATCAATGACAATGAGGTGGGGAGTTTGAAAATTTGGATTGATTCTGGCTCATGTTGCCTTGCACTCTACTCGAAGTTGAGTCCTGATCAAGTTTTGGCACTGCAATCTCCAATAGCCCTTCCAAAGGCTGTTAAGGTGAATTTACTTTCCTTCTCTCTTCTGTATACTATAGTGTTGTCTAAAATCATGTTGAAAATCAACAGTAAAATTGAGAACCTAGTAAACTTTGATAACCTTTTTGAAATTCATAGAGATTCTGTGATTGATGATAATATAACTGTAAAGTCAACTGTAAAGTATTGAAAATATAACTTCGAAAACCGTTTTGAAATTCATGGAGATTCGGTGTGTATTGAAGCTCGCTGTTCAAAACAAAAAATTAGAAAAGAACAATACTATGTGAACACAGTATTTACACGAGAAGTACATCACAATGAATTTATTTTTTGTTCTGTACTACTTTTTCTATTAAATACTTATGGTTCGCAGATGGCTTCTGAAATTGCAGTTCTTTGAGTTTTACTTGTTGCCCTTGATTTTCTAATTTCTCCACAAAACTGGTGTAGAATTCTACAGAACTGGATGGATTGAGGAAGGCACATATTCGAGATGGTGCGGCTGTTGTGCAATACCTTGCTTGGCTGGATAATCAGGTCAGCATAAATTAATTTCTCATCATACAAATATATGGCTATACCTAGACTTGAATTTCATATACACTTGAAAAATCATTTCTGGCAGTACCAGCTTTGTTTGCATTTTCTAAAGTCCTCATTTCCTATGCTGATTTTGCAAGCTTAGTAATTATCATCGGTAAATTGTATTTGCCGTTCAGTAGTTAGTCTGATCCTTTTTTCCCTACTTATTCAGATGCAAGAGAACTATGGAGCTTCTGGTTACTTCAGTGAGATAAAAGGAGCACATAAAAAGGAAAATATGTAAGTGTTGTAGTACTGTAAGTTTGTTTTGGGCAACATATGATGTATGATATCGAAGTCTTACCTACAAATGCATTCATAAAAATGGATTTGCTTGTTTATGCACCATTTAAAAAACCAGTTTATAAGACTCAAATGTGTTGTGTGTCAGGCTCAGATCCAAATTTATTGTTGTTTTAATGTTTTAATCTCTTTCCTGTTCAGCAAAGGAACTAAACTTACTGAGGTTTCTGTCAGTGATAAACTTGAAGGCTTCCGTTCAACTAAAGAGGTACTCCCTCCGTCCCTAAAAGAATGTCGTTTTGGGTGTGCGTGTCACAAGTTTGACTCGATTTGTAGAAAATACGTACAACATTTGTATCTTCAAATAATTTTGTTAAAAAACTAGACTAAAAGATCTTCCCAATGGTACTAATTATGTATCATAAATATTAATATTTTTTAATATAAAATTAATCAAAGTAATTTCTCGGGAAGTGAGAAAGACACTCTTTTAGGGACGGAGGGAGTATACTACAGCAGCATCACCCCTTATAAATCTAAATAGTTGTAGTAATTGGATGGATTTTTCATTTAAGTGCATGTGTTTAAGCCAGGTTCTCAGTTACTTTGATGTTCAGGGTTAACCATAAATTGCAAAAACTAAATTGGATTTATCTGTCATGGATATTTAGTATTAAATCAAGCGAAAAGCAAAGCATCACAATGTTTTTTTATCATTATTTGTTATGATGTTGTTGGATGACAATATTTAAAATGCCTTCATTGAGGCTAGAGGGCATTTTCAAATCTATTCTGACAAGTGACGATATTTTTGCAGCACTTTAGGGGTTTGAGTTTTCCTACAATTTCATCTGTGGGACCAAATGCAGCTGTCATTCACTATAAACCTGAAGCAAGCACGTGTTCCGAAATGGATGCTGATAAAATCTATCTTTGCGACTCTGGGGCACAGGTCAGTATATTCAGTACTGAATAACAGCTTTATGTATTAGATCTCTGAGTCTGTTGACCTCTTCTGTTATGATGTGCATGCAGTACCTGGATGGTACAACGGACATTACAAGAACTGTACATTTTGGTAAACCCTCAGAGCATGAGAAATCTTGCTACACGGCAGTAAGTGCTTTTTTTTTGCTGCAGCATTTTATTCAGAATTCAAAATGATGGATATTGTTGTGTCATCTGGGAAGAGTGCTTTCCCCCATCTTCAATCCATAAATTTTCACCTATTGCAATAATTGTATTATTCTTTCAGTAAACTAACTACTGTATATCATGTTTCTTACACTGAAAGCCTCTTTTGTTATTCTGGTGTTTAAAAATGTTAGCAGTCTGCTGAATCGACCAGCTAACATTTTATGTATTTGTCATTACAATGAACTTTATCACTAATTCCTGAATTTAGTATAACCCATGTTAGAATCGATTTTAGTTTTTATTTACACTTGCTGCAGTTGATCGATTTCTAATACTGAGTGTCTCCACATTGAAAATAGGTCTTGAAAGGTCACATTGCACTAGACATTGCTGTATTTCCTAATGGGACGACAGGTGAGTTTTGCTTAGCTCTTTAATCATGTCTATATGCAAACTGTTCAAAATTGTTAGAGGAACATTTTTGTATTGATGAAGTCACGTATTTATAGAGTTTTGCCATGGTTGCAGTATTTTGTTCCAAACTTAAAATACCATGACAGGACCTTAGATTGGATTCTTTTCTTCTTGCAAATAAATTATTCGTCCTTAAGACAGGCCACGCTTGATATTTCTACCATTTCCCCCTCTAATGCAAGTCTTGTTTGGGTCTGAAGTAAAGTCAAAATTTTGGGTAATAATGTCTGTGTGACAAGTTATTAAGCTGTAAAAGTGATAGTACTATTCAGAACACTGCAAAAAATACGTAGGAAGTTTTTTTTTATCATACACTCCTAACACCAGTCTGTGTGCTGTATATGTTGTTTTTAAAGAAAACTCATAATAATCATCTAATTTGAACTGTGAATTAGCTCCTTGACTAATTTTGTTATATGGAACCTCAATAATACTTGCAGGGCATTCTCTTGATATCCTTTCACGAGCCCCACTGTGGAGGGAGGGCCTTGACTATCGGCATGGCACGGGACATGGGATTGGATCTTATTTGAATGTTCATGAAGGTTTGACTGAGAGATTCCCTTGGTACTATCTTTGTTCATTTGATTGTATGACTGCCCTGAAATGAGTTGTTCGTTTCTTGCATTTGAACCAGGTCCTCATCTAATTAGCTTCAGACCTTCTGCTCGAAATGTTCCATTGCAAGCATCAATGACTGTAACAGACGGTCAGTGAATATCCCACATAAAAAATTTCTTGTCAAAATTGTTTGAATTATTTACTGTTTGATGTTCAATTTCTATTGTACCCCAATGTTAGTGAACTCATATTGCATATAATCTTTCTCCGTAGAGCCTGGTTATTATGAAGATGGGAGTTTTGGTATAAGGTTGGAGAATGTTCTTATTTGCAAAGAGGCCAACGCTAAATTTAATTTTGGAGAGAAGGGTTATTTGTCGTTTGAACATATAACATGGGTAAGCAATCGGCTTAATTTTTTATTCTTATGTGTCACAGCAGCATTCGAGACTATCCTAGTAACACTTGTTTTATTATCTCTTCTGATATGCAGGCTCCCTACCAAGCCAAACTGATAGACACCAAACTGCTGACCCCTGTCGAGATCGAATGGGTAAACACATACCACTCTGATTGCCGCAACATCTTGGAACCCTATCTGAACGAGCAGGAGAAGGAATGGCTGCGGAATGCCACCGAGCCCATTGCCGTGAGCAGCTAAAGCCTGTTTCATCCCAGAGTTTCATGTCGCAATAGCAGCCATTCGGATTGTAGATGCGCGGTGGCATTCCAAATGTAGATAGATTGGCTGCTCCCGATTGCCTGCAAAATAAGCATAAGCAGCAGTGGAGAAAATGAGTAGACAGATTATTCTTCATGTTATTCTTGCTGCGAAAATTGTGTCAGGCTTGAAATAAAGCTTAGTACTGGATGGTTCTTTAGCATGAGGTGGATTTGTACAGTTATTCAAATTGATTACCGTGTTGATTTATTTTCACTGCGAATAGCGATTGCTTGGCCGCAGGCCTCGGTATGTCAAGATATGTTGTGATTCATATCCGACGGATGAATACTGACTTAATTCACATTAAGTAGTTCTTCCTAGACGACGTCCATCAAAATATCAAATTGAACTTGATTTTTCACCCGACTTTTGACTTGCACTGAGGTTAAATTTCAGCGCCAAAACGATGAGTAACTGTTTTCAGCCTTGCGCTAGGTTGCCAGTCGACCTTCCGTCCTTCGGCTGATTGTGTCCTGCTGCGTCAACTAATGTTTTCAGCTTTGCACTATGGTTTGAGAATAAATGGGTATTGACTTGCCAGTAGCACGAACGTGTACGTTGGCACACTGTAACACTGCAGCTGTGGATGGTCATTTGTACCACCGTAATTCGTGACCGGGAGAACGGGACCTTGGGGTCGAATTATGCGCGCACGGGGCAGCTGTCTCATGTGAATCTGTGATACCATCAGTGAGTACAGCTCTCCAAGTAATTGCCATTTTTAGAGAAACTCGTCACTGTTCAATGTGTTCATATCCATCCAAACGTGACTACTCTGCGTCATTTTTTTTTCGTTCAAAGGACGCGGTGCTCCTTTAAGCCTGATGCAAGATTTTCCGTACAAAAAGAGAATAGACATAGACTTGTACTTGATACAAGTTTTTCTATTTGTAGAGGACTACCCGAGCAGTCGAGCTACTTGAGGCTAGAGGTTTCGATGACCAACGAGGCGAAGGGCGAAGCCCTCGTTTAGTTCCCACCTAAAATCTTTTCACCTATCACATCAAAGAAGAATCTTAAATGCATGAAATATTAAATGTAGACGAAAAAGGTGAAAAGTTATATGAATGAGCTGTAAATCGCGAGACGAATCTAATGAGCCTATTTAATCCATGATTTGCAATAGTAATGCTACAGTAACCATCCGCTAATTATGGATTAATTACCCTCTAATTACCATCGTTAGATTCGTCTCGAGATTTCCAACCTATCCGTATAACTTTCCACTTTTTTCGTCCACATTTACTAATCCTAAATTGGTAAAATCAATACCCGAAATCTTTTCACCAAAAACTTTTCATCAAATAAACACGGGGAAGTGCCAAAGTCGCCTTCAACGGCAGCAGCAAGGTCATAACTCACGTTGCCACATGGGTGGGTACGTTTTGGACCGAGATCCACAGTAATGTTTGCGCGGTCTCTGCAGCATCTGCATAGTGCACCACGTTTTCTTGCAAACAAAAAGTATTACCCAGACTTCCCCTGTGCATTTCTCCCTCGTCAGGCTGTGTGGCTAAAAGAATTTCAAAAGTTTGAAGACAAGCCTGCCGCCATTGAATAAATTTTTTAATTATTAGAAAAATACAAACCATCCAAAGGGCCATTTTTGCCTGTTTTTTACAGTGAGATGGCCTTGCTATCTAGTTCTATAGTTATGGACAGGAAATAAGACTTTTGTGATAGTTAAAAGATAAAAATAGAGCTTTTCCCCTACTAAAAGAGAAAACAGCTCTGAAGATGGTATGTTTCCCAGAAGAGGAGATCGAACATCCATCCTCTCTTCTCAGATATCTATTCTAGCCTACAGTAAGACAAAATCTCACAGGATATAAATTACTACACGATACTATAAACTATCATAAATACCTAAGATTGCTTTGGATCCTTACGAATTTATTGGAGCAAAGATATCGTATCTTTAACCTTAATAAGATATCTGACACAACTAATTAGAACTGTGAATCTGTAGGATATATAAGAGGGCACAAAATCTCTGACAGTACAAATAAGTAATCCTCTCATTCCTCTTGTGAGAACAAAATAGTAGCGAGATATTGTTGAGTTCATGGCATCCATCAAGATATTTTCGAATAGGATTGTGTATTTGACAGCAGTTTTATTCATGGTCCTTGCGACCATGTCTGCTACCATCCCATCGTGCGAAGCTGGCTGCAAGTACGTAGTACTGCCACTTTTAGATAGACTGAATTGATTTTTTTGATACTTTTATGTTAATCTATATATTTTGTTCGATGTGTAGGTTTCCAAAGTCAATCTGCAAACCCAAACCAAAATCGCCGCCGCCACCATCGATGATGAAGTCCAGCCAGTACCTGCTCTGCAATCCGGGGTTGTGCGTCGAACACTGTGAAAAACTGGGATACAGCAGCGTAGGCTCCTACTGCAAGAACAAGAAGTGCTTCTGCCCGAAAAATGGGACTACACCGGTGTAGGCTCTGTTTGGGCTTTATGCAAATTCACAATAAGGTGCTAATTTTGTGTGTTGTACAAAGTATATGCCATGCAAATAAATAATGGTGTTCTGAGTCTACACACTTTGAAAAGATGTCTTCCACAGATCGACTCTACAAGATATATATGGGCGTGGATGACCCAGCTCTTTCCCTCCTCATAAATACTTTGGTATCTCATTTTATATACGCTAATATGGCATATTATTTAGAGTGACAATGGATACTAACATCTTTATTATAGAGTAAGAAAAGATACAACACCACAATTTTGAGATACCAAAATACTAGTACTGGATTTGAAAGGTCCTAACTTATATTATGAGGTTATTTATTTCTGAAATTGGTTTGGATATTAATAATGCATCTATTGGACTGCAAGAAGATATTTCAAATCCTTAGTTATTAAGATATCAAAACAATATTGTTGCACATAATCGGGGATATGAATATATCATTATAGAGCAACAAAAGATATCACAGCACAATTTTAAGATATCAAAAATACTAGTATACTGCATATGAAAGGGATAAATTATGAGGCTATTTATTATGAGAGTGGTTTAGATACTGAACACATTTATTGGATTGCAAGAAAGATATACCAAATCCTTAGTTTTTATTAATATATCAAAACACTATTGTTGGATACACATCTGAGCACATAAATTCTCAGAGGATACGAATTATATGAGGCCAATCGTGCTTCTGTATATATATAAGCATCTGCACACCAAAATGGAACTACGATGCAAACATAAATAACCATCCCCTTCGCAAAAGAAAAGGAGTAGCAAGATTCTCTTGTTCATGGCGCTCACCAAGACCTCTGCGATGAGGATTGTATTCTCAGCAGCTGCTTTATTATTGTTTCTTGAAACCATGTCTTCTACCTTCCCATCTTGCTACGCTAGAACCGGTAGGCTCCACTACTTTTACCTGCTCTCTATTTTATTTGACAATTTTTTTTATGGTTTCGCGCGCTACTTTTACTTGCTCTCTATTTTTTTGGCAAATTTTATAACAGTTTGACCAACCAATCTTGTGTGATCTTAATGTATTCGAATACTAGGCTGGAGCCCCCCAGGGCAGTCACCACCACCACTACCGCCATCATCACCATCACCAGCACCGTCACATTCACCACCACGATGGGACACGTGCTTCTGGTACAAACAATGTAAAATGTCGATTTGCACTATGGAATGTTTATCCAAGGGCTACAAGGGTGTAGGTTCCCGCTGCATGAAAGAGAAGCAAAATGTAACGATGGAGTACTGCTGCTGCAAAATGAAGCGCGATGTACGAATGTAGCCATCTGTCTTAAACAAATTTAATAAGAGAACGGTTGTAATTATCAATTGACAGGTTTTGGGGCCATGTGTTTGTCTAATTTGTGTCCCTTTCTACAATTGATCGACTGAGAGCCCTAAGTAGGGTGGATTAGGAGTCTAATAAGTACTCCCTCCGTCCCAGAAAGAAAAAGAGTTCTAGAGTTCAAATTTTGTCAAAAAAGAAGGGTGTTCTCGCTTTTCAATGTAACTTCTATCTCTATCTCTCTTCTCCTCTACCCCTCCTCGTTTTCCTGTGCGCTCTCTACTTTTTCATCTTTCATTAATCCTCGTGCCCAACTACTGCAACTCCCTTCTTTTTGGGACGAAGGGAGTAATAAACTACTCCCTCCGTATCGAAATATTTGTCGCCGTTGACTTTTTTTGCAAACTTTGACCATTCGTCTTATTCAAAAAATTATTGTAAACATACGAAAAGATAAGTCAAACTTAAAATTCATTTGATGATAAAGTAGATCATAAATAAAATAAAAGATATTTGTATAATTTTTGAATAAGACGAATGGTCAAACGTTGCGAAAAAAGTCAATGGCGACAAATATTTCGATACGGAGGTAGTAATAACTAACTTTCTAACACATAAAATGTGTAGAGCAAATTTTATACATATGCACTCACTGTTGGAAAATTGAATTTCTCTGTGGGTGGCAAAACTGACAGAGATACAAAATCCTGACAGAAAAATTGAAAAATAATTTCCTTGACGGTTAACCGACGGGCCTAGCTTGACAAGGAAATAAAAATTTACCTGTCGGTTTTCTATTTTCGTGTAGGTTTTCCTTTTTCCCTGTCGGTTGCTCACCCACAGGAAAAATGGTCCTTTGTCAAGTTTTAACCTATTTCCCTGTCAAGGGATCCCGACAAGGAATAACATATGTACCGTCAGAGAATAATGTTTCCCTGATAAGTTCTAGCCTTTTTCCGTCGCATTCAGTCACGACAAGGAACACACATACCACCAGCAAAAAAAAAAACAAAAATAGCCACAATTAAAATTTGATAGCATATAGCTGACAGACATTTAGACAAAACACATCTTTTGCCCATAGAAATACAACATGTCATGTCATGTTCGCATACTTTTAAGATCATTACAAGTCAATTCAGTCTACAAGGCTCGAGTAAATCCCATGCATCACTACAAGGCTCGAGTAAATCCCATGCATCTAGGAAACAGCAAAAGATGAAACTATGCATTAAGAGGGGGTGTTTCATCATAGTTTCAAATATGGATTAGATGATGTGTCACTAATCATAGTTTCAAACATGCATTAAGAGGGGGTGGTAATGAGCCCAACTTTTTATACTAGCAAATTTAAGGATCGGACCCTAAATGGATCGGGCCGAAATTATATACAAATTTGACCTACAAGTGATTAGGGCCGAGTTGGATCGTGAAGAGGGCATAAGGGCCATGGCCCATTACCACCCCTGACTCACTCTAGGTAATTGTGTCCATAAAACTCCCACTGAGAATGGATTTATCATAGTACTATTGATATATATGGTGGTTGAAATTGCTAGATCGACTCCTAGTATTTCATATGAAAATGCAAGAAAGAATTATACGTGAGTAAGTAAAAGACAATGCGTCGATAACTATAAAAATCATCAATCAATGAAAGTAAACCATAACCACGAGCACAATCTTTCATGGCTCAACGATAGCTCTGCGATGATAAATAGGGCAAAGAGTGTGCATATAACCGAGAGCGTAGCTATCTCAAGATCAAATATCCTGCAATATCTAGCAGTAGTAGAGGGAAACGAAAGCCCCCCGCATCGTCCCGACAGGGCGGCTCGGGTGGCGATCGACGCCGCCACTCTCCTCCCTCAATCCTCTCCCACGACCTCATCACTGATGGAGCGGTTTGCGGGAAGCCCGCGCAGTCATGAGGAAGACGGCGATGGGGCCTCGTCTTTCCGCTTAGGGCTCGTTCGGTTTCATTGGAATGGTTCCACCCGGATTGAGATCAATATAATACAAACTTTATGATACTTACAATGAGAGACCGAGATTTATTCCAGGTGAAGAACCAATTTACTCATAATATGGACAACAAAAGACCTGGATTGGTTCCCCACCTCTTGACTAGTGGATTAATTCCCGGTCTCTTCTTGTCCCTATCATGGGTAAATTGGTTCTTCACCTGGATTAAATCCCGGTCTCTCATTGCAAATATCATAAAGTTTGTACTATATTCATCTCAATCCGGGTGGAACCGTTCCAACGAAAGCGAACGAGCCCTTACTCGGTGATAGACGGCGACCGGCGGTCTTTCCGCTTACTCGGTGATAGACGGCGACCGGCGGCTGGCAAGTTCTCCAACCCCCATGGCCGGATCCTGGGAGCTAGTGGCCGGATCTGACGAGCCTTCATCTGGATTTGTTGTGCTCACGATTGGAGGTGACGGGATGTCTAGTGACTATTTATTATTCCTTGCTCTGTTCACGGCTCATGGAAGCATGTAAAAAAGAACCAAAGTGAGGTCAAAAGCTTTACTAGCCGAGCCGCATTGACCGACCCACAGAATTTAGTGATGGAGACTAGGGTGTCCGATCTTCCATTAGGATGAAGGATACACACAGTTTAGGCGGAGCACGGGGCACTGATCCGGCTTCATATCCAAAGATCTGAATCTCTGCAATCTTAGCACCACAACTCATCTGATTATCAGCTATGTCACAATTCGGTTGACCTCGCCAAAAAGGCTAATCCTTGCCTACGAAACAAAGAACACAAGCAAGAACTCGAAAGAATGCAGGACTCAATAAAGTGACAACTGCAGATGAAAGATTAAGCACTAAAGTTGGGGTTCCACAAACCGATGAACGACAAAATTGTATCACACATAATAATATAAGCAACGGCGGCTACTAAGTCTAATAGCCAGCGCATCCTAGGGTTGGGGGCGCACCAGGGGGCGTCCTAAACATGGGCCGAAGGCCCGACACGCTACAAGGCCAAGTGTTGGCCCAAAACTGGTGGCACAACACCTTGTCATGATTACATAGAATGATCCACGACCGTTCTATAGCTAGAACTAGAAGCAAAAGAACGGCATCGTCGTCCAGATTCCAAGGCATCTAAGAATGCCTCATTTGGACGTCGGATGAAGGAAATATCGCCGAAGCGGTGCAAGGGTGCAGGCTGAATCCGAGTTGGACATGTCGGCTGAGTTGGCGACGACTTGTAACTTGAGAAAGGTGGCGTGTGACGTGTATGCAGCATAGCGATGTCCTCATCATTTAAAGTATAACAAGTAGATAATAGTTTGTTAGTCACAAACACTAAACGGACCAACCGGTTAGCCCAACCAGAGATAAGCCTCTCTAACGTGGAGGCCATGGTTTGAATCCTAAGGAACCAACTTAGCATGTGTTTGGATGCAGGACAACGTAGGACGGGACTGTTCCGTCCTAGTTTCCTAGAATGGGAAGTTTGAGATTCAATCTGACGAAAAGGGGACTTCGTGTAGCCAGTTTTCTAGAGTTTTCTGGGATGGGAAGTCTGAGATTCAATAAAACGGAAAGGAAACTTCGGGTGGCATCGAGTGCATACTTATGCTAGATAAACATGGCACGAGATACTCACATATCTGTTCCACATTCAGAAGAGATAACACACCATAGTTGTGAGATGATATCAAAACACACGAAAAGAGCGCCTACATTATTAGGCTATGTATTTATATTTAAGAATTGCTTTGGATACTCATGTATTTATTGGAGTGTAAGAATATACCAAACCTTAATCCTAATTAAGATATCAAAGGATAATTGTTGGATATACAAGAAAGCACAAAAAAATCTTATAGTAGTAACACATTCTTGAAATATAAATACAGCACGTATATGTAATTAATCCTCTCTCCCTTCCTTCACAATAACAAAGGGCTAGCAATATTGACTTCTCCATGGCTCTCACCGAGATCTCTATGAGGAACATGTACTCAACAGTTGCTGTATTGTTGGTTCTTGCGACCGTGTCTTCTACCTTCCCGTCATACCAAGCTGGAAGAGGTAGGTTTTCGCTCCGCTAATTTTACTTGCTTCATAATTTTTGGTGTTATTTTTATAGTATACAGTGACCAAACAATCTTGCTTGATCTAAAATGTCTTGCAAGATTAGGCATCATCCACCTAACCCCATCACCGGCACCGCCATCACCGCCACCAGGGGAGACATGCTTCATTTATCCGAAATGTAAAATGTCAACGTGCACTATGGCATGCCTAGCTAGGCGCTACAGGGCTGTAGGCGCCCACTGTGTGGAAATCAAACAAACTGAAACGAAGGAATGTTGCTGCAAAATGAAATAATAATATGCTGTACTTTTTGGTACGATACAAAATATGGTTGGAATACGCGACAATTTTCATGATTGAATCGATATGCATACACGCACTTGTGTCGATCAGTCGGTCCGAAAATATCAATACCATTTATACCCTTATCTGCACAAGCTGCACCTGCAGTAAGGACTAAAAGAAATGTGGCACAGGGCACGGTTGGTTCACTGCCAACTCTAGCCAAACCAAAAAAATGGCGTGCCCTCGTTAATTGGCCTGTGTTTGATTTATAGCCGGCAAATGGCGTGCCAATCTTCGCCAAAGCAGAATACACAACACATGCTGGCGAGAGAAACACTCGCCAATTATTTGGCAGCCCGCGAGGGAGAGCATGGGGTACGTGGCAGAAGACCAATGGTTGCACGGAACCCAATATTGTTATGTAAGCAATATTCAAGCGCTGATATCTCTTAAATGGTTGATCTAATTACAAATCCGTTTGCATATTCATATTCCTCACAATTAGATCTACAAAATAAGATGTCACTTGACCGTCTTTAAATATAAAAAATAATAATGACATGTGAACCCCACCTGTCAAACTAAGAGGTTAAAGTATTTTGGCTTGATTTGATAGGGTCACGTTCCAAACATAGGTTTGCCAATGTTTTGGTGTCGCCAACGATTTGGTCATGACCAAAATTTGGTAAGGCAAAATGGGGCATAAACCAAACGTGCCCATAATATTAAAATTCGATATCCGATCAAAGTATCCGAATTTATATCCAACATCTAAAAAAACTTGGATATCCAAAAAAATCGATTTGATAGTCCACCTTTTGGATCGGTGGGTCGAACATCCATATCATTTACACACATCACCTATAATTAGGAACTAAAAGAAATTTACCAGGCTCACTATCCCCTTTTCACCCTCTCAGCCCGGTGTAAAACTAGTTGCTGTTTGGAGGGGGGGCGTCAAAGCTCACCGTATTGAATTCGAGCGGCCTCCCGGGGTTCAGGATAACGCCAGGATAGGATCACACAGATTCAGACACAACTTCTTCTGGGCTCCTCCCTGGTATGGATTAAATTACAGGATAACCGTACGCAGAGGCCGTTGGCGCCGCCCGCAGACATTCGAACATGGCTCCACGTTGCGCGCCAGCACGACGGCTCATTTATCGGCAGCCGTGTAGGGGCGGCGCCCGACGACGACGACGCGTACGTGTACCGGCCGCCGCGAGGATCCGCGGCCGGCGCACGAGATCTTGCCAGAATCTTGGTACAGGTCCGCCTTGGGTTCCTGGAGAACCGGGTGATCTTTCTCAGCTTTTGCTTTTGTCGCCGCGCACGCGCGTACGAAGATGGAAGATTTGGGACCGAGAGCCCAAGATGCTTTTTGCCGTTCTTGGCCTTTTCCTTTCTTTTTCTAGCGTTCACTTGGGTGAAAGAAAGCAACAATGGCAGCGGACGAATATACTCTGAGCAAACCAAGCAAGAGCATCAATGAAATCCCAATACCAATGCCAATATCAATTGACGATCTTGCTCTGAGACGGCGGTACAATACAGTACAACACATAATCACCATGTGTATGTGCTGAGTCACACGCAAAACACACAACAAAATACCAATACCATACAAGCAGGCTGCTGCTAATCAAATCAAGCAGCTACTAATAGCCAAGCCAACACCCCAAATGGCCAACGCAATAATCCTCGTATAAATAATCCTCCTCCTTTCTTCCATCTCTCCGGCCGGCGGTGAATCATCAGAGAACGAAGCTCAGACGTCCCGATCTTTCGCGCACTCGGGCGGCACGGCGGCGTACCGGTCTTTGTCGGTGCAGTAGTTGTAGATGGTGTACCGCTGCCGGACCTCCCGGAGCTTGCGGTACTGCGCGCCGTCGAGGTCCCTGAACTCCGGCTGGTCCCACCACCGGGCGCCCTGGGTGGCGCAGAACCGGGCCTCGGCGGAGGCCTCGCAGCCGTCCACGTGGAACCCCCTGTAGGAGGCGACGAAGGGCGCGTTGGCCCAGTCCGTCTTCTCCCTCCCGCCCCGGGTGGCCCAGTCGTCGGCGTTCCACAGGCTCGAGTAGAGCTTCATGGGCTGGTTGAACGGGTAACGGATACCTAGGTCCCCGCTGCTGTTCTTGAACACGCGGATCGGCACGTCGTCCACGAAGAACCTGGCAGCCAGCAGGGATTGTGGCCAATGTTGGGGTGATTAGATTCAGGATTATTAGTAGTAGGGGTAATACAGTGATAATGCTGGTGTACACGGTGTACGAGGCATGGATTAGCGTGCTCACTGCAGCACAGGCCGGCCCGTGAGCATCGATTGCACATGCATGAATGCTTTGGATTCAAAGCATCTTTTTTCAGTACTGTGTGTGGTGCTGGCACAGTGAGGCAGGGAGAGAGCTGGAATTTTTACATCTCTTTTTTGCCGTGGTAAGTATTATTACTTAATAATCTATGTCGTTGTTGCAACTGGGTAGCGAGCGGATTATTAACAATGTGGAAGCAAGAGAATGTTTTGCTTACGCGATCATGTAGAGGTTCCAGAGCACGGAGTAGGAGTGGTACTCCTTGGTGGGGTCGAACCAGAGGTAGATCCTCTGCTCGCGGTCGCCCTTGCCGCCGGTGAACACGTTGGTCTGCAGGATGTACGGCTGCCCCGTCCGGTTCCCCAGGAACTCGAAGTCGATCTCGTCGTGCTCCGAGTTCTGCGACGACAGCTGCAAAAACGCATTCCAGGTCCTCCATGAGAGCACATCGCAAATTAAAAGCCAAAGCAATGCCAAGCAGAAAAGAAGCAGAGCGATAAGCAACGATATATGGTTCTCTCTCTCTTTCTCTTTCTCTCTCTTTTAACGAACACAACGGTTCTTCTTACGTAGAATGCCGTGACGGTGCCGGCCGAGTCGCCGCCGACGAGCTTCATGTGCATGCTGAAGTGTCCGAAGAGGTAGGACCCCCGCGTCTGGAACCCCGTCCCCGTGGACCGGTCCAGGTACAGCTGCACCTCCTTCCCGCCGTCGGCGTAGTGGATGTGGTCCGACGCCCACGTCGGCACGTAGTTCTTCTGGAACGGCACGTCCACCGGCTTCCGCGGCGCCGCCGCACTGGCCCGCTCCGGTAGCAGCAGCAGCAGCAGCGCCGCCGCCGCCGCCGCCGCTACCAGCAGCAGCCGCCGCGCCGCCGCCGCCATCCTTCTCGGTCTCGATCCCTCGCCGGCGGTGTATCTGAGTGGTGCGGCAGTAAGCGGATACGGGCTAGCGTGAGTGGCTGGATGCTGTGGGGTGGAGGAGTGTGCGCGAGAATTTATAGTGCGAGCTGGCCAGCTCGAGTGCCGGAGGCCCTTCTGCTACTAGACTCACTCTAGAGTGTGGCTGAGCAACGTGGCTAAGGCTGGGGGTCCAGGGATTAGATGTGGCGGGTTAATAATGGGAGATTAACACGCTGATGATCGGGTTGTAGCTGGCGTTCGATCGAGTGATGGAGTGCACTGTTGAGAGTCACATGGACACGCCGACGAGCTCTAGCGATCGATGATCAGGTTAATTGGCCCAGTGGGATCGATCGAGATCAAGCATCAAGTACAAGCTAACAGGACTGACTGATTATTGGGCGATCGAATCATGGATCACAACTTGCAGAGATGTGATCGGACGGCGGGGATCTGGAGCCCCCAGTTGATCACGGTGATTTGGAGTCTGATGGGGCCGTGCTGGATGGCCTGGCCAGGCGCAGTAGTGTTCGGCCGGCGATGAGCCATCAAGTGGCTGTCAGGCAGGCGTCAATGGCGGTCACATGGGCGTGCAGGGTACAGTGCCGGTCGCCATCAGATTCTGGAGCCGCGTCCGTCCGGTCCCTTTCGCG
Source organism: Urochloa ruziziensis (assembly GCA_015476505.1). Taxonomy (NCBI): domain Eukaryota; kingdom Viridiplantae; phylum Streptophyta; class Magnoliopsida; order Poales; family Poaceae; genus Urochloa; species Urochloa ruziziensis. The sequence goes on from CM027120.1 coordinate 61,852,953, forward strand.
GCTAGCTGCTGGCTCTGGCTGTCTTGCTATGCTACCGACACGGGCACGGGCCGGTTGCGCGGCGCCTCGCCGACTCGACTGGCCACGCCGGTCGCTGCTGGCCGCACAGCTTGCCATGCACTCGTCGGCGGCTTCGTCAGCTCCTGGCCATGTTAGGTAGGTCTAGCCGTTTTAGCCTGGAGCGAGCCATGACCGAAATCGCGGGATGCAGCATCATGTGCCAGTGATAAATTAAACGGACGATATCTTCGGTAGACCAGCACGCATATATACCTGTTCACTGGCAAGTTTTTTTTACTTCGATAGGCTGCGTATTGCTTCAAGTACTTCCTCCTTTTTATGTAAGGCATGTCAGAATTTAAAAAGGGTTAAAAATTCATAAATTTTGGTTCACAACTAGTAAGGCAAAACAATTTTTGTTTAGTTTTTGAGAGTTGTTCAACATATTTATATTTCAAAACGAGATATTCAGTATGATCTTGATTCTATAACAACTGATATAGTAGTTATAAATTATATAGTATAGAGAGAAGGAACTAAGAGCTAATATAAATTCGAAGAACCTTGACATTCTAATTAAAATCTTTGTGAGGTAGCAATTGCATTATGCTATTGGTGCTTCTTTCTCACCCGCAATCGGCCCAAGATGGGAGTTGGGGGCAAGTGTAGTTTCTAAAATTGGCTGTATGAGCATACTCAAGTGGTAAGTCTACGACTTGGTTGGTATCTGTTTCCTCGATTTAGAAACAGGAAGCTTGAGAACCAGGAGTGAGTTCGTCCCAAGGGTGGGTTCCTGAGATGGATAATGATAGGTTTATCATGCAGCCTTTGTATACGCTGCGACAGACAGACGAAGAAGCTTTTTTGAACTGGTACCTGGGAATAGGCCCTGCCCAAGGTGGTCAAATTGGTACTTGTCAGGAGATGTCATGAAACAAGCATGCAAGCTTAATTTTTTAGTTGTTCCAGATAAAGAAAGGATCCATGATGTGCATGTGCCTTTTGGTCTTGTACCTACGCTCTTTAATAACGAGGCTTTCCAGCTTCTGGGATGCTGCATAGCGAGGTAAGATCTAACTTCGCTATGTGGATAACCAAGGTAAAGCCATGCTTAACGTCTTAAAGGTGGATATGCGTTCCTTTACAGCCATTGTTTCTACTCATAAATGGACCCCAAGACATGATGACGACTTCCAGAAAAAAAAGTTCTTTGGCCGCTATTGCTTCGATCAAAGATTTTACGATTTGGTATATAGATGTAGTTGGGATCAAATTTGCAGTTTTAACCGGCTCCAACATGTATCTTTCGTAGGAAGAGGTAGCACATTGCACTTAGAGAAAGAGAGGAGGAGGAGAGGGGGGGGGGGGGGGGGGGGGGGGGGAGAGAGAGAGAGAGCATATATACTGTTGTAGAGAGAGAGCTCATGAGCTTCGCTAGATGTTGTTGATTCCATATTTCCAAGTTTGAATATCCAAACAATTTTCTGAATTCGATTCCAAGAAAAATTCCATGTTTACCCAAAAATATTTGGACTTGAATGACTTTATAGCCAATCATTTCCTTTTGAAATTTGAAATGGAATATAATTGATGGAATGCCGGCCTTTCAATTCTTAAGATCCAAATGGACCCTAAAAGAAATTAGTCAAGAGATTGAATTAAAAGCGTTTTCAAATAGCAATAGCCTTACATAATGATAAAGAATAAAGGGGCAATATTTAAATTTGGATCCTGCGCATGCTATGGGACTGGATTAGTTCTAAAACTCTTCAAACACGTACCCGTTCTTCCTCATGGTCAATTAGACATTTCAGTTGCACCTAGACCAGTGGTGGAGCCAAGATTAGTTCTTTGGATAAACACACAGTGTAGAAATAGTACTCCACAGTGCGCAACATTACTCGCTACAGTGTCCCATTGCATTGTTCATCTGAAATCTGGGGTGGTTCTAGGACTACCTGCAAACCGGCTACATCCAAAGTATGGCTAGCATGCTGTAACCTTTTTTAATATAAATTTGAAGATTTGTTACACATTGGATTCAAACGCCACATGAATTACAAATACTATTAAAAAAATCATACATTCAAAAAATTACATTATAGATGTTGGCGTTCTACAAAATTCCAAACATTTCATAAATACAAGTATGCAAAATCTAGTTTATTATTTTTTCTTTTCCAAATAATCGAAACAATACGCAAAAGTTCCTTCCTATCTTATTGTTGTAGAAAATATTTCATACATGCCACAAATTAAAAAAACATGGTCACGCCACAAATTCAAACAGGGTCATGGCTCATAAAATTGTGTAGTTTTTAGTCCTGTTTGGACACCATGTGTACATTAGAAAACATTAAAATTGAATGTAATTTTTAGAGAGGGCCGACAATCAATGGAATAGGAAAACACTTCAGTCAAATAAATTCAAAACTCTATTGTTTCTCTTCATCTGACACATATATATAGGTTAAGAGTTGTAAGCCTACTTTCGGTCCATTATATTGGGCAGCGATCTGACGGTGGCTGAGATCGGCCCCATACCAACGCCGAATTGAGTTGGTGGCGCGTGGTATTTTTAACTCTAGTGCGTGCCATAGGAACATGTTTCTGCGGCACACGGCTGGTGTGGTGTCTCACGAGCGCCGCGAACGAGCAAGGATGTCGGGCGTCAGCTTTGCCGCCTTACCCTTTCCCGGCTTTAATTAAAAAATCACAATGATTTTATCAACCAATGCTGCCATTGCCATGCTAGTGGCCGGCCAATGCAGTACGTGGCCCAGCTTGGTTTAAAGCTACATGCTGGCCGGTACGTGTGCAATGTGAACCTGCCACGTCCACATACACACAGCATATGTAACGGTGGTCCCTGTGCTCCGGCCGGTACGCATGGCCTGTAGCGGGCGGCCGCCATGGTTAGAAAAACCGTTCGAAACCGGTCCGGTTTGGTTACCGCTTAAAACCGCCCTACCAAACCGCTTTTACTTGTTAACCGGCCGGTTTAACCGGTTTAGCGGACCGGTTTTATTCTAAAAACCCGCTACTGTAGCAGAAATAAAAAAACCTGGCGGCCGCGGACGGGAGCAGAGCATGCATGCGCGGTGCAGACTCGTAGGCCTGCATCGGCGCATGGCCTGGCGTAGCCTGCTGTGTGCTGGCCCCAGAACATGCACGGGTTGGGTTGGCCGGTTGGGCACTTGGGCGTCGTCGTGTCGTGACCAGGCAGGCCGAGGGCGGCGACGGCGACGCCTGCCGCACTGCACATGCTGTCGGCGGCCGGTGAGGTGGCAGGCAGCTGCCATGTTACCCAATCCGCGCCCGTGCTTCGCCCCAGCTTCTCTTGTATCGATTCGGGTGAGTCGTGACGACGCGACGGTGCCCAAACTCCAAACAGGGTAACTACACGTGCGCCCATGGACCAGTGACTTCACTCTCTCTCTCTAAGCCGACGTGCAGCTGGGGTCACACCACGCTGATACAGTGCTACAGTACATGTATTATATATAGGACGGATTATTGCTGCTGGGTCACAACACGCTCTGAAAGGATTATTGCGCTGGGCCGGGGGATCCGATCGATGGACGGATCATCGACCGATCGATCCCATAAAGAGTTGTTGGCCTTGCATTGGTTGCCTCCCATCACATCTCACCGATCCATTGGGGCACTCCAAAGGCCGAGCCCCGTCATACGCCCCTGCTGGGACGGTTTGAGGCACAGCAGGCTAGCTCTCCCCCGGGCTCAGCTCCCTGCACTGCACTCTGCATGGGATCAGTAAACCCTTTTTGAAGAAATTAAAATGGGATCAGTAATTAAACCGGAGAGGATTTGAGGCATTCGCTGGGTGAAAAGACCAGTCGGCGCGGCGTCCACGGAGCTTGACTGCTTGAGGCCACAGGCCATGGCGATTCCATTTCCATCACCATCTCCGGACTCGGGTCCTCCTCAATGCGTCAGCTCCGACGTCAACCGGACGGGGACCGACATGGGCAGTAGACACCGCCGGAACCTGTTCACCGTTCGGTACGGTGCCTTCCTCCTCGCTGGGTGCTTGCATTTTTCTTTCCTTTTTGTTTTTTCCACCGGCGAATAATAATTTGGGTGGAAATGGAACACTGCGTGAACTTCCAGCAGAGCGAGCAAACAGGCTACTTCCAGCAGAGCAGAGCGACGGAGATATGGGCCTGTTCTGAAAAGTTGCTACATGACAGATACGGGCCTGTTCTGAAAAGTTGCTACATGACAGATACGGGCCTGTTCTATGCCTCCTCTTTGAAAAAAAAAACTACTGGATGAAGGAATGCCATAGGATTTTGGAACAAAAAGATTTAATGAACCTCTGAAATTCCTGCAATGTTCGACATCTTGGGGAAATTACTTTTGTGCGCCACCCTCTCTTTTGAAATCCCTATGTTTCTTTTCCCTTCCCTGCAAATAAATAGCCAGTCATGCAGATTTCCTTTGTTTCCATTTTCATAGGAATTGAGGTACTACGTAACTCCAATGTCCAATACTATTTTTATCCTTAAGTTTCACCAAAGGACCCATAATGATGTCTAAAGAAAAAAGGACCCATAATGTTTCAAAAAAGGTTTTAGGTGATAAAAAATCTAAACAAAAGGAAAAAAAATGCAGATATACTAATGACGGATGTGCTAAGGCAAAGACGGTGCAAACCATCACTACGGGAGAGCCGGAGTACGCCGAGTGCCAGAAACACTCGGCAAAAAGCAAAATACACTCGGTAAACACTTTGCCGAGTGTAACACTCGGTAAAAATCACTCGGCGACTATGGACTCGGCAAAGAGTTTCTTTGCTGAGTGTCCTTTTTTGGGCACTCGGCGAAGGTTTGCCGAGTGCTACATCTGACACTCGGCGAACTTTTTTTTAAAAAAATAAAAAAATCAAAGCCGGCCATGGCCGGCGGCGCTGCGCCGCCCCCGCCGCCGGCCGCGCCTCCATGGCCGCTCCGCGCCGCTCCGCCATAGCTGCGCCGCGCCACCGGCCGTGCCTCCATGGCCGCCGCCGGCCGCGCCTCCATGGCCGCAACGCGCCGCCCCCAGCCGCCCCCGCTGCCGACCATCCGCGCTTGCTCTCGGCCGCCGCTGCACCGGCCGCGCCTCCATGGCCGCTCCGCCCACGCCGCCGTCCGGCCGCGCTCGCTCTCGGCCGCGCCTCCATGGCCGCACCCGCTCCCGGCCGCCATTGCGCCGGCCACCCCCACCGCCTGCGCAGCCATCGCCGGGGCACCGCCACCACGCTGGCCGGAGGCAGAGGCGCCACTGGCCTGCTCGCACCGTGAGAGAGAGGGAGGGAGGGAGGAGAACGAGCGGTGAGAGAGGAGAGGAGGGAGAGGCTGCAGCCTTATCCGGTGGGAAGTGGAGGGATGGATCCATGCGGTAAGAGATGGACCAATGGGAGAGCTCTATTTTAGTGGTTTGGATTGATGAGGTGTCCAAGTGTGTTTGTTTGATACACTTTCAACTAATTTTTGGGTATCTATGACCTTAAAGGAAAATGTGTTCAACTACAAAGGTTTTGATCTCGTCGAGCTCCACAACTTTGATATAAAACTTATTTATATCCTAGGTCATTTGGAAATTTTAAAAATTTGTAATTTGAAATTGGATAACTTATAATGATATTTTAAAGTATAAAACAATGTCAAATAGAAAAGTGTACAACTACAAAGTCTTAAATCTCGTCAAGCTCTACAACTTTGGTATAGATCCTATTTATATCCGAGGTCATTTGAAAGTTTTAAAATTTACGGTTTCAAATTAGATAGTTTATAATGATATTTTAAAATATTAAATAATTTCAAATACAAAAGTTGTAAACTACAAAGTTTTATATTTCATCGAGCTGTACGACTTTGGTATAATGTTTTTTTCATATGAGATCATACAAAAAAGTTTGTATTCGAAAAATACACTCACTAACTCTCTCACATAGAATAACACATATACTTCTTATGAGATGTTTCAATTTGGTAGACATCATTGTGAAAAAAAGATGTAAAATCTTCTCAATATTTTATCATAGCCTCCACATGTGATACAATCATATCATGCCAAATTTTATGATTTTTATACTTCATTTGCATTTTTAGAATTTGAAAACCTCTCTTCTTTGCCGAGTGCTGAAAAAACACTCGGCAAAGAAGCGCTTCGCCGAGTGTCAAAAAATACACTCGGCAAAGCACCCATCTTTGCCGAGTGTATTTTTTTGACACTCGACAAAGCGCTTCTTTGCCGAGTGTTTTTATTCTGTTGAGTGCTTTTTTTTACACTCGGCAAAGATTCTTTACCGAGTGTCCGAAAAAATACACTCGGCAAAGATTTGACACTCGGTGAATACATGTTTCCCGTAGTGCATGAGAGATCAGACTTACCGCTTGCCAGTCGGGTTCGCACTTGGCAGGTATATGCCTATATGGCCTGTTTAAAGGGAGTGAAAGAAATAAGAAACTTTACATTGGCCCGCGTTGACAGGGAAAAAATGAATTGACACGGTTTTCCGGACAATAGTTTTTTTTACCTCTTACAAGAACTACTAAACGGGGCCATAGTAGTAGAGTACAGTAGTTACGGAAGAGTGCAGTATTTGCCGTCTTTACGACCGGTTGTACGACTTGAACTCCAACCAGAAACGCAATACAACCACACTTTTTTTAACTCCACTTCTTCCTTTCCTTGGGTCTCCAACCTCGGTTTTGCTGTACACCGCACATGCGGTGTACCGAACATCACCGCACACCTCTTGAGCACAGGTAAACTGCATGCATGCACCTTGCACCCTCCCTCATCAAGTGACGTGAAATGATGGGCCCCATGCTGTACAAGTAAAAAAATTTATAACTTCTAAATTAAATGTCCAAATAAAATTTTGATTGCACCATTATATTTCTTACGATGAGATCTTTGAAACTAGATCACATTTAAATATATTTGGATGCACTCTTCGTTGGAACAATTTTTTTAAAGTTGAAACATTTTATCGTGAAGCTGGAACAATTGCATCCTGTTCATAGTGAATTTGTTCCAACCATTGACGGAATATATTTGCCTTTGTGAAAATATGTTTCAGAAAAAATATAATTAAAATATAGTCAAGTGTGGTCTAGTTTTGTAAATCTCGTTGTAAGAAATGTAGCAGTGCAACCGGAATTTAATTTGGCTACTTGGTTTATGAAATACGAATCGTTTTTTTTTCAAATCCTTTCTCGTGGACCCCAAGTATCTTAGCAGTGCTGGGGTAGGAAAGGGAGCTGTGCGTGGACGGCCTGGTACCCGCACATGCGGGTGCTAGTCGCTCCCCTCCAACCTACCCGAGGATTTGGTTTTCCTTCCGGCATCCTTCTGTTGCTAGTAGTGGCCAGCGGGAAAGTTAGACAATCGTGAGATGACTTACATGAGAAAATTGTACCTACTTCAAGTAGAGCCTGCAATCAGCATGTCGCTGGTGAAAAGAAATACACACTATTTTGTTAAAACATTCTTTATTTAAAAAATCATCATATGAGAATTACAAAGTGGTAAAACCATTTTAAGAAACATTTCTACGATACCATTTTATATTTTAAAATATATATTCTATGGGCTCGCTACTCTAATTGGGCTCAGATTAGCTCACGACCCATTAGGTTCACAGATTCAGCCCGTGAAGCTTTTCTTATCCTTCTTTATTTTGCTTCTATTTCTTCCTTTTCCATCTTCTACACTCCTTTTTCTTCGAAGATTGTGACGCACACTGATATAATCTAAACTCTTGCGGCTGTTGTCATACATTCTTAGAAATTATTATTTGTTTTAGTTTTGAACACTTCTTTAGTGACAGGGACATTTTGATTTTTCTGTAAAATAGTATTTTCGATCATATCTCACTATCCTAATTCCCAAGCGGGTTGTCGCAGGGCGTCATGGAACGAAGTCGGCGAATCCAAGAACATAGAAGCTACGGAACTTAGCCTGCACAACAAAAGTAGTGGAGCTTCACCAACCGATCGAGATGATTTTGCATGGACCGAGATCGCCGGCAAAGTGAAAAACAACAACTCGATCGTGTCGTGCAAGCAACTCGGACTAGAGATCCGGAGGTGCTGCATCTGCATGCGAGAAAAGCTGAAGTCCTGGCATGTCCTTTTCTCTCTGACAGAGACCTTTTTATTAGTTTCTCACACACGTAGTAGAATACGTATGCTTTGCCGTGGCACGGGATCTTCTCTTCAGTGGTAAGAGTGAAGCATGGCTCGGCCCAATCTCTAGAGTCAAAAGGTGTGCTGGCTTGGGCTGAACACCTGTCCAGATGGGTGATTGACCAGCTTTGAGGCCCAACACACGCTTTCACAATTTCGCCTGGCACCCATTTCAGTTGCAGTCTTGCAGTTGCAGAGCAGTAGAAAGCACTTGTTGTTTTGGTTAAAAAAAAATACACTTACTGTGTGTCTTGGTACTGATGATAAGATTATAGGAGTTCTAGGTCACCACCCACAACCTTTAGATCTTCATCCGACGGCTGAGATTCATCCCTTCTCTCCTTTTATCTCTTTCTTCTACCTCGTTGTCTTCCTCGCGGTGAAGCCTGACGCACGAGCCCCGACCCCGACGCCTGATGCCCCCGCCACCACTGCCTCCGCCCCGCGCAAATCCGTCGGAACCGGATGCCCCCGCTGCCGCCTGACGTGAATCCGTGGGGATCGGATGCCCCACCGCCACCACCTCCCTCCTGTCTCGGCGGCTGCCGCACCTCCGCTGCCATCCTCTATCACCGCCGACGCGAAACTTCAAGGGCTCGACACCCCCGCTGCCTCCGCTCCACTGCAGTCTCTCCTGCCACCACCGTCGGCCAACAAGCCATCCGAAGTCTCCTCTAGGTCCTAAGATCATAGCGAACACCTGAACCCTAAGGCTCACCGACACCATTGCCGGAGTCGGGGAAGAAGACATAGTAAAGGTGTTTGAGAGGATGTTTGAAGGATAGCTAAGTTTCAAGCATTTGAGAATGAGTAAATCTCATTTTTAGTTTAATTGCCTCAGGATCAGATCCCTCGGCTGCTCGGTGTATGGTGATTTGATCTGCATGCGCATGAACCGCTGCGTGCGCCGGTGAAACTCCATGGGTGGGGAGTCTGCAAAGAACTCGTCGTGCGCAGGCGCATGTCCTCCATTCTCCCACTGTAGTGGATGCTGCGGACGACACACAACACCCCGCGACACCGGATTGTAGATAACTACCACTAAGCTAGCTGTGGGGGAACCCTGTGATCTTCCCTGCCTGGCGCGCCAACTGATGGATCTACGAACCAGCAATCCACCAGGCGGTACCCCAAGTGGTTGATTTATCAGTGGAGGTAATCGCGAGGCTAGGAAGCTCGAGGTAACGGAAGGGACACGAGAGTTATACAGGTTCAGGCTACCCGAAGGTATATACCCTATGTCCTGTGCTCGGTGGTGTTTGTATTCACTTTCCGTCAAAACTCGACGAGCAATGGCGAGTTTGGGGCTACAAGGGGGCACAAAAGGATGAGATGCGTTGGAGTGCCTCGGAGATTGACCTAGGTCGCCTTATATAGGCCGACGACATAGGGTTACAAGCATAAGACGATGAATATAAAAGGTTTGTTTCATTGAGTGGGTGGTGTACCTCTTGTCCTTGAGAAAATGCTGGAGTTCATCAATGAGCTGTTTTTCATCCAGTATTCCCAGATTAAATACTGTTGTGTAATATTGCTTGTCGAGATCTATGAGAATGTCTCTCAATGTTTTCTTCAAGTCTGGACTCTGGTCGACTGGAACAAAAGATTTGTATGGAAAGTTAAGCTCCTCATACACTGCTTTGACAATGGTGGTCTTGCCCAATCCTCCAACTCCTACAACAGATACTATTTTAACCGGCATGTACGTCCCCTTATCAAGAGCTTAAACTTTTTTTTGAAACTCTGAACTATTTTCTTTTCCATCAGATATATGATTGTTCAAAAGAAAACCATGGATCATGCAACTAGGTTTTCAGTCAACTCCTATGAAACTTAAATGCATAAGGTAAATACTTTGTAAAGTAAATAAATTAAATTGTGGCTGCGTTAAAAAGGTTATGCACTCCGGTGCTTGCCTTCGCTGGCCTTGGGCCCTTCCGAGTCTTGGCTCGGGTCTTGTTCTGCCTCAACTGCAAAAACCTCGGGCTCTGGCTGCTCTGCCTCTGACTCAGGCACCAAATTATATATCCCGTCAGCTAGCACGTTCTCTACATGAAAATGCACATGTGTGAGTTTGGAATAACAGCAATAAAAGATACAAAATTCCACATGCAGCAATTCAATTATACAGCTTAATTATAAAACAAGATATGCACATGAAATCACATGAAATGTTGCAAACACCATTTTTAACATTTTATAGAGTAAGTGCATATCTCTTTAAACAAGATTAACTTATCACTAAGAAAGAATTATATCAACAGATTCAATCTTTACTGAGTTCATCAAAACAGTTTGGAAAAACATTTTATTAACAAAACTATATATATAAAACCATTTAAACACACATATAAAGGGTTATTTAGCAACTAATTGTACAAACAAATCTACACAGTTTATCTAGTAGCACAAAAACTTCTCTGAGTAGCTTCTAACTCAAGATTACCACTGAAAATTTTTCAACACTTAAATCTAACAGAAACTATTTATTTTGAAAAAGACAAAAAGGCTATAAATCTACTAAAACAACAAACAGCAACAAAATTAAGCACAAAAATGCTAATTTTCACAGAAACACTATCTACACACTAACACAGGTTTACTATGATTTATTGAGCTCAAAAACATATACCTAACTATTTTTAACAGCACAAACAAGCTAATCATGGAGAAAAAGCTTAACTAAAACTACACAGATATCCTGCAACCCAAAATTTTACTGTGCTCACAAAAACACATTTTAGAGCTACTGTGATTTTCTCAAAATTTTTGGACATGCAGAACTATTTATTTTGACAGAAAGCTAATAAACTAATAAAAACTTCTACACAGAAAACTGCACATAAACAACATGCTTTTATATTTTTCTGCTGTAGTCAGAGACGCAACAAGTACAACAAAATTGGTTTCAAAATTTTCTCACACTCCCACGATTTACTATGCATTTTACAAGATCTGTGATTTATCTCGGTTTAATTAAACAAAAAAGATTAAACACAGTTTGCAGTTAAGCCCCTGGAAAGAAAGATTCATTACCAACCGGTCCTTTCTTTACGAAACAGCCCCTGAATCTTACGAAAACCCCCCCGAATCTTTTCCACCTTAACACTTAAACCCTGCAGTCTTACACATAACCCCCTGGGAAGAACTCGTCTTTTAAACTAACACCCCTCGCCGGGCTCCGCCGCGCACAGCGCGCCGCCGCGCGTTTGACCGGCCAGGCTCGCCGGAGAAGACGGCCAGAGACCCGCCGGAGTTGCTCCCTCCCCTCAGGATCCCATGCCGCACCTCCTGGTCAAGAAAAAGCACAGGATTAGAGTGCGCGCACGCATCCTCCACGAGCGAGGCGGCTGGCCAAGCTAAAGCTCGCCGGAGAGAACTCACCGCTGCCCGAGGAGTGGGGAAAAGGATGCGGGCAGTATCAGGGGTTCAAGGAAATGCCAATTGAGCGGCTTGGAGGGGCAGAGGAGGATGGGAAGGTGAAGTTCCACGGCGAGGTGGGGTTGCGGAGATGGCGGCCGGAATTCTGAGGTTTGCCGGCGATGGCGAGGGTGGCAAGGCTGACGGAGTGGACGAGGATGACGAGGGCGATGTGAGGGAGTTACTGACGCGGTGAATTGGATAAACGCGGCTTAACCGCGGTGAATTCACCGAGCTGGCCCACGCGCGGCGACAGCACGGCCAAAATGCGCCGCTGAAGCGGTGCTGCCGGCCGAGCTCGCCACCGGGGCAGCGCGCATGTAAAAGGGCACACCCTGGCGATGCGTAGCAAGGGCGCGTGGCAAAGACCGGCCGGGCACGGCGCGTGGCACTGCCGGCGCCAGCGCACGAGCGCTCGCCCCCCCCCCTGCTGTTCGAAGTCTGAATCGAGCATTTCGATTCAGACGCTACAGTGACCGCCGAAGTCAACCCAAACATTTGATTCAAACTCGAGATTCTATATAGAAACTTTCCAAAATTCATATATCAAAGTTGTAGAGGATACATAACTGAACAACTTTTGTTATAGTCACTTGGTTCAATTTGATTTGGTTTGGGAGATAAATTTGATCAAACTTCGGCCAAAACTCGAACTCAGAAATTTCTCTAAGTCCCCGAACAGAATTGAGTTTAGCTGACTTTGAGCATGAAAAAGAAATAGCTAGGGTTTTATATCCTGGAGTTGTTCATGATTTTTGAAGAGTCCAAACTACCAGCTTTCAAACCATGAACTTGTTTTGGTTTGGTGTTGATTCAAATTAAAAGTTATTGAGCCCTAAAGTTGGCTAAAACTGCTGTTTTTCCAAGACTTAGCCAGATTTTTAGGATGGCTGAAAACAGGGGTTTGACTCAACTTTGACCATCAATTTGAGCAAGTAAAAGATGTTTTTGATCAAGTTTAACATGCCTATATGAAAATACATACTTCAAAGTGTTATTTTCATGTTAGCCAAAAATATCATGTTTAAGTAATTTTAATTTTAAATTGGCTCCTAAAAGGGTTAAAATGAAAAGGCTATAACTTAACCAATTTTGAACCAAATGAACTAAAATTCGAAATTTGACTTTTGAATCTTCAAACTAACATGCCACTGAGTTCAAAAACATGTTAGGCACCAAAGTAAAAACTCTCACTTGTCAATTTAATTTTTTATATTAAATATGTAATTAAAGCATAATATTCTCATAAAATGAAAATCATTACAATAAATGCACTTAAACATGTCATGAGTGATGAGATGAGTGATTTATTTGTCATAATCATTGTGCTAAAACTATAAGTGACACGGGGTGTCACAATATAGAATGTCGTTATCATCCTTCTCTTCTACATTGTCATCCATTATGACTCCTCTTTCATCGTGTTTCGACCAAACCGCATAGTTTTGCATGAAACCATGGGTCATCAGATGGAAGTGAAGAACCCCTCTTGATTTGTACGATTTCTAATTTTTACATTGCCCACACGGATAAAACATGTCACCTGACGGCGACTTGTTGTCCTCCGCCACATCGAGAAAAGCATGCATGCCATCAACCCACTCCTGACTGCGTCGGTCCGCCAAGTGCATCCATTGCCTATTCATCTACATTTAGCAAAGTGATCTCATTAATTCATACACATTACAAAATTAACGAAATATCCAACACGACCAAGGTTCATAATTTATTCATACATTACAAAGTGATCTAATTGAAAATAAAATTGTATTTCTCAAAGTCATAATGAAACACGACCAATGTTCATAATTTATTCAAGATGTCGTACATAAATTTTTCCACATCCAACATGCAATATGACCTATATCTTTAACCATCCTTCGGTGGGAAAGTAGGATGCTCTGATATATTTTTTCCTGGTGCAGAAGATGGTGGAGCTGGGTTTGGTGGTGATGGATCGTAGCGCCGCAACAGATCTTGAAGATCAAAACCAGGTTCCTCACCCCTTGCAACACATTCTTCATGTGTTTTTATTAAAAAATGAAGTTGTGCTTTCACCCAAGCTCCTGATTTTTTCGACTTATCATGAGGTCCTACCGGAGTTTTGCCCTTCCCGCGAGACGAACCACGATCACTATCACCGGTCCCACTCCCTCCAGCAGTAGCCATATTGATGAACTAAAAATACTCATTATAACATACAAACTTCTCTCAAAATAAACTAACCAAATTAATGAACAAAATAAAATCATACTCAAAATCATTATATTCCAAATTACATAACACAAAATAAAAATCATTATATTCCATTTATAAATAAAATACTAAAAAGCATACACAAAAAACATTTCTAACAAAATTTCTCCAATACATACCTAACATTAAATTTAAACCACTATGAACACACATATATAACCCTTTCTCTCTGTTCTCTCTTTTTCTTCACAAATTTCATATTTATAAAATGTAGTAACGATAGAAGCTAAACAAGAACATGAGAGGATGAAATTGTGTACCTCGTAGACTCCTTCAAATGAGAAAAAGCTTCACAATTTTTGAAAAAAATTTGGCAAAATTTCCCCTCAACCCGAGCACACCATGAACACAGCTCGGAGTGTTCATGCTGGCTTGGGCATGGGGAGGATGATGTGTATACATAGCTAGATATTTAGCACCGGTTGCTAGCTGCAACCGGTGCTAACTTCAGGCATTTAGCACCGGTTCCTGGCAGGAACCGGTGCTAAATGTGCCTCGAGATTTAGCACCGGTTGCAGCCAGCAACTGGTGCTAAAGGTGGGCATTTAGCACCGGTTGCATCCATAAACCGGTGCTAAAGGTCCTCCCCCCACCGACGCGCGCCGCGCGCGCCTGCGCGCGGCTGCTAGCCGTTGGACCCGGTGCTAATACTCCATTAGCTCCTGGTCCAAAAATGGCCCTTGTTTATGTCGTCCGCGGATGCCTCATTCTCTTCTAGTGACCCCTACATGTTTGGCACCGTTCGAGTAAATTGGGGCAAATTTGCTTCATTTACTCCATTTACCTCACCATCCAAACTTGTCCATGGTCTAGTTATTGGGGGAGCTCGTGGAAGATTATAGCATGTGTATCTTTAAACCAAATAAGCAGCCCATTATGCAGCACAATAAAGGTAGCAGCAGAATATATTGGTGTGCAGTAACATTTTTTTAGTACACTAATATTTTTCTTATTTTTTACATGTATCAAGATTTTTTTAAACATTTTTCAGCATCCACCAACATTTCCTTAACATTGACCAACATTTTTTAGTACCAATATTTTTCTTTTAGTTACATTCACCAACATTATTATGGATGGAAACGGATCGGATTCGCATGGAATCGGATTCGGATATCACCTTTTACCACATTTTAACTCGAATACGAATACGGATTCGAATGTTCTCGAAAACGAATACAAAACGGATGTTCCGAATTCGAATACCCATCGGATATTTACACCAGTTGGAAAACAATATTTACTTATTTTATTTATTAATAGTTTATATTATAAAATTATTATATAAAAGTAAAGACTAAAGTATGAGTACATAACAAGTCTAAACAAAGATCACTCATTAATAATATCACATTCATTCATAATTATTTTAATAATTAATCATATAATAAATAATAAAACTATTAATAAATACATATTTTATTTGTGGATGCAATATTTTTTATATTAAAATCAATATCATAATCATTAGTAATGGAGATAACTTTTTTTAATTATACACTACCATTATTAATATTTAAATGGACATCATTTGTCATTAGTTATAGAAATAACTAACAGTTTCATATGGTCGAATACGGATACTGCCGGATATTGCCGAATACGAACGTGGAATCGGATAGAGAAATTCAACGAAAACGAATTCGGATGTATCCATTTTATTACCACATTTGAATTCGAATACGAATACGGATATCCATATTTACGTTTTAGCGGATACGGATATCGGATAATTCGGATTCCATTTCCACATTTCCATCCTTAAACATTATGATCAATATTTCTTACACATACTAACTTCTTTTACATTCACTACTATGTTCCTATGTAGGAGTTCCAACAATTTTTGAACTAAGTTACTGCTTGCATTAAAAGAATTTGGAAGTAAAAAGAAAACACAGATATATTTGTGCTCGCGGACCGTGATTCTCGAGGCCTTTTACGTTTATAACTTTTTATAAGGTCTAGCAGAAGTGCACGTGCCACGAGCACATGTTTTGAAAAATGTACCAAATAAAAATATATAATTACAAATATTTTTCTCTTGTACTTTCGACATATATAAATCTTCAATTTAAATAAGGGATGTAGTCAATATGGACTCTTTAGATTAATGTAGGGCGTTCGATCATCATAAAATCCTAAATTAGAAACATAGTCAATATGGACTTTTTAGATTAATCTAGAGCGCTCAATCATAAAAAAATCCGACGGTGTAGGCTCAAAGGTGTAAGAGTAAGATTGTAAGATAGCAATGACATACTAATTTTCCAAAAATTATGAATACAAATTTTATGTTCAGTACAAACAATTTGGAATTTCCTCCCGTACGCACCCGTTCCATGTATATAGGGTGCAAAACCAAGAAAGCTTTCCTTCGTCCACGAGACAGAGCCCGTGGCCGGGACCCGGGACAATGAGCCACGAAAAAAAGCCGTGTATATGGATAGGAGTTGTTTAAATAACAAAGTAATGTGGGTTCCGATGGGGTGTAAGAATAACTAAATTAGATACTCTTTAGATTATAGGTTAATTTTGAGTGTTCAATTGTCGTCATAAAATCTGACGGTGTTGGAGGGGTAGGAGTAACACGTAAGATTTGTTTTTTCATCTAACTCAATACGAGATAAGAATATTAACCATGTGTTTGATTAAAATAACGATTTTGTTTTTTCATAATAATATTAGGGCAATATTAAGCCAATACTTTTTAAATTTTTAAAAGTGTAGTCCATGGATACTACCTCCATTCTAAATTATAAGCTACTTTAGTTTTGTCATAAGTTAACCTTTTTTAGTTTTAATCAGGTTAATAAAAATATAATAGTGAAAGGGCCTCTACCCAGTGGTTATATCACTTGAGTAGCACCCAACAAATCTAGGTTCAGCTCTATATATGAGCGAATTAAATGGATCTGAAATAAAATATTATAAAAAATAGGTAGAGGATTTCACTACTGACTTTGGTCAAAAAAATTATAATATTACCAACATAAAACTATTTCCACTAAATAAGTATATGGAATACATTTTCCTGATGTATTATTGGCCGACGCACGCGCGTGCAGGGGTGACGGCGGCGCGGCATCGCGGGCAATGGCAGTGTAAGCTGAGGGGCGACGACAGCGGCGTAGGACCTAATGTGGGCGAGATGAGGCTAGCTGTGTGGACCAAATGGTTGTAGTTATTTGCATGAATCTTAAACAGTGAAAGGTGGGGAAGAAAAAAAATTAAGATACTATATTGGATTGTCGCTGACTTATTTTCCAAACGAACTTGTTGTACCTTCCGCCGGGCCGTTGCACTGCCTGCTCCACTGCACTTGGGCTTAGGTGGAAGCCCAAGCCTAACACCAGTTCTTCTGTCCATCGAAAACCCCAATATTTTTCTACGGAAAAGTTCCTTTTACCTTCCTAGACATAGGTCGAGTTAGTGTTTCCTCCCTAGACTCGAAAACCATCCGTCTGAATCCTTAAACTCACAAAACCGGTCATGTTACCTCCTTGACCCGAATAGTCGCTGGTTTTGTGCCCACTAGCGCCACGTCACCGATCACATGTGGCAACCTGTTCTATGGGGCCCACATGTCAGCCTTGTAATCTTTGTCTTCGTCCCTCACTGTCTTAGTTGCAACCCAGGTCATGGCCTTCCCAACCTACGCTTGCTCGCAAGGCCGAGCGGCTGGTGGCGCTTGCGGCCAAGCACGAAAAGCTTGTGTGGTCGGGCGGCAAGGCGGCGGTGGTGCTGCCATGTGTGCGGGCCCATGCGGTGGGGGCTTTTGCGGCCGGCAGCAGGCCGCGCTCGCTTGCCCGGGCGGTGGGGGATGAGGGCGAAGTGGCAAAGCTTGTATAAAAGGAAAACAGAAAATAAATTGAAAACAAGGCTCAAGCAAGTGACGAAAAGAAAGAACAAGTCGAGAACAAAGTCACTTGCAAGATAAAGCTCCAGAAAACGCTGACCCTTAAGAGGAAGCGAAATGGGCTCAACACCATCGGCAAAAAAAAGCAAAGCACAAAGCACAAAAAACAAATCTTCAAAACACTTTTCAGGATACACAAATAACTCCCCCTGAACAAGTGAATTTGTGTGTGCGAAAATGTATCGAAAAATGGCGTAAATCATCTCGGATCTTGTGCTCACTGCACAGGGGCGGTTAAACCGCCCCAGGCAGATCCAGGCACAAAAGTGCAAGTCACAAACAAATGCTTGCAGAAATGTCGTTTCAACCTGAAAAACTTTCATAGGCGTCCAGCAGTGTTTTCCTTTCAGAACCCTACAGAAAACTCTCCCCCTTGTTGACAATGTACAAATCAAGGCGAAAATGCAAAAGATGCAACTATGAGCTTCTCAAATATACAATAAGCACTACAAAATGCTACAAATTAGAGAATGGGCAAGCTAGATAGTTCATAGTATCATAAAGGCATTGCCATCAAGAAGGTGAAGACATATAGCCAATCGACAAAGCCATGATCAATTTGTTCAGATTTTGTAAAAAATGTCACCACATGGGCAAAATCCTAAACATGGATTGTTCAAGCAAAAATGAACTTCATCTTATCATGATTATGAAAGGACAAGAGTTCTTAACAAAAGATCATTACAAACACCCAAGTTTGATCTCATGTCATGTCAAAGCACGGAGCCATATGTTCACTTCACAAGGGAGACTTATCCGGCAAACATCATGCAACCGCTTAGCACCCATGTGTGCAAGTGTATGCAAAGGTGAAAGCATAGAGACATGAGCATAAATTTTCTTCAAATGTATCTTTTTCTCATTTCTCTTCATTCATGCATAGACATCTCATTTTTCAAGTTTTTCAAATTATGCGTGGTACATGAAATGTCTTTGCGACAAAAAGAAGCCTATGCTCCTTCTGTAACATCCCGCAGATTTGCAGTCTGTTACTTGTAATGAAAAATAGGAATTTAAAAATTTTTATGTGAATTGATGTGAGACATGAAACATCTGTAATATAAGTTAATTGCTCTCTCTAAAATTCCTAGTAATTAAATCCGTGCATAAAATATTTCTCATATTCATGCATTCGTGATTTGGATTTTATCCGGAATTGTGGAATTCCATTTGGATTTGCTCGAAATTGTTTGAGTGTGGTTTATATTTGAAATTCCATTTCAAATATAAACAAAAGCTAACCCCTAACCTTCTTTGGGCCAGCTAACCAGCTTAGGTCTACCTTCCACCCTCCATCTCTCAGCCCGGCCTGCTCTATCCCCGCACGAGGCCCACCTTCTCTTTTTCCCCGCTCGGCCCAACTCTTCCCCTTCGCTCAAGCCCACCAGGCCGCTTGCCGCCGACCGCCCACGTGCGAATCCCAACTCCCCCGCTCGGCCCAGCTTCTCTGCGGCCCGGTATCACCAACCGCGCCTCCCCGCGCCACTCACCGACACGTGGGGCCCGCTGTCCAACTTTCCCTTCCTCCACCTCTCGCCTCTGCTTTTCCCCCCGACAGGCAAAAGCAGAGCAGGGAGCGCGCCGCTCCGCTCCCGCTTGCCGCCGCCCCCGCGCCACGACAAGGGGACGGGAGCGCCCCGCCTTGACCGCCGCGCGCGCCCTTGACCAGAAACCCTAGCCACGGGCGCCATCTAGAAGCTTCCCGCGGTGAATTTTCCTCTTCTACCCCCGGCCGCCGGCTGGCCCGCACGTCGAGACGGCCATCACATCAATTCCGCCCGCCTAACCCTAGCTCACCCTCACGGATCCACCGCCACGTGTCCCTGAGCACGTTCAATCTCTTCCCAGCCGTCCACGTGTTCCCGTTCGCACCCTCCACGAACTCCCGGCCGCCTCTCCGCTGTCCAAGCCGCCCCTAATTGGGGTTTTCCTTCACCCCGTGCCGCCACCACGCCTTCGTCTTCTCCACGACCGTGAGCAAGGAGAGGAGCACGAGAAGAGGAGGAGGAGCGCCTGCGACGCCACGACGTCCACGCCGACCCCGTGAGGAAGGAGACCTCGTACCTGTGCACCACAAGTCCGGCGCGGATCGTCGCTACCAAGCCAAGAGCGCCGCCGCCCTGCTTCCTCTTCCTCGAGCCGGCCACGCGCTACTCCTTCGCCCCATGGTGAGCACAAGCACCCAAGGCCCCACCTTTTGCCGTGCCCTGCCTGTGTGTGTGTGCCGGCCTTTGAGCCGATTCTCGGTCTGTACTCACAGCCTCGTCGCCGACGCTGTCGCCGTGGGCACTCACGCACGCGCGCGTTCTAGCCGACGCCGTCTCTAGCACCCTACGCACGCGCGCACGTTCGTGGGCATGGCGTTGCCATGCGCCGCGCAGCTACGCTGTCACGCCTCTGCCCTTTTCTCGTCACCGCGGATGCCGTAGCGCCGAGCCTTGACCTCGCGTACCTCACCTTGAGTCCATCGTGGTTAAGCCACCGCCGACGCCGTCCACGCCGCGAGCGCCTCCACCATGACGTCTGCGCCAACAGCTCCAAGGGAACACACCAAGCCGAAGCCGACGACCGCCGTGGGTGAAGACACCAGGAGGAGGATCATGACCACGTCGCCGGCGTCCATCAGACTGCCACGGCCATGGGAACCTCAGGGACCGTGCGTGAACTCGACCGAAGCCCTACCTTTTTCTTCCACTCAGCCAACCGTAGAACCTCGCCAGAGCCATAGTCGTTGGCCGCCGCCGTCATCCAACCCGGCCGCCTTGCCCTCGCCGGCCGCCACGAGCGCCGCTCGGGGCAATCCATCGAACACCTTCCGTGCACCACCTCTCTGGCTGCACGATCTGGCCGCCGTTCTACGAGCCACAGAAGATCCAAACCCAGCCGCAATCTGATCCCGTGCACCCAGCCCACGTGAGCCACACACACGGCTCACGGTGGAATGGGTCCACGAACCGGAAACTTCTTCTTTCAAAAAAGGTCCCTGTCCTTTTTCAACTAGCCCCCTGAACCATCTTTTCCTTCTACAAAAACACCCCTATCTTTTCTCAGTAAACCCCCTGAATCTCTTTTCTTCTTTACATGAACACCCTTGGCTTTTACTCTTGGACCCCTGGACTTTTCCTTGACCGGCCAGTACCCCGCCGCCACGTGGCTGCCACGCGGGCGCCACGCGGACGCCACGTCGGCGCTGACCGCTGACCGTTGACTGGTCAATGTTGACCAGCCAACGCTGACATCATCCGGGCCCACGATGACGTCAGCAAATCCTGGCCCCACCGCACTTTTGCAGTTTAGTCCCTGACTTTTTCCAAAATTACAAATAGTTCCCTGAGAATTTACATATAGGTCCTTCCACCCTGGCAGTTTTACATTTAGGTCCCTGGTTCTGTTATATTCCTTTTTCGGAATTGTTTTAAAGGCTAGAAAAAGGATTTAAACTTCAGAAAATCATAATAAATCAACCGTAGCTCAGAAAAATATGAAACCAGTTTCTATATTTTTCTAAAATCATGACCAAGCCTTTGGTGTACTGTTTGAGTTCATTGGAATCTCCTTTATTTCTGATTTGGCTCTTATTCGGTGTTCATGTGCTAGTAGATGCCGATATTTATTTATGTATGCGTCCTTTAGGATCCCCGGAGGACCCGGACGGTTTCCAAACATGCCCATGGGACATTCGGGATGTTCGGCGCCCGGCGATTCTCGCCCTCGTTTCCGAGACTCTCAGCGCCCGTGTGTGGTGTTGGAGACTCACGCTCCCGGATCGTGCGGGTTTACTCGTATGGGTCCAAATCCAGGAATTCAGGCTGGTGCTATCCGGTTAGGGAGTCATGGTTGTGGGTTGTGTCTCAAGACGGCGGCCACCGTCTGCAGCCCGAGTGGGTCCTGGCGTACACACTATGCAGAGTTAAAACTATACGTATAGCCGCGTCCTCGGTCATGGACACCCCTGCGTTCTGTTCGCTGATTAGTGTTTTGGGATTTCTATCTCCCCCTCTTCTAAAACTTATGGGTTGGGATGAGAGCTACTAGTTCAGGATAAGGTCCGGCGTGTGCCGTTGAGATGGGGAAGGATAGAAGCTTTCCCCGTCGACTCGAGAGGAGAAGGTGGTGAGGTTGAGACGGGAGCCTGGCGTGCCAGAACAGCCCGAGGTGTTGTGATATAGTTTGGGATAATGATGATGGTATTTTAGTCTTTACTGCTGCTGCATAGGAAACTCGAGCCATTCCTTGTTATACTTTACCCTTTAGATGATAGGCCACTTAAAGCATGCATACAGATGGTGACGTGGACCTATCCCATTCCTTGGGGATAGTTTGTGAGTTGCAGGTTAGGACTTGACGTTCAAGTCCGTATGTGTTAAATGGGTAGCGCTACTTCGCTCAAGGTTGCATGTGGATCGAGGATGAAGATTTGAAGACATAGCTACCGCTACGCAGGACTTCCGCTTGTCGCTCAACCCGTGAGGCTTGTATTATACTCGTATTTCCATGTTAGTATGGATGTAAATCCCCTCTTGTAATCTAAATTAATTGTATGACTATGATATTATGCTAAAACGAGATCTGTACGTGATAGCTACTGATCCAGGGACTATCACAAGGGTACAGAGAGCCGGATTCTCGATTACGAAAATCTGGGACGTTACAGTTGGTATCAGAGCCATACTTGACCGTAGCACGCTACCCTAGACTGGTCGTTAGCTTTAGGACATTCTAAACGCTCTACTTTATGTACCCCCTTGATATATTTTGAAATCTACCTCTCTTTGCCTTGAAAAACTTCTATCTTACCTACGTCAAAGCAATTCTCCCTCGTAGCCCAATCAAGATGAGACAGAAGGATGATAGATAGAAGATCAACAACCCCTACTAATAGAGCCTACCACTTTGATCACGCCACGAAGTAGTGCTTAGGTTAGAATTCCCATTTGCTTGAGTGCATGGATCTTGTTGGAACTTCGTGATTCTCATGCTTCTTCACCATGAGTGTAGGATTGTTTTACTAGTTGTTTTTCTTGCTTGTGTTGTTTCCGCTATTAGTTAGTAACCGAACCGACCTAACTAGACTTGCCCTCCACCTTGCCTTGTAGAACATGGAAGAAGAACAAGATGAAGCCTACCGAGGCCCGAATCAAGAACCAAGCCTTGTGCAAGCATTGGCAAATCAGACTCAGATACTTCAGCAAGTTGCAGATGCTGTGGTTCTATAGCAAGAAACCCCTGAGGAAACATTTTGGAGGAAGATTGAGGGATTCATCAAACTGAAGCCACCTACTTTTAACCACTCCGACGATCCACTTGAAGCAGATGATTGGTTGAGGATAATCGAGAAGAAGTTGGACATCACCGCATGCACAGATGAAGAATGTGTCGCTCTAGCAGCACACCAGCTGGAAGGAGTGTCCAGTGATTGGTGGGACAACTTTTGCAGATTGCACAAGAACCCTGCTCGTATCACATGGAACGAGTTCAAGGAAGGATTTCGTGCTTTCCACCTCCCGAAGCAGCTGATGGTCAACAAAGCCGAAGAATTCCGTGAGATGACTCAAGGGAAGATGATTGTCCAAGCATATGTTCAACATTTCACAAGGATGATGCGGTATGCCCCTGACGAGACCAACACAGAGGAGAAGAAGCAGTTTTGGTTTCACCAAGGTTTGAAGCCCGAGATTAGGATCATCTTGGCAGGAATGAAATACCCCTCGTTTATGCAGATGGTGAATCGAGCTCTGCAAGTTGAGAAAGCGCAAAATAGCATGGAAGAAAGCCTTAGAGCTAAAAGGAAAAGAGCTGAAGAAAGACAGAGATATTGGTCGAGAGTTGCCGCTCACCCGAAACCTAGCTATGGTGGAGACCCTCAGATGAATGACCACCAGAGTAGTGACTTCGAACCAGACTTCGAACCAATTGCAGAAGGAGATACTTGGGAAAACAATCCAACGGAAGTTGAGAGGATCAAATGCCGCAACTGCAGGAGACTTGGACACATGGCGAAGCAATGCCCCGGGAGGAACCCGCGGGGCAAGAAGAAGACAGTCAAGACCCGAGCACCCATGAGTAGAACACCACAGCTAGAAGATGTGACTCGTGATATAGTGGATCACGGAAGATTGAATCACCTGACCAAGGAAGATGCCAAGAATGCACCGGAAGTTGTCATGGGAGAGTTCCTAGTCAATGACGCAAAAGCGTTAGTTCTGTTTGACTCAGGAGCAACAAGCTCATACATATCTTCGAAGTTTGTCACAGAGCAGTCAATTCCAACGGCATTAAGGTGGAAGCCGATCATCACTAGCTCACCACTTGGAGATATTAGATGCTCAGAGATCTGCAAGTCCGTGCGTATCTTGATCGACGGACACGAGTTCTTAGCAAACTTGACAGTGCTGAAGTCGGATGGCATAGAGGTCATACTCGGAATGGATTGGTTGACAGAGCACAAAGGAGTTATATCATGCTCACCCAGACTTGTGCATTTGGAACACCCGAGTGCAGGGAACATACTGTTTGAGCCTTTGAAGCCCGGAGAAGTATCCATGGTGTACAGTCTCATGACCAAGACCCTAGGGAAAATACCAGTGGTTTGTGAGTACCCAGACGTGTTCCCGAAAGAACTACCCGGTCTACCACCAGACAGAGATGTGGAGTTCACGATTGAATTAGTGCCAGGAACTGCACCGATAGGGAAAAGACCTTATCGCATGATAGTCGAAGAATTGGAGGAGTTGAAAAGACAATTGAAGGATATGCAGGATAAGAAGATCATTAGGCCTAGTGCCTCACCTTGGGGATCACCTGTGTTGTTCGTAAGAAGCAAAGATGGATCCATGAAGATGCATATCGATTACAGATCTTTGAATGCAGTCACCATCAAGACCAAGTACCCTTTGCCCAAGATTGATATTTTGCTTGCGCAGTTGAAGAAGGCAAAGTTCTTCAGCAGAATTGATCTCAGATCAGGCTACTATCAAATGAAGATTTGTGCAACCGACATTCACAAGACAGCCTTTGTCACCAGATATGGACAGTACGAATTTACCGTGGTACCGTCCGGATTGACCAATGTACATGCCTGCTTTATGGAGTTGATGAACAGAGTGTTCAGTAAAGAGCTAGATAAGTTTGTCGTTACCCTCACCGACGACATCTTGATCTATTCAGAGTCAGTTGCAGAACATGAGCAGCATTTGAGGATCGTGCTAGAGAAGCTCAGACAACACCAGCTATATGGAAAGTTCAGCAAGAGTGAGTTCTGGCTCCAACAGATTTCCTTCCTAGGCCATGTATTCTCATCTGAAGGTGTAGCAGTTGACAAGGAGTGTATCAAGGCCATATCAGAATGGAAGCAGCCAAGAAACGCAGAAGAGCTCAGAAGTTTTCTTGGATTGGCAGGATTCTACAGAAGATTCATCGAGAACTTCTCCAAGATTGCAAGACCCATGTCAGAGTTGTGCAAGAAGAAGAATGTACCATTTGTTTGGTCAAACAAATGTGAATCTAGCTTTCAAGAGCTCAAGACCCGACTTACCACTACCCCAGTGTTGACACTACCAGATACCAATAAAGACTTTGTAGTGTATTGTGATGCTTCAAGACAAGGAATTGGATGTGTGTTGATGCAAGACAACAAGGTCATCGCTTATGCTTCTCGCCAGCTGAAGAAGAACGAGGCAAACTACCCTATTCATGATCTAGAACTAGCTGCTGTTGCGCATGCATTGAAGATATGGAGACATTATCTAATTGGAAACAAGTGTGACATCTACACCGATCACAAGAGCTTGAAATACTTCTTCACTCAGTCAGAGTTGAACATGAGATAGCGAAAGTGGTTAGAGTTGATCAAGGACTACCACTTGGAGATTCATTATCACCCCGGCAAAGCTAATGTTGTAGCAGATGCCCTGAGCAGGAGGAGCTATTGCAACAACTTAATGTGAAAGAAAGTCAGCCAGAGTTGTACGAGGAGATGGAAAAGCTAAAGCTTGATATTGTTGAAGCAGGTCAACTGAACGAGTTGAGAGTCAAGAACGACCTAGAAGACCGCATCAGACAAGCGCAGAAGCTATGCCCAGAGGTACAAGAGTTGATCAAGACCATTCAGAGAGGAGTAGCCCCTGATTACCACATTGATGAGCAAGGAACCGTATGGTTGAAAGACCGGATTTGTGTCCCTCAAGATGAAGAGATCCGGAAGGCGATTCTAGCAGAAGCACATGACCCGAGAAACTCAGATCACTCAGGATGTACTGAGATGTACCAAGACATGAAGAACCGTTTCTGGTGGAAAGACATGAGAGTTGATATAGCCGAGTATGTCGCTCGATGTGACACTTGCCAAAGAATTAAGGCCGAACACCAAAGACCAGCCGGAGTGCTAAAACCCAAGGACGTCCCCGTCTGGAAATGGGAAAACGTCAGCATGTACACCGTGAAAGGTTTACCTCATACTCAGAAAGGAAATGATGCCATTTGGATTATTACGGACAGGTTGACAAAGGTAGCCCACTTCATACCTATCAAGGCCACCCACCCCGTGAGTAAGCTGGCAGAGCTTTATGCCTTTATGTGGATAACATTCTGAAGTTACACGGAGCACGAAGGAGTATTGTTTCTGAAAGAGGACCCCAGTTTGTTGAGAAGTTTTGGGAAAATCTACATGACACTATGAAAACTTCGTTGAAGTATAACTCAACTCACCATTATCAAGCTGACACTGAGATAGAAAGAGTGAACTAGACATTGGAGGATCTATTGAGAGCTTGTGTGCTGACTTACCAGACTGATTGGGAGAAGAGCTTGTCATATGCAGAGTTCTCATACAACAATAGCTATCAAGACGACCTACAAATGTCACCGTTCGAAGCACTCTATGGCAGAAAGTGCAGAACACCGCTAGCATGGTCAGAAGTTGGAGAAAGAACATTCTTTGGACCAGCATCCATTGTTGAAGCTGAGGAGAATGTAGCCAAGGTCAGAAGAAGCCTGAAAGCCGCTCAAAGCCGACAGAAGACCTACGCTGATAAGAGAAGGAAGGATCTCTCGTTTGAAGTCGGAGATCGTGTGTACCTTAAGGTGTCACCACTTAGAGGAACGAAGAGGTTTCACATCAAAGGGAAGCTTGCTCCTAGAGCCATTGGACCCTATGAGATCATCGAGAAGATCAGGAAGCATGCTTACAAGCTTCAGCTACTAGAGGAACTGACAGGAGTGCACCCAGTCTTTCATGTTTCCCAGCTAAAGAAATGCTTGAGAGTGCCAGAAGAAGAAGTGCCACTAGAAGCTCTGGATTTGCAAGATACCTTGGAATACATGGAGTACCCGGTGAAGATTCTTGACAGAGCAGAGAAACAGACAAGAAGGACCACTATTCCCTACTGCAAAGTG
Organism: Urochloa ruziziensis; assembly: GCA_015476505.1. Lineage (NCBI taxonomy): Eukaryota > Viridiplantae > Streptophyta > Magnoliopsida > Poales > Poaceae > Urochloa > Urochloa ruziziensis. Next base: position 61,880,139 of record CM027120.1, read on the forward strand.
CTATGGAGCAATCACACCGAGCGTGAAGCCACTTGGGAGAAAGAGTCTGACCTGAAGGAGAAGTACCCTCACTTGTTCGAAGACTAGATCTAACTTAATCTCGTGGACGAGATTCTTGTGAGGGGGGGAGACTGTAACATCCCGCAGATTTGCAGTCTGTTACTTGTAATGAAAAATAGGAATTTAAAAATTTTTATGTGAATTGATGTGAGACATGAAACATCTGTAATATAAGTTAATTGCTCTCTCTAAAATTCCTAGTAATTAAATCCGTGCATAAAATATTTCTCATATTCATGCATTCGTGATTTGGATTTTATCCGGAATTGTGGAATTCCATTTGGATTTGCTCGAAATTGTTTGAGTGTGGTTTATATTTGAAATTCCATTTCAAATATAAACAAAAGCTAACCCCTAACCTTCTTTGGGCCAGCTAACCAGCTTAGGTCTACCTTCCACCCTCCATCTCTCAGCCCGGCCTGCTCTATCCCCGCACGAGGCCCACCTTCTCTTTTTCCCCGCTCGGCCCAACTCTTCCCCTTCGCTCAAGCCCAACAGGCCGCTTGCCGCCGACCGCCCGCGTGCGAAGCCCAACTCCCCCGCTCGGCCCAGCTTCTCTGCGGCCCGGTATCACCAACCGCGCCTCCCCCGCGCCACTCACCGACACGTGGGGCCCGCTGTCCAACTTTCCCTTCCTCCACCTCCCGCCTCTGCTTTTCCCCCGACAGGCAAAAGCAGAGCAGGGAGCGCGCCGCTCCGCTCCTGCTGGCCGCCGCCCCCGCGCCACGACAAGGGGACGGGAGCGCCCCGCCTTGACCGCCGCGCGCGCCCTTGACCAGAAACCCTAGCCACGGGCGCCATCTAGAAGCTTCCCGCGGTGAATTTTCCTCTTCTACCCCCGGCCGCCGGCTGGCCTGCACGCCGAGACGGCCATCACATCAATTCCGCCCGCCTAACCTTAGCTCACCCTCACGGATCCACCGCCGCGTATCCCTGAGCATGTTCAATCTCTTCCCAGCCGTCCACGTGTTCCCGTTCGCACCCTCCACGAACTCCCGGCCGCCGCCACCTACAAAAGCCAGGCCACCGCCTCTCCGCTGTCCAAGCCGCCCCCAATTGGGGTTTTCCTTCACCCCGTGCCGCCACCACGTCTTCGTCTTCTCCACGACCGTGAGCAAGGAGAGGAGCACGAGAAGAGGAGGAGGAGCGCCTGCGACGCCACGACGTCCACGCCGACCCTGCGAGGAAGGAGACCTCGTTCCTGTGCACCACAAGTCCGGCGCGGAGCGTCGCTACCAAGCCAAGAGCGCCGCCACCCTGCTTCCTCTTCCTCGAGCCGGCCACGCGCTACTCCTTCGCCCCACGGTGAGCACAAGCACCCAAGGCCCCACCTTTTGCCGGCCTTTGAGCCGATTCTCGGTCTGTACTCACAGCCTCGTCGCCAACGCTGTCGCCACGGGCACTCACGCACGCGCGCGTTCTAGCCGACGCCGTCTCTAGCACCCTGCGCACGCGCGCACGTTAGTGGGCATGGCGTTGCCATGCGCCGCGTGGCTACGATGTCACGCCTCTGCCCTTTTCTCGTCGTCGCGGATGCCCTAGCGCCGAGCCTTGACCTCGCGTACCTCACCTTGAGTCCATCGTGGTTAAGCCACCGCCGACGCCGTCCTCGCCGCGAGCGCCTCCACCATGACGTCTGCGCCAACAGCTCCAAGGGAACATACCAAGCCGAAGCCGACGACCGCCGTGGGTGAAGACACGAGGAGGAGGATCATGACCACGTCGCCGGCGTCCATCAGACCGCCACGGCCATGGGAACCTCAGGGACCGTGCATGAACTCGACCGAAGCCCTACCTTTTTCTTCCACTCAGCCAACCGTAGAACCTCGCCAGAGCCATAGTCTTTGGCCGCCGCCGTCCATCCAACCCGGCCGCCTTGCCCTCGCCGGCCGCCACGAGCGCCGCTCGGGGCAATCCATCGAACACCTTCCGTGCACCACCTCTCTGGCCGCACGATCTGGCCGCCGTTCTACGGGCCACAGAAGATCCAAACCCAGCCGCAATCTGATCCCGTGCACCCAGCCCACGTGAGCCACACTCACGGCTCATGGTGGAATGGGTCCACGAACCGGAAACTTCTTCTTTCAAAAAGGTCCCTGTCCTTTTTCAACTAGCCCCCTGAACCATCTTTTCCTTCTACAAAATCACCCCTGTCTTTTCTCAGTAAACCCCCTGAATCTCCTTTCTTCTTTACATGAACACCCATGGCTTTTACTCTTGGACCCCTGGACCTTTCCTTGACCGGCCAGTACCCCCGCCGCCACGTGGCTGCCACGCGGGCGCCACGCGGACGCCACCTCGGCGCGACGTGGCAAGCCATGTCGGCGCTGACCGTTGACTGGTCAATGTTGACCAGCCAACGCTGTCGTCATCCGGGCCCACGATGACGTCAGCAAATCCTGGCCCCATCGCACTTTTGCAGTTTAGTCCCTGACTTTTTCCAAAATTACAAATAGTTCCCTGGGAATTTACATATAGGTCCTTCCACCCTGGCAGTTTTACATTTAGGTCCCTGGTTGTGTTATATTCCTTTTTCGGAATTGTTTTAAAGGCTAGAAAAAGGATTTAAACTTCAGAAAATCATAATAAATCAACCGTAGCTCAGAAAAATATGAAACCAGTTTCTATATTTTTCTAAAATCATGACCAAGCCTTTGGTGTACTGTTTGAGTTCATTTGAATCTCCTTTATTTCTGATTTGGCTCTTATTCGGTGTTCATGTGCTAGTAGATGCCGATATTTATTTATGCATGCGTCCTTTAGGATCCCCGGAGGACCCGGACTTCTTCGACGACGTCGACTACGCTGAAGACAAAGATAATGACGATACTCCAGGTTCACGCACATCTAATACTTTTTACCTATTAGGCATTGCAAGTAGAATTGCTAGCGCTTTATTGCATTGATGAGTTGATGATGAGCCCGCATAGCCTATTTATATATCCTGATTCCTTGATTGCCTACTACACTACTATATATGATATGCTGTGCTTGCATGTGTGGGATATAGTGGTGGTTTAAAACCTCTTGGCGTGAGTGTTTTGGGATGGGAAAACTTGGAGAGTTTCGAACCCCCGGCTGGAGTAAGCAGACATTAACCGACCCTCGGGTCGGGGAGGAACTTTGGACACCTCATGGCGGGATTTGAGGAGAAGGCGGGCTTTAACTATGAAGGTTGCCAATGGAGGACTTTGCTGCTCTGGTCTAGATGTATCGGTTGAACTATGCTTCGCGGGACTATGTAAACGTGCGCACCGCTTATCCCTATGGGAGGGGTTCCAGCCATTCTCTTTCTCGATGGTACCAGTCCTGAGGGAGTAGTGTGTTAGGATTGGGCGGTTTCCAAACATGCCCATGGGACATTCGGGATGTTCGGCGCCCGGCGATTCTCGCCCTCGTTTCCGAGACTCTCAGCGCCCGTGTGTGGTGTTGGAGACTCACGCTCCTGGATCGTGCGGGTTTACTCGTATGGGTCCAAATCTGGGAATTCAGGCTGGTGCTATCCGGTTAGGGAGTCATGGTTGTGGGTTGTGTCTCAAGACGGCAGCCACCGTCTGCAGCCCGAGTGGTCCTGACGTACACACTCTGCAGAGTTAAAACTATACGTATAGCCGCGTCCTCGGTCATGGACACCCCTGCGTTCTGTTCGCTGATTAGTGTTTTGGGATTTCTATCTCCCCCTCTTCTAAAACTTATGGGTTGCGATGAGAGCTACTAGTTCAGGATAAGGTCCGGCGTGTTCCGTTGAGATGGGGAAGGATAGAAGCTTTCCCCGTCGACTCGAGAGGATAAGGTGGTGAGGTTGAGACGGGAGTCTGGCGTGCCAAAACAGCCCGAGGTGTTGTGATATAGTTTGGGATAATGATGATGGTATTTTACGGAGTACGATGTAGCCTTTCACCAGGGGAGTAAAAACCTGGATGTCAAATCCAAGGAACAGTAGACGCGACTTGCCTAGAAATATCTTAACCAGACCCACCAGGAGATAAAAAGGTTAAGGGTGTAGAGAGCTTAACCTTAGTTAGCCACTCGCTACCCCAGACAACCTATCTTAATCTAACATGATCTGCTTCGACAGCTAGAACGGGAAGAACTCAGAACGGGGTGAGAGAGGGGTTCTTTCGGGCTCAGCACTACTGTTATGAGTACACCCGAACGTGGTGGAGTACAAAAGATGGACAGGGCTATCACCACCTGCTACCTACCACTGCAGCTCCGTGGGGTGCAACACAACCTGAGGTAGCTAGCCAGCACAGGCACCACGCCTAAGCTTTCAGCTATTGACCTCCACCCAACGCGAAGGGTATAGAGGAAACCTCAAACAAGAGTCGCTGTCACTCGCACAGACTCAGGTACCCGCAGATCAAAGATAGATAAGATAAATTGCTGAAAGTAAAAAGTAAACAAGCGAGATACTAAGGCAAGAGACCGAGAAACTTACAGAAGATATCTCTGAAGCTTTATTCCTCGGGGGCGGAACAATGTTGAGGGAAGGCCGAGATAACTCCCGAACTCCCTCTACACGCTTGGCTGTCACCCAAGCACTCACCCACTACTCTCCCTACTCTACTCTAAGATAGTGAACTACATCTTGAGCCTTCTCTTCTCTCCAATGGATGGTGTGTCTTGTGTGGAGGTGAAGGGCGCCTTCTATAGCCCTCCAAGGGTGGAATTCTGTTTAGGAGTGACGCTAACGGTCGGAGTAACCGTCACGCAAAAGATCAAGCGTAGAAGCCACGCTTCCAGGCCGGCCGGCCTCAACAAGGTCGTTCGGCCCTTGATTTCCACCATTTGGCACCACCTTTCTCGTGGACGCTCCTGATGATGTCCTAATGACGGTTGTGGTGGCGTTCACCTCAAGCTCGACAGTTGGGGGCCGGGTGGCCTATGGGAGGCCGTTCGGCCTGGCCCTGGCTCCTCTCAGCCCTCTGTTGCACCGAGTCGCTCATCAACGGTTGCATGTTGTCCCTTGAGGCGGTTTTGGTTGCGTTGAGTTGAAGTTGTCCGAGGATCCTAGGTAGATGGACCCTCCAATCCATGGCTTAGGCCTTTCGGTCTTAATTTCATCCATGCTTGTCAATTCCTTGCTTAGGGTCCATTGGTCACTCCCTAAGGCCATTGTGCAAAGCTTAGGGCCTTTCGGGGAGGGTGCATGGCCAGCCGGCCTTGTCCAGGCCGTTCGGCCTAAGTCAGGCCGACCGGCCTGACAGGTTTTGCCGGCGATTTTCCTGGAGGCGTAACTTTCTTGTCCGGACTCCGAATTAGGTCATCCAAATATCCATTTCGATCAACTCAGAGAGCTCTTCGACATGGTTCTGTCAAATATGTGATTTGTGTCACTTTTGCACCATGTCCAAGTCTCTTTTGTCTCGAGACGAACCTTCACTTGTATGGCTTCACCAATGTTGATATTTATGTACCATATTATCTGTATTTCCTTGGAAAACATATTGGTGCACAAAACTCACGGAACTCATTAGTATAAATGATATTAGCATGATTATCACTATATGAGCATGAAATCTAGAGAAATGTTGGCGGTAAAAGTCATGGATATCGACCGCCAACAGTAGTGCGTTCATTTAAATTACCTATGATATTTGAAGAAGGATGACTTTTCTGTACCTGCCGGGGAGCTTCTCGCCTCGAGATTACCTCCCCCTCAACAGCAGCTTCCACTTGAGCTTGATCCTGTGCGCGACTCGATGAAGGGGTAGCAGAGGGGCCATCGTCGAAAGTCGTGGTAGTAGTGAAAATAGAAGGTACAAGATTTCCACCTGGTGCATGATCTTCTACATCATCTTCCTCATCATCCTGCTCTTCCTCAAAGATGGACTGTCCCAGCTCCTCATCACCTACACACTCAAAGACAGAAGAGCTACACGGAATGGTCTCGTCGAAAGTGACTTCGCAAGTTTCCATGATTTGGTTAGTTTCAAGATTGAGCACATGATGTGCTCGAGAGTGATTAGCATAACCAAGAAAGATTCCATCCATCGATCGGGACTCAAACTTGTCAAGATTTCCTTTCTTAAGAATGAAACACTTGCAACCAAACACCCGAAATGACTCACACGGGGAGAACGACCATGAAAAAGCTCATAGAAAGTTTTCTTCTTGAAAGCACGAACGAAAATCCGATTTGACACATGACATGCGGTATTTACTGCCTCAGCCCAATACTTCCTAGGAGTCATGTGCTCAGCAAGCATCGTCCTAGCCATCTCACAGAGAGTCCGATTCTTCCTCTCAACCACGCCATTTTGGCAAGCAACATATGGCGACGAATACTGGTGTTTGAGACCAAGATCACGACAGAAGGCATCAAAATGAGTGTTCTTAAGTTCTGTGCCATTTTCACTGCGTATAGCTCTCATGGCATCACCATTATGCTCATTTTTCAACCTCAAAATCAGATCTCGAACAAAATCGAAAGTCTCATCCTTTGACGCCAAGAAAAACAACCAAGCATAGCGAAAGTAGTCATCCACAACGACAAGAACGTATCACTTCCCATCGACTGACCGAACGCGAGCTGGACCAACCAAGTCCATATGCAACAACTCCCCAGGACGCTCAGTCATCACCTTAGTCAAAGGTGGGTGGGAAGAGGCGACCATCTTACCATGCCTACAAGGTGCACACACCAAATATTTCTCAAACTTAAGCTTGGCCAATCCTCGGATAAGGTCAAGAGCACTCAAGCGGGTGAGTAAATCAAAGCTCACAAGAACCAATCTCCTATGCCACCTCCAGAGCTCAGAAGAAGTACCGGCAATCAAACAACAGAAGGACCAAATGATTGAGAAAAATCAGCACGAAAGATCTGACCCTCGGGAATAATCATACACACAAGATCATCTTGAGAATCAAGAATACGAGAATCCCCACTCTTAAACCGAACCTCACAACCCTCATCAAGAAGCTGAGAAACCGAAAGCAAATTGAAACCAAGATTCTTGACAAGAGCCACCCATTTCAACACAAAACTGTCGCTCACCTGAATAGCACCCTCAGACAGCACTCTATCTTTACCCTTATCCCCAAAAGTGATGTACTGCTTGGACACCACCGGGGTGAAGCTGGAGAACCACCTCCTGTCTTCGGTCATGTGCCTCGAACAACTGGAGTCCATCAACCAAAAGTTCTCCATGCCTCCCACCTGCACAATCAAAAGCGAGAATGAGAATGAGCGAATGACTCGACAGTGGGGTTAGCACAAAAAGAGTTAAACCAGTTTCGGGCCATCTGCTCAAAAGAGGGGTTAGCAAAATCAGCATTACTCCGTGGAACCCTCTCGTGTCTCACCGTAGGACCTCTAGTACTATGCGGGGAAAAACGTGGCCTAGACTGACTCCTAGCCTCAAAGCTACGGTCAAACCTTCATGCACCAAACTGACCACAGGCAGGATCGCCTAGCAAACTCACCACGAGCCGGAACACCACGAGCACCCAAAGAAGGAACCGAACGCACAAAAGCTTCTCTCCTAGGCAGGGGTGTACTAGGCACAGGTACTCTATGAGAAGAGTGATACATGTCCCTGTTACCCAACTCCTTCTCTCGCCTCACCTCTCTCTTCTCTCTCTTCTTCCTCTAGCAAAATTCCTCAAGGTGAACGTTCTTTCCACAGTGATCACAATGAAATAGAACTGGTTTTGGCTTTGGGGTTTCTCTCGGCTGAGGCTTCTCTCTCTTCTGGTAAACCCCACTCCTCTCAAAGGTCACTCTCTTCTGGAAGTTGTTTGTCTTTGGGGGAAACTTGGGAGGATCAGGAGTGGTGTCAAGCTTGTTCAGCAGGTGATTGGGTTTGGGTGTGAAGTTGTTCTTGAAAGGAGCTTTTTGTGGTGGTGTTGGAATGTTTGTGGTGAAGTTGGTTTGCTCTCTCTCTCTTTCTCACCATTGCACTCACCAATCTTCTCAGAACCCAGACCACGACCATCAGCTCTCTTGAACCCAGCAATTAACATCTTAAGCTGTGGCTCGTGACCCGACAACCAACCCAAACACTATCGCAACTCATCATTCTCATTTTGCAGGCGATCAACATATTGTGCAAGCTCAACATTTTTCAAAGCAACAGCATCACATGCAGAGCAAGAGTTTGCAATAGGAGATTTTAATTCAGCCTCAAGAGAACTAATCATGGTACGAGATTCAAGCAACTGAGCATGTAAAGCAGGACAAGAGGTACAAGCAGCTAGCAAAGAAGATCTAGATTTTAACTCAGCAAGCTCAACCCTAGTTCCTTCTAGTTCATCAAGGCATGTCATGTGTTTATTCTTGAGAGCTACCAAATCAGCAAGATGCACATCACAAACAGAGCATTCAAGTTCATCAGAAACAACAAGAGCATCTTTCAAAACACCTATCTCTGTTCTAGCACTTGCCAACTCAGATTTAAGCTCAGCCACTCTCTTGCTAGACTCACTAAGCAAGGACTCAAATTCCATTTCCTTCTTTCCAGATTCAGAAAGTAAGGCCTCAAGCTCTGCAACCCTTTCCTTAGACTCACTAAGCAAAAACCTAAACTTGCTCTTTTCCTTGTTGGTCTTTTAAGCACATCATCACGATTATCGACCAACTCCTCAAGCCTAGCGATCTCCTTACGCAAAGAGATAGGATCGGTCGTTACCTCGTCCTCGGAGTCGGAGTCGTCCTTGGTCTGCTTGTTGTCGGAGTTATGCGCCATGGTGCAGTAGTTCATAGCGGTGCAGGAGAGCCCGTTGAAGTTGCGGTTCATGTGCTTCTTCTCCTTGCAGTGGCCGCGGTCTTCATCCTCGCTGCTCGAGCTCGACGAGGTGTGGGTGGAACTTGTGTCGATGTCGCTCGCATCAGCCACCATCGCTCGAGGCTTGTTCTTCTTGAACCCGTCGTGCTTGTTCTTCGTCCTCCTTGTTCTTGTGCTTGGAGTAGTGCTTGTGCTCGCCTCGCGGGCGGTGCTTGCGGTTGTAGTCGTTCTTGATCTCCTCCGGGCACTCGGCGATGAAGTGGCCCATCTTGCCGCACCTGTAGCACGTACTCCCCGCGCACCTCGAGCCCTTGCAGTTCTGGTACATGCGCTCGAACCTCCTGGTGAGCAACGCGAGATCCTCCTCGCTCAGCACCTCATACTCCTCTTCTGGAAGAGACACAAGAGAAGACAGGGCAAAGTGCTTAGAAGTGTTAGCATGTCCATAACCAGAGCCACCGACTAGAGCCAGACTATGGGGATCAGTCGGACTCTTGGACTTGGCAATCAGCTGCCTGTCAACCTCGGAAGACTTCAACTTGGAGAAAAGCTCGTCAACTTTCAAAGTCTCATAGTTAGCCGACTCCATGATGGCCTCAACCTTAGAACTCCACACGGTCCGATCAAGAGAGTGCAAGAGCTTCATAGCCCTGTCATGATCCGTGTATGCGAGGATGGTGATGTTGGCTTTCATGTTGTTGACTATAGAAGTAAAGCGCTGAAACATAGCATCGATCGACTCTCCAAGCAACTGAACAAAGTTCTTCTACTCTCTGCGATAGATCGAGAAAAGTCTAGCCTTGACATGGCTATCACCACCATGGGCTACCTTGAGCTTGAGCCAGATCTGGCAAGCTAGGTCCTCGCCCAAAACGTGAACAAATTCTTCGGTTGACAAAGCACGAAACAAGTAGTCGGCGACCCTTGCATTGGCCTCGAAGTTATCTTTTGCATCCTGGGCATTCAAGTTGTTGGGATTGACATACTTCTCGTTTATCGTCACATCCCACAGCAACTTTCCCTTGCCTCACAAGAAAGCGCCCATGCACGCGATCCAATTAGGGTAATTCTTCCCAACGAAGTACGGAGGACTGGAACCCTGATCTTGGTACGCCATCTTTGGATCTTATACTGGTTAGAGTAGCAAAGACTCGTAACCAGCTCTGATACCAATTGAAGGACCGATTAGGCGACCAGAGACGGGGGAGTGAATGGGAGCCGATAAAAATTCTTTTCTTCGCAACAGATCTGGCTTTCCTCCCAATTCAACTCCAAAACCTCACAACACGATCTTGCCAAGATCACGTAGCTATTGAGAAGCTACTAACCCTAGGAACAAGATCACAACAGCGGAAAACGAATCGAGCAACTCGAACTGAAATCGAACTGAAACAAGATGAAACTTGCACCTGCCAAACAGGGGCGGTTAAACTGGTCCATAGGGGCAGTTAGACCGGCCCAGGTCTGCAGTTTCAGGAAAAATCCAACCGAGAGTCAACTCTCCAAATCGAATTACCCGATCTCCCGATTCGCTCAACGGATTGAAGTGAAACTTTGGGGACAGTGGGAATACCTCATGGGCATCCTCTAGCTCGAAGATCAAGCCCCAAAACTCCTTCAATCATGAGAATCTAGGATCTAGCGCCAAGAACACCAAATCTGAGTTCATCCAAAAACCCCAAATGTGAAGCGATTCTTACAGTTTGTGAGGACAAATCACCAAGAGAAGAGTCTCCACGAGCTCATATGTGAACCCCCAAGCAAACCCACAAAGAACCGGCCTCAAACACAAGAGATCAAAAATCCACCAAAGGGACTAAAAAGAGCCACAGGGTGAACAAAGAAATCACACAAGAGAGGATGAGAAAAAGTTAAATCTTCCATACATGATGAGGTCAACTTCTTTACAAAGAGACTAGCAATCCTCCCACATCGTACCCACTTGAAGATTTCTCCGATGAAGCACGTAGCTAGCCTATGGAAAACTAGAAAGAAAAACAAAGGGAAAATAGTTCAAGTGTTAGGGAAATAAAACTAGCCAAGATGGCAGCCACCAACCCTAAAGGGGTCTATTTATAGTCCAAGTGGTGGTGCTCTAATTACTTAACTACCCCTAAGCGATACATACCTCTTAGGGGCAAATTTGACATTTTTGCGAATCTTTTTCCGGCTGGGACACCTTTCACCGCAAGCTTGCTTCCCTCCGACGCGCGATCACACCGCGTGTCCTCCGGATCCGAAGCTCCTTGATGCCCACGATACCTCCATGCCCAGGGTGGGGGGGGGGTGCGGTTAGACCGCCCCAGGGTGACTGACCAGCCCCCTCAGCCCGCTTTTGCCACGCAAAGTCCTCACCGTTGGTTTTGTGGCCCAAACCAAGGAAAACCGTCCACCTGATGGTCTTGTGACCAAACCATCAAACCCCACGTGCAAGCTTCGGTAGTGAGCCGCTACCTTGCACTGGCTTCATGTCCGCGTACGAGCTTCGGTCGTGAGCCGCTACCTCGCACCGGAACCACGTGCCTTGCTCGTTCTTGCCACCGTGTGAACCGTACTTGATCCATCTGGCCACCGGGTCCCTCGATTCGCGCTTGTTCTTCACCTGCACCAATGCAATCAAGCCGCGTTCTACACCTGCAATATTTGAGCCAAGGCAAATGTCAGTCCACACCACATTGTCAATCACTCATCACACTAGGAACCGACCATCCACCGGTCCTTGGACACACCCGGTCCTCAGGCGCGCAATGAAGAAGAAGATAGGGTGACAAGTGGGACCTGCATCCACGTATGCGTAAACCACCAAGGCGTGTAAAGTGAACAGATTCAATAGTTCGGGGGCTGGAATACCTAGTTTTGAAGATTAGGAGCAAAAATCGCACTTAGACAATAGTTAAGGGCAGTCCCAACCCATAAAGTCTATGGGTAGTTTCTATAGCGCCAAATCAGCTAGACACGGGCTGCAACACCCAACGCATAGTTTCTTTACTTAGGACCCACGGTTGATTTTTTATCCACCATCCTCTCTTGCTCTCTTTTCTCCCGTCATGCGCTTCTCTTAGTCCATGCGACGGCGTCTCTTTATCCCGTTCGTGAATCAATTGATGTTGCTTGACATCTGATTTTGGCCACCACTTGCATCTATGAATCTTCCTCTCGCGAGGCCACAGAGCTGCCTCGAGGGCACCACAGCTGCGGTACTGCAGGTCGTGAGGCATATGGGATTGGGATTTTGAGTTCAAGAAGCTTAAGAAAAAAATCGATTTATTTGTTTGAATTGTTTCTTGTGCTGTTGGTTATAGCTTGTGATTTCAGTTGAAAAAGACGTCCCTTGTTGATTTTCAGATGACTTCGTTTCTTGCTTGTTGATGTAGAGAATTTTGATGGCGCAGTGGTGATGGAGTAGCTCTGCATCAGTTCCCTTTCCCCCACGCCATGGATGCGGCCAACGACCCGGCGGGCAGCGATGGCCACAGCTGTGTCCCCTCCTCTTTCTGTCCTCCTGCGCCAGATACGACAGCGAGGAGATCCCGCTGCTGGGGAAGCTAGCAAGCGCATGCGGACGAGGTGAGGCCCGGCGGGAAGCACCGGCTCGTTCACAAGTCTGCATCCGGTTGCCGGCAGCGGCGGATAAGTGCAGCGAGCGGAGATTGAGGCAAGTCCGCAGCTGAGACGACAGCCCCGCGAGCAGGGCCTGGCCGTGGCTGCAGAGGGGCGGAGCGAGGCCGCAACGCCGCCGGTGAGGCGACGATGGATGTGGGCCTAAAAAACGCGTGGAGAAGAAACGACGGAGCCCCCTAAGAAGGCTTGTAACTGCGTCTGCTTGCCGGCGAAACGAGCTCAGCTCAGCTTGGTATTGCATTTTTTATTCAGCAAACAGTAGCCTCATTTATGGCACGAAAGGAGAGCAGCCAATTGGTAGCGGCCTCAGCAGCGCTGGTAGGCTCGCGCCCGCTGGATGCCCCCGTCTCGCCGCTCGCCCGCGGCCTTCTCTCTCCTGCTTCTCTCTTCCACGTCAACATTACACCGGCTCTCCGTCTATCACAATACTTGCTCTAACGCGCGCAGAGGCGTTTCTTCATGCATTGGATGAAGAGTCGACATCGTTTCTGCTCTAAGAAACTGTTTCCTGGTTTTTTTCTCTTCTCTCCTCATTAGTCTCCTTGCCATGTTAACTTTTTCCTACGTGACAGACTATTTAATGCTATGAAAACTATCTTGCTTAACTTAGATTTTATAAGAGCGTATACTGTGTGAAATAACACTCTTTCTACTTTCTATAAGTGAATTATTGACCCTAGTCTAAAGGTACCAGTATATTTTCTAAGCACCAACTCGCTTTCGATTTTATATGTGGCCTCCCTTTTTACTTGTGTTAAAAGTGCCAACTTCTTAGTTTTCGTACTTGAATTCGGAATTGGCAAAACTTGATCGTGGACGGTTGGGACTGTCGCGTGTCGAAAGAACTTCGAAAAAATGGAAACCCAATAATTTTCCACAAAAGGCCGAACTCCAGCGTGGGCCGGGCCAGGCCGATAACATTTCGGTGTCGAGCCCCCATCCACCAAAAGCAAAAATCATTCGCCGGCCGATAAATCCACGGCGAAGAAAAAGAAGATCAGGCCGACGACGGCTTTGGATTGTAGGTAGGGCCCGAGGGGATATTATTTTCCGTTCCACCTTTCCCGTCGGAAAACCCAACAAACTTCTCCACTTCGGCACTTCCCAGCAGCGGAAGCGAGACTGCGAGAGGGGGGAAGGGATTGCGGCGGCGGAGGAGAAAATGGCGGCGGCGAGGGACCAGCTCCTGGACGCGATCCGCGCGCTGATGGCGGCCCACTCGCCGCCGCTCCACGCGCTGGTCGTCCCCTCCGAGGACGCTCACCAGGTCCGTACCGTACCGTACCGCGCCGCGCCGCCGGCCCGCGCAGATCGGGGGATCCGATCTACCGCTGGCGTCGGCTCGGCTGGTCTGGCTTAGGGTTCTGTTTGATTCGATCTGCTTGTGCCGTGGACTGACGGTGTCCGTGGATTGTGTCTGTGTGTGCAGAGCGAGTACGTGTCGGAGCAGGACAAGCGGCGGGAGTTCATCTCCGGGTTCACAGGGAGTGCTGGTGCGTGCCGAATTCATCACTCCCTCGGCTTAGTTTATTTTCGAGAGAATCATGTTCTACCTGTTTCTACTTGATAATATTAGGTTTCCGTGATTTCGGCATAGTTAGGTTAGCCCTTTTGGCACTTGTGCCTTATTTGCATTACATGCTGCTCTTACTGGATGGATGCTTGTGAAAGCAGTGAGGCAGTTAAATCGGTTAGCACGATGTGACGAGCTATCTCTGCGCTTGTGTTCTAGATAGGTTAGCTGCTTCGCAATGAGCCGTTACCCCTGTTGGCCATGTGGCCAAGATGGGGCTAATAATTTTCTTGCAGCGTGAATCCAGTCGACAAGTTCTGCTAACCTTTAGTTATTGAAATTACCTATTGTATACATTTTGTAGAAATATTAAATAGCCCCATAAAAATTATAAATCCTCTATGTACAATGTGGTTCTGTATGGAGATTGCACGATCATTAAATAATAACGGCAAAAAGAAGGATTTTCTCTCTAGGTTTGGAAAGTAATGTACAAATGCAAATACTACCTCCGTCTCGTTTTAAACGTCATTTCCAACACCTTTGATAAAATTAAGGAAGCCATGATAAATTTGAAGGATCTTGTGTTCACAGTTCACAGACACATGATAAATCTGTATGGAGAAGTCACTAGCTTGACCTGAACATGGAACAACCTTCTTTAGTTCTCTGTATGTACTCATTTGTACTTTATGTTAGCGTTTGGTTGAGGTCTTAAACAGTTTGCTTCACATTGGTTTCTCAGTTAGTGTATATGTTGAATTTTAAACAGGTTTGGCTCTTATCACCATGAAAGAGGCTTTGTTGTGGACGGATGGACGCTACTTCTTGCAAGCAACGCAGCAACTGAGCAATCGTTGGAAACTTATGCGCATGGGAGAAGACCCACCAGTTGAAGCTTGGATAGCTGATGTGAGCACTGGCTTTCTTTTGAAGCATATTTGTGATTTTAGTCTTCTAAGGTTCCTAAAATTGAACTTGTCACGTAATTACATAACTTGTACATGGCAATGACTGGGCATATCTTGGTTTTGGAATTCATCCACAACTTTACTGTTGAAAAATACAAATATGGTTTCCTTGTTCACCTTTCTATTTTACACTAAAGTATTGCGGTTTTTGTGAGGATACCACCACTAGGATATATTTGTTTTTTTGGTGATGCAGTATATTTGAATATCTAATTCTTTGTTTTTTGTTATATGTGATAATGTGAATGAAAGTGTTCTGACACTCTGCTGCCAGTTATATCTCCCAGAGGTGTTGAAAAAAATATCAACACTTTTAAAGCCTTAACTTTGTTCCCATCTTGTTGAATTTTAATTTTAACCGGCTACTCAAGTTTTTCTGCAGATAACTACTCCCTCCACCCCAGAAATAGCTACTTCTAGAGTTTTTCAGACAGATTGAGAATGGAGAAAGTCTATATTGCCCTTCTTTGCTACCTTGCGCTAATTAAGAAAATAATGATGCCTTTCCTATTTAACTGGCGGCAGGCTTGCATGCAAATGTGCATGCGCAGAGGGGCATTTTAGACTTCTCATGCCAAAAAAACCCACTTGAGAACCTCAGAAATAGCTATATTTTTCTCGAATACGCAGGAGAGTTGCGTATCTTTGTATTAATAGAGAGAAAACACCGGCCCCTTACAAGCAGCACCCCTCACTCCGAGCCGAGCTGTGAGGGGCAGACACAAAAACAGAAGAGAAAAACCTAAAAACTAAAAGAAATAGCTATATTATGGGACAAAATTTTAATGCTAGAAGTAGATGTATTCAGGGACGGAGGGAATGCCATTTTAAATGGTTTTTGGTGATTAAGTAAATTTTTGCTGTGCTTTATTGAATACTGCTTCTCTTGGTTAATTTTGTAACAATTTTTTTGTTGTGCTATCAGAATCTGGAAGATGAAGCTGTCATTGGAATCAACCCATGGTGTATTTCAGTTGACTCTGCTCAAAGATACGAGCACGCATTTTCAAAGAAGCATCAGACTTTGTTTCAGCTTTCTTCTGACCTGGTGGATGAAGTATGGAAGGATCGCCCGCCAGTTGAACCTAGGCCTGTAATTGTACACCCTGTAGAATTTGCAGGGCGTAGTGTATCAGAAAAGATCAAGGAGCTAAGAGAAAAGCTAGTACATGAAAAGGCCAGTGCCATTATAATTACTGCTCTTGATGAGGTACGATATATTCTTTAAGTTGTTCCATTTTCTTTTTTTTGGGTGGGAGTTAGGTTGTTTTTAATTTTCTTTATTTTCCAATGGTTATTTAGGTTGCGTGGCTGTACAACATCCGAGGAAGTGATGTGGATTACAGCCCAGTGGTTCATTCTTATGCTATTGTAACCTTGCACAATGCTTTCTTTTATGTGGATAAGAGAAAAGTAACAGTCGAGGTCAGTTAATTAACATAGCACATATCCTTTTCTAATGGTTACCAATTATACTGTTCATGCTCGTGCTTTTGTTGGTTATGTGACGTTATATCTCTGTTATGTGGTTCTTCTATTTTACAGGTTCAGAAATACATGTCTGGAAACGGTATTGATATAAGAGAATATGAAACGGTCCAATCAGATGCCAGTCTTCTCGCAACTGGCAAGCTAAAAAGTTCTGTGGATGGGGAAAATGACATCAATGACAATGAGGTGGGGAGTTTGAAAATTTGGATTGATTCTGGCTCATGTTGCCTTGCACTCTACTCGAAGTTGAGTCCTGATCAAGTTTTGGCACTGCAATCTCCAATAGCCCTTCCAAAGGCTGTTAAGGTGAATTTACTTTCCTTCTCTCTTCTGTATACTATAGTGTTGTCTAAAATCATGTTGAAAATCAACAGTAAAATTGAGAACCTAGTAAACTTTGATAACCTTTTTGAAATTCATGGAGATTCTGTGATTGATGATAATATAACTGTAAAGTCAACTGTAAAGTATTGAAAATATAACTTCGAAAACCGTTTTGAAATTCATGGAGATTCGGTGTGTATTGAAGCTCGCTGTTCAAAACAAAAAATTAGAAAAGAACAATACTATGTGAACACAGTATTTACACGAGAAGTACATCACAATGAATTTATTTTTTGTTCTGTACTACTTTTTCTATTAAATACTTATGGTTCGCAGATGGCTTCTGAAATTGCAGTTCTTTGAGTTTTACTTGTTGCCCTTGATTTTCTAATTTCTCCACAAAACTGGTGTAGAATTCTACAGAACTGGATGGATTGAGGAAGGCACATATTCGAGATGGTGCGGCTGTTGTGCAATACCTTGCTTGGCTGGATAATCAGGTCAGCATAAATTAATTTCTCATCATACAAATATATGGCTATACCTAGACTTGAATTTCATATACACTTGAAAAATCATTTCTGGTAGTACCAGCTTTGTTTGCATTTTCTAAAGTCCTCATTTCCTATGCTGATTTTGCAAGCTTAGTAATTATCATCGGTAAATTGTATTTGCCGTTCAGTAGTTAGTCTGATCCTTTTTTCCCTACTTATTCAGATGCAGGAGAACTATGGAGCTTCTGGTTACTTCAGTGAGATAAAAGGAGCACATAAAAAGGAAAATATGTAAGTGTTGTAGTACTGTAAGTTTGTTTTGGGCAACATATGATGTATGATATCGAAGTCTTACCTACAAATGCATTCATAAAAATGGATTTGCTTGTTTATGCACCATTTAAAAAAACAGTTTATAAGACTCAAATGTGTTGTGTGTCAGGCTCAGATCCAAATTTATTGTTGTTTTAATGTTTTAATCTCTTTCCTGTTCAGCAAAGGAACTAAACTTACTGAGGTTTCTGTCAGTGATAAACTTGAAGGCTTCCGTTCAACTAAAGAGGTATACTACAGCAGCATCACCCCTTATAAATCTAAATAGCTGTAGTAATTGGATGGATTTTTCATTTAAGTGCATGTGTTTAAGCCAGGTTCTCAGTTACTTTGATGTTCAGGGTTAACCATAAATTGCAAAAACTAAATTGGATTTATCTGTCATGGATATTTAGTATTAAATCAAGCGAAAAGCAAAGCATCACAATGTTTTTTTATCATTATTTGTTATGATGTTGTTGGATGACAATATTTAAAATGCCTTCATTGAGGCTAGAGGGCATTTTCAAATCTATTCTGATAAGTGACGATATTTTTGCAGCACTTTAGGGGTTTGAGTTTTCCTACAATTTCATCTGTGGGACCAAATGCAGCTGTCATTCACTATAAACCTGAAGCAAGCACGTGTTCCGAAATGGATGCTGATAAAATCTATCTTTGCGACTCTGGGGCACAGGTCAGTATATTCAGTACTGAATAACAGCTTTATGTATTAGATCTCTGAGTCTGTTGACCTCTTCTGTTATGATGTGCATGCAGTACCTGGATGGTACAACGGACATTACAAGAACTGTACATTTTGGTAAACCCTCAGAGCATGAGAAATCTTGCTACACGGCAGTAAGTGCTTTTTTTTTTGCTGCAGCATTTTATTCAGAATTCAAAATGATGGATATTGTTGTGTCATCTGGGAACAGTGCTTTCCCCCATCTTCAATCCATAAATTTTCACCTATTGCAATAATTGTATTATTCTTTCAGTAAACTAACTACTGTATATCATGTTTCTTACACTGAAAGCCTCTTTTGTTATTCTGGTGTTTAAAAATGTTAGCAGTCTGCTGAATCGACCAGCTAACATTTTATGTATTTGTCATTACAATGAACTTTATCACTAATTCCTGAATTTAGTATAACCCATGTTAGAATCGATTTTAGTTTTTATTTACACTTGCTGCAGTTGATCGATTTCTAATACTGAGTGTCTCCACATTGAAAATAGGTCTTGAAAGGTCACATTGCACTAGACATTGCTGTATTTCCTAATGGGACGACAGGTGAGTTTTGCTTAGCTCTTTAATCATGTCTATATGCAAACTGTTCAAAATTGTTAGAGGAACATTTTTGTATTGATGAAGTCACGTATTTATAGAGTTTTGCCATGGTTGCAGTATTTTGTTCCAAACTTAAAATACCATGACAGGACCTTCGATTGGATTCTTTTCTTCTTGCAAATAAATTATTCGTCCTTAAGACAGGCCACGCTTGATATTTCTACCATTTCCCCCTCTAATGCAAGTCTTGTTTGGGTCTGAAGTAAAGTCAAAATTTTGGGTAATAATGTCTTGATATTTATGTGTTATTATAGCTGTGTGACAAGTTATTAAGCTGTAAAAGTGATAGTACTATTCAGAACACTGCAAAAAACACGTAGGAAGTTTTTTTTATCATACACTCCTAACTCCAGTCTGTGTGCTGTATATGTTGTTTTTAAAGAAAACTCATAATAATCATCTAATTTGAACTGTGAATTAGCTCCTTGACTAATTTTGTTATATGGAACCTCAATAATACTTGCAGGGCATTCTCTTGATATCCTTTCACGAGCCCCACTGTGGAGGGAGGGCCTTGACTATCGGCATGGCACGGGACATGGGATTGGATCTTATTTGAATGTTCATGAAGGTTTGACTGAGAGATTCCCTTGGTACTATCTTTGTTCATTTGATTGTATGACTGCCCTGAAATGAGTTGTTCGTTTCTTGCATTTGAACCAGGTCCTCATCTAATTAGCTTCAGACCTTCTGCTCGAAATGTTCCATTGCAAGCATCAATGACTGTAACAGACGGTCAGTGAATATCCCACATAAAAAATTTCTTGTCAAAATTGTTTGAATTATTTTCTGTTTGATGTTCAATTTCTATTGTACCCCAATGTTACTATTCTTGAAGAGTGTTAGTGAACTCATATTGCATATAATCTTTCTCCGTAGAGCCTGGTTATTATGAAGATGGGAGTTTTGGTATAAGGTTGGAGAATGTTCTTATTTGCAAAGAGGCCAACGCTAAATTTAATTTCGGAGAGAAGGGTTATTTGTCATTTGAACATATAACATGGGTAAGCAACCGGCTTAATTTTTTATTCTTATGTGTCACAGCAGCATTCGAGACTATCCTAGTAACACTTGTTTTATTATCTCTTCTGATATGCAGGCTCCCTACCAAGCCAAACTGATAGACACCAAACTGCTGACCCCTGTCGAGATCGAATGGGTAAACACATACCACTCTGATTGCCGCAACATCTTGGAACCCTATCTGAACGAGCAGGAGAAGGAATGGCTGCGGAATGCCACCGAGCCCATTGCCGTGAGCAGCTAAAGCCTGTTTCATCCCAGAGTTTCATGTCGCAATAGCAGCCATTCGGATTGTAGATGCGCGGTGGCATTCCAAATTTAGATAGATTGGCTGCTCCCGATTGCCTGCAAAATAAGCATAAGCAGCAGTGGAGAAAATGAGTAGACAGATTATTCTTCATGTTATTCTTGCTGCGAAAATTGTGTCAGGCTTGAAATAAAGCTTAGTACTGGATGGTTCTTTAGCATGAGGTGGATTTGTACAGTTATTCAAATTGATTACCGTGTTGATTTATTTTCACTGCGAATAGCGATTGCTTGGCCGCAGGCCTCGGTATGTCAAGATATGTTGTGATTCATATCCGACGGATGAATACTGACTTAATTCACATTAAGTAGTTCTTCCTAGACGACGTCCATCAAAATATCAAATTGAACTTGATTTTTCACCCGACTTTTTGACTTGCACTGAGGTTAAATTTCAGCGCCAAAACGATGAGTAACTGTTTTCAGCCTTGCGCTAGGTTGCCAGTCGACCTTCCGTCCTTCGGCTGATTGTGTCCTGCTGCGTCAACTAATGTTTTCAGCTTTGCACTATGGTTTGAAAATAAATGGGTATTGACTTGCCAGTAGCACGAACGTGTACGTTGGCACACTGTAACACTGCAGCTGTGGATGGTCATTTGTACCACCGTAATTCGTGACCGGGAGAACGGGACCTTGGGGTCGAATTATGCGCGCACGGGGCAGCTGTCTCATGTGAATCTGTGATACCATCAGTGAGTACAGCTCTCCAAGTAATTGCCATTTTTAGAGAAACTCGTCACTGTTCAATGTGTTCATATCCATCCAAACGTGACTACTCTGCGTCATTTTTTATTTTCGTTCAAAGGACGCGGTGCTCCTTTAAGCCTGATGCAAGATTTTCCGTACAAAAAGAGAATAGACATAGACTTGTACTTGATACAAGTTTTTCTATTTGTACTCCCTCCGTCTCAGGATACAAGGCACGCACGTAAATCAAAATTCAAACTTTGAAAACTTTGACCTACGATTAATCTTGTATAATAAAAACTTTGTCTCACAACAATAATATAATTGTATTCATATTTAAAAGTACTTTCATATGACTATAATTTTGTTGCTACAAATATTATATTATAAAAAATATTAAGAGTCAAATGTTATTGTTGGAGACTGTGCCAAGTTTGACCGCGCCTTATATCCTGAGACGGAGGGAGTAGAGGACTACCCGAGCAGTCGAGCTACTTGAGGCCAGAGGTTTCGATGACCAACGAGGCGAAGGGCGAAGCTCTTGTTCCCGCTCAAAATCTTTTCATCCATCACATCAAAGGAGAATCTTAGATACATGAAGTATTAAATGTAGACAAAAATGGTGAAAAGTTATATGAATGGGCTGTAAATTGCGAGACGAATCTAATGAGCCTACTTAATCCATGATTTGCAATAGTAATGCTACAGTAATCATCCTCTAATTACCATCGTTAGATTCGTCTCGAGATTTCCAACCTATCCGTATAACTTTCCACCTTTTTCGTCCACATTTACTAATCCTAATTGGTAAAATCAATACCCGAAATCTTTTCACTAAAAACTTTTCATCAACTAAACAACACGGGCGAAGTGCCAAAGTCGCCTTCAACGGCAGCAGCAAGGTCATAACTCACATTGCCACATGGGTGGGTACGTTTTGGACCGAGATCCACAGTAATGTTTGCGCGGTCTCTGCAGCATGTGCATAGTGCACCACGTTTTCTTGCAAACAAAAAGTATTACCCAGACTTCCCCTGTGCATTTCTCCCTCGTCAGGCTGTGTGGCTAAAAGAATTTCAAAAGTTTGAAGACAAGCCTGCCGCCATTGAATAAATTTTTTAATTATTAGAAAAATACAAACCATCCAAAGGGCCTTGCTATCTAGTTCTATAGTTATGGACAGGAAATAAGACTTTTGTGATAGTTAAAAGATAAAAATAGAGCTTTTCCCCTACTAAAAGAGAAAACAGCTCTGAAGATGGTATGTTTCCTAGAAGAGGAGATCGAACATCCATCCTCTCTTCTCAGATATCTATTCTAGCCTACAGTAAGACAAAATCTCACAGGATATAAATTACTACACGATACTATAAACTATCATAAATACCTAAGATTGCTTTGGATCCTTACGAATTTATTGGAGCAAAGATATCATATCTTTAACCTTAATAAGATATCTAACACAACTAATTAGAACTGTGAATCTGTAGGATATATAAGAGGGCACAAAATCTCTGACAGTACAAATAAGTAATCCTCTCATTCCTCTTGTGAGAACAAAATAGTAGCGAGATATTGTTGAGTTCATGGCATCCATCAAGATATTTTCGAATAGGATTGTGTATTTGACAGCAGTTTTATTCATGGTCCTTGCGACCATGTCTGCTACCATCCCATCCTGCGAAGCTGGCTGCAAGTACGTAGTACTGCCACTTTTAGATAGACTGAATTGATTTTTTGATACTTTTATGTTAATCTATATATTTTGTTCGATGTGTAGGTTTCCAAAGTCAATCTGCAAACCCAAACCAAAATCGCCGCCGCCACCATCGATGATGAAGTCCAGCCAGTACCTGCTCTGCAATCCGGGGTTGTGCGTCGAACACTGTGAAAAACTGGGATACAGCAGCGTAGGCTCCTACTGCAAGAACAAGAAGTGCTTCTGCCCGAAAAATGGGACTACACCGGTGTAGGCTCTGTTTGGGCTTTATGCAAATTAACAATAAGGTGCTAATTTTGTGTGTTGTACAAAGTATATGCCATGCAAATAAATAATGGTGTTCTGAGTCTACACACTTTGAAAAGATGTCTTCCACAGATCGACTACAAGATATATATGGGCGTGGATGACCCAGCTCTTTCCCTCCTCATAAATACTTTGGTATCTCATTTTATATACGCTAATATGGCATATTATTTAGAGTGACAATGAAACCCCACTAGGATACTAACATCTTTATTATAGAGTAAGAAAAGATACAACACCACAATTTTGAGATACCAAAATACTAGTACTGGATTTGAAAGGTCCTAACTTATATTATGAGGTTATTTATTTCTGAAATTGGTTTGGATATTAATAATGCATCTATTGGACTGCAAGAAGATATACCAAATCCTTAGTTATTAAGATATCAAAACAATATTGTTGCACATAATCGGGGATATGAATATATCATTATAGAGCAACAAAAGATATCACAGCACAATTTTAAGATATCAAAAATACTAGTACTGCATATGAAAGGGATAAATTATGAGGCTATTTATTATGAGATTGGTTTAGATACTGAACACATTTATTGGATTGCAAGAAAGATATACCAAATCCTTAGTTTTTATTAATATATCAAAACACTATTGTTGGATACACATTTGAGCACATAAATTCTCAGAGGATACGAATTATATGAGGCCAATTGTGCTTCTGTACATATATATAAGCATCTGCACACCAAAATAGAACTACGATGCAAACATAAATAACCATCCCCTTCGCAAAAGAAAAGGAGTAGCAAGATTCTCTTGTTCATGGCGCTCACCAAGACCTCTGCGATGAGGATTGTATTCTCAGCAGCTGCTTTATTATTGTTTCTTGAAACCATGTCTTCTACCTTCCCATCTTGCTACGCTAGAACCGGTAGGCTCCACTACTTTTACCTGCTCTCTATTTTATTTGACAATTTTTATTATGGTTTCGCGCGCTACTTTTACTTGCTCTCTATTTTTTTGGCAAATTTTATAACAGTTTGACCAACCAATCTTGTGTGATCTTAATGTATTCGAATACTAGGCTGGAGCCCCCAGGGCAGTCACCACCACCACTACCGCCATCATCACCATCACCAGCACCGTCACATTCACCACCACGATGGGACACGTGCTTCTGGTACAAACAATGTAAAATGTCGATTTGCACTATGGAATGTTTATCCAAGGGCTACAAGGGTGTAGGTTCCCGCTGCATGAAAGAGAAGCAAAATGTAACGATGGAGTACTGCTGCTGCAAAATGAAGCGCAATGTACGAATGTAGCCATCTGTCTTAAACAAATTTAATAAGAGAACGGTTGTAATTATTAATTGACAGGTTTTTGGGCCATGTGTTTGTCTAATTTGTGTCCCTTTCTACAATTGATCGACTGAGAGACCTAAGTAGGGTGGATTAGGAGTCTAATAAGTACTCCCTCCGTCCCAGAAAGAAAAAGAGTTCTAGAGTTCAAATTTTGTCAAAAAAGAAGGGAGTTCTCGCTTTTCAATGTAACTTCTATCTCTATCTCTCTTCTCCTCTATCCCTCCTCGTTTTCCTGTGCGCTCTCTACTTTTTCATCTCTCCTTAATCCTCATGCCCAACTACTACAACTCCCTTCTTTTTGGGACGGAGGGAGTAATAAACTAATAACTAACTTTCTAACATATAAAATGTGTAGAGCAAATTTTATATATATGCACTCATTGTTGGAAAATTGAATTTCCCTGTGGGTGGCAAAACAGACAGAGATACAAAATCCTGACAGAAAAATTGAAAAATAATTTCCTTGACGGTTAACCGACGGGCCTAACTTACTTGACATGCAAATAAAAGTTTACCTGTCGGTTTTCTATTTCCGTGTATGTTTTCCTTTTTCCCTGTCGGTTGCTCACCCACAGGAAAAATGATCCTTTGTCAAGTTTTAACCTATTTCCCTGTCCAGGGATCTCGACAAGGAATAACATATATACCGTCAGAGAATAATGTTTCCCTTATAAGTTCTAGCCTTTTTCTTTCGCATTCAGTCACGACAAGGAACACACATACCACCAGCAAAAAATAAAAATCAAAAATAGCCACAATTAAAATTTGATAGCATATAGCTGACAGACATTTAGACAAAACACATATTTTGCCCATAGAAATACAACATGTCATGTCATGTTCGCATACTTTTAAGATCATTACAAGTCAATTCAGCCTACAAGGCTCGAGTAAATCCCATGCATCACTACAAGGCTCGAGTAAATCCCATGCATCTCAGCCTAGGAAACAACAAAAGATGAAACTATGTATTAAGAGGGGGTGTTTCATCATAGTTTCAAACATGGATTAGATGATGTGTCACTCATCATAGTTTCAAACATGCATTAAGAGGGGGTGGTAATGGGCCCAACTTTTTATACTAGCAAATTTAAGGATCGGACCCTAAACGGATCGGGCCGAAATTATATACAAATTTGACCTACAAATGATTAGGGCCGAGTTGGATCGTGAAGACGGCATAAGGGCCATGGCCCATTACCACCCCTGACTCACTCTAGGTAATTGTGTCCATGAAACTCCCACTGAGAAAGGATTTATCATAGTACTATTGATATATATGGTGGATGAAATTGCTAGATCGACTCCTAGTATTTCATATGAAAATGCAAGAAAGAATTATACGTGAGTAAGTAAAATACAATGCGTCGATAACTATAAAAATCATCAATCAATGAAAGTAAACCATAACCACGAGCACAATCTTTCATGGCTCAACGATAGCTCTGCGATGATAAATAGGGCAAAGAGTGTGCATATAATCGAGAGCGTAGTTATCTCAAGATCAAATATCCTGCAATATCTAGCAGTAGTAGGGGGAAACGAAAGCCCCTCGCATCGTCCCGACAGGGCGGCTCGGGTGGCGATCGACGCCGCCACTCTCCTCCCTCAATCCTCTCCCACGATCGACCTCACCACTGACGGAGCGGTTTGCGGGAAGCCCGCGCAGTCGTGAGGAAGACGGCGATGGGGCCTCGTCTTTCCGCTTACTCGGTGATAGACGGCGACCGACGGCTGGCAAGTTCTCCAACCCCCATGGCCGGATCCGGGGAGCTAGTGGCCGGATCTGACGAGCCTTCGTCTGGATTTGTTGTGCTCACGATTGGAGGTGACGGGATGTCTAGCGACTATTTATTATTCCTTGCTCCGTTCACGGCTCATGGAAGCATGTAAAAAAGAACCAAAGTGAGGTCAAAAGCTTTACTAGCCGAGCCGCATTGACCGACCAACAGAATTTAGTGATGGAGCCTAGGGTGCCCGATCTTCCGTTAGGGTGAAGGATACACACGTTTTGGGCGGAGCACGGGGCACTGATCCGGCTTCATATCCAAAGATCTGAATCCCTGCAATCTTAGCACCACAACTCATCTGATTATCAACTATGTCACAATTCGGTTGACCTTGCCAAGAAGGCTAATCCTTGCCTACGAAACGAAGAACACAAGCAAGAACTCGAAAGAATGCAGGACTCAATAAAGTGACAACTGCAGATGAAAGATTACGCAATAAAGTTGGGGTTCCACAAACCGATAAACGACAAAATTGTATCACACATAATAATATAAGCAAAACCTGAGTCTAAACGACGGCGGCTACTAAGTCTAATAGCCAGCGCATCCTAGGGTTGGGGGCGCACCAGGGGGGCGTCCTCAACATGGGCCGAAGGCCCGACACGCTACAAGGCCAAGTGTTGGCCCGAAACTGGCGGCACAACACCTTGTCGTGATTACATAGAATGATCCACGGCCGTTCTAGAGCTAGAACTAGAAGCAAAAGAACGGCATCGTCGTCCAGATTCCAAGGCATCTAAGAGTGCCTCATTTGGACGTCGGATGAAGGAAATATCGCCGAAACGGTGCAAGGGTGCAGGCTGAATCCGAGTTGGACATGTCGGCTGAGTTGGCGACGACTTGTAACTTGAGGAAGGTGGCGTGTAACGTGTATGCAGCATAGCGATGTCCTCATCGTTTAAAGTATAACAAGTAGATAATAGTTTGTTAGTCACAAACACTAAACGGACCAACCGGTTAGCCCAACCAGAGCTAAGCCTCTCGGGTGGAGGCCATGGTTTGAATCCTAAGGAACCAACTTAGCATGTGTTTGGATGCAAGACAACGTAGGACGGGACTGTTCCGTCCTAGTTTCCTAGAATGGGAAGTTTGAGATTCAATCTGACGAAAAGGGGACTTCGTGTAGCCAGTTTTCTAGAGTTTTCTGGGATGGGAAGTCTGAGATTCAATAAAACGGAAAGGAAACTTCGGGTGGCATCGAGTGCATACTTATGCTAGATAAACATGGCACGAGATACTCACATATCTGTTCCACATTCAGAAGAGATAACACACTATAGTTGTGAGATGATATCAAAACACACGAAAAGAGCGCCTACATTATTAGGCTATGTATTTATATTTAAGAATTGCTTTGGATACTCATGTATTTATTGGAGTGTAAGAATATACCAAACCTTAGTCCTAATTAAGATATCAAAGGATAATTGTTGGATATACAAGAAAGCACAAAAAAATCTTATAGTAGTAACACATTCTTGAAATATAAATACAGCACGTATATGTAATTAATCCTCTCTCCCTTCCTTCACAATAACAAAGGGCTAGCAATATTGACTTCTCCATGGCTCTCACCGAGATATCTGTGAGGAACATGTACTCAACAGTTGCTGTATTGTTGGTTCTTGCGACCGTGTCTTCTACCTTCCCGTCATACCAAGCTGAAAGAGGTACGTTTTCGCTCCGCTAATTTTACTGGCTTCATAATTTTTGGTGTTATTTTTATAGTATACAGTGACCAAACAATCTTGCTTGATCTAAAATGTCTTGCAAGATTAGGCATCATCCACCTAACCCCATCACCGGCACCGCCATCACCGCCACCAGGGGAGACATGCTTCATTTATCCGAAATGTAAAATGTCAACGTGCACTATGGCATGCCTAGCTAGGCGCTACAGGGCTGTAGGCGCCCACTGTGTGGAAATCAAACAAACTGAAACGAAGGAATGTTGCTGCAAAATGAAATAATAATATGCTGTACTTTTTGGTACGATACAGAATATGGTTGGAATACGCGACAATTTTCATGATTAAATCGACATGCATACACGCACTTGTGTCGATCAGTCGGTCCGAAAATATCAATACCATTTATAACCTTATCTGCACAAGCTGCACCTGCAGTAAGGACTAAAAGAAATGTGGCACATAGGGCACGTTTGGTTCACTGCCAACTCTAGCCAAACCAAAAAAATGGCGTGCCCTCGTCAATTGGCCTGTGTTTGATTTATAGCCGGCAGATGGCGTGCCAATCTTCGCCAAAGCAGAATACAATACACAGCACATGAGGGCGAGAACGCTGGCGAGAGAAACACTCGCCAATTATTTGGCAGCCCGCGAGGGAGAGCATGGGGTACGTGGCAGAAGACCAATGGTTGCACGGAACCCAATATTGTTATGTAAGCAATATTCAAGCGCTGATATCTCTTAAATGGTTGATCTAATTACAAATCCTTTTGCATATTCATATTCCTCACAATTAAATCTACAAAATAAGATGTCACTTGACCGTCTTTAAATATAAAAAATAATAATGACATGTGAACCCCACCTGTCAAACTAAGAGGTTAAAGTATTTTGGCTTGATTTGGTAGGGTCACGTTCCAAACATAGGTTTGCCAATGTTTTGGTGTCGCCAACGATTTGGTCATGACCAAAATTTGGTAAGGCAAAATGGGGCATAAACCAAACGTGCCCATAATATTAAAATTCGATATCCGATCAAAGTATCCGAATTTATATCCAACATCTAAAAAAAATTTGGATATCCAAAAAAATCGATTTGATAGTCCACCTTTTGGATCGGTGTGTCGAACATCCATATCATTTACACACATCACCTATAATTAGGAACTAAAAGAAATTTACCAGGCTCACTATCCCCTTTTCACCCTCTCAGCCCGGTGTAAAACTAGTTGCTGTTTGGAGGGGGGGCGTCAAAGCTCACCGTATTGAATTCGAGCCTGTCCCGGCCTCCCGGGGTTCAGGATAACGCCAGGATAGGATCACACAGATTCAGACACAACTTCTTCTGGGCTCCTCCCTGGTATGGATTAAATTACAGGATAACCGTACGCAGAGGCCGTTGGCGCCGCCCGCATACATTCGAACATGGCTCCACGTTGCGCGCCAGCACGACGGCTCATTTATCGGCAGCCGTGTAGGGGCGGCGCCCGACGACGACGACGCGTACGTGTACCGGCCGCCGCGAGGATCCGCGGCCGGCGCACGAGATCTTGCCAGAATCTTGGTACAGGACTACAGGTCCGCCTTGGGTTCCTGGAGAACCCGGGTGATCTCTCTCAGCTTTTGCTTTTGTCGCCGCGCACGCGCGTACGAAAATGGAAGATTTGGGACCGAGAGCCCAAGATGCCTTTTGCTGTTCTTGGCCTTTTCCTTTCTTTTTCTAGCGTTCACTTGGGTGAAAAAAGTAGTAAGAAACAACAATGGCAGCGGACGAATATACTCTGAGCAAACCAAGCAAGAGCATCAATGAAATCCCAATACCAATGCCAATATCAATTGACGATCTTGCTCTGAGACGGCGGTACAATATAGTACAACACATAATCACCATGTGTATGTGCTGAGTCACACGCAAAACACACAACAAAATACCAATACCATACAAGCAGGCTGCTGCTAGTCAAATCAAGCAGCTACTAGCACACCAATGCCCAACGCAGTGAGCCTCGTATAATTCTCCTCCTCCACAATTTCAGCTCATTATCACAAATTCAGACGTCCCGGTCTTTGGCGCACTCGGGCGGCACGGCGGCGTACCGGTCTTTGTCGGTGCAGTAGTTGTAGATGGTGTACCGCTGCCGGACCTCCCGGAGCTTGCGGTACTGCGCGCCGTCGAGGTCCCTGAACTCCGGCTGGTCCCACCACCGGGCGCCCTGGGTGGCGCAGAACCGGGCCTCGGCGGAGGCCTCGCAGCCGTCCACGTGGAACCCCCTGTAGGAGGCGACGAAGGGCGCGTTGGCCCAGTCCGTCTTCTCCCTCCCGCCCCGGGTGGCCCAGTCGTCGGCGTTCCACAGGCTCGAGTAGAGCTTCATGGGCTGGTTGAACGGGTAACGGATACCTAGGTCCCCGCTGCTGTTCTTGAACACGCGGATCGGCACGTCGTCCACGAAGAACCTGGCAGCCAGCAGGGATTGTGGCCAATGTTGGGGTGATTAGATTAAGGATTATTAGTAGTAGCGTGCTCACTGCAGCACAGGCCGGCCCGTGAGCATCGATTGCACATGCATGAATGCTTTGGATTCAAAGCATGCATCTTTTTTCAGTACTGTGTGTGGTGCTGGCACAGTGAGGCAGGGAGAGAGCTGGAATCTTTACATCTCTTTTTTGCCGTGGTAAATATTATTAGTTAATAATCTATGTCGTTGTTGCAACTGGGTAGCGAGCGGATTATTAACAATGTGGAAGCAAGAGAATGTTTTGCCTACGCGATCATGTAGAGGTTCCAGAGCACGGAGTAGGAGTGGTACTCCTTGGTGGGGTCGAACCAGAGGTAGATCCTCTGCTCGCGGTCGCCCTTGCCGCCGGTGAACACGTTGGTCTGCAGGATGTACGGCTGCCCCGTCCGGTTCCCCAGGAACTCGAAGTCGATCTCGTCGTGCTCCGAGTTCTGCGACGACAGCTGCAAAAACGCATTCCAGGTCCTCCATGAGAGCACATCGCGAATTAAAGCCAAAGCAATGCCAAGCAGAAAAAGAAGCAGAGCGATAAGCAACAATATATGGTTCTCTCTCTTTCTCTCTCTCTTTCTCTTTTAACGAACACAACGGTCCTTCTTACGTAGAATGCCGTGACGGTGCCGGCCGAGTCGCCGCCGACGAGCTTCATGTGCATGCTGAAGTGTCCGAAGAGGTAGGACCCCCGCGTCTGGAACCCCGTCCCCGTGGACCGGTCCAGGTACAGCTGCACCTCCTTCCCGCCGTCGGCGTAGTGGATGTGGTCCGACGCCCACGTCGGCACGTAGTTCTTCTGGAACGGCACGTCCACCGGCTTCCGCGGCGCCGCCGCACTGGCCCGCTCCGGTAGCAGCAGCAGCAGCAGCGCCGCCGCTACAGCAGCCGCCGCCGCCGCTACCAGCAGCAGCCGCCGCGCCGCCGCCGCCATCCTTCTCGGTCTCGATCCCTCGCCGGCGGTGTATCTGAGTGGTGCGGCAGTAAGCGGATACGGGCTAGCGTGAGTGGCTGGATGCTGTGGGGTGGAGGAGCGTGCGCGAGAATTTATAGTGCGAGCTGTGGCCAGCTCGAGTGCCGGAGGCCCTTCTGCTACTAGACTCACTCTAGAGTGTGGCTGAGCAACGTGGCTAAGGCTGGGGGTCCAGGGATTAGATGTGGCGGGTTAATAATGGGAGATTAACACGCTGCTGATCGAGTTGTAGCTGGCGTTCGATCGAGTGATGGAGTGCACTGTTGAGAGTCACATGGGCACGCCGACGAGCTCTAGCGATCGATGATCAGGTTAATTGGCCCAGTGGGATCGATCGAGATCAAGTACAGAGCACAGGACTGACTGATTGGGCGATCGAATCATGGGTCACAACTTGCAGAGATGTGATCGGACGGCGGGGATCTGGAGCCCCCAGTTGATCACGGTGATTTGGAGTCTGATGGGGCCGTGCTGGATGGCCTGGCCAGGCGCAGTAGTGTTCGGCCGGCGATGAGCCATCAAGTGGCTGTCAGGCAGGCGTCAATGGCGGTCACATGGGCGTGCAGGGTACAGTGCCGGTCGCCATCAGATTCTGGAGCCGCGTCCGTCCGGTCCCTTTCGCGGCCCGAATCTCCGAGCCGGGAGCCATGCGGCTAGCTGCTGGCTCTGGCTGTCTTGCTATGCTACCGACACGGGCACGGGCCGGTTGCGCGGCGCCTCGCCGACTCGACTGGCCACGCCGGTCGCTGCTGGCCGCACAGCTTGCCATGCACTCGTCGGCGGCTTCGTCAGTTCCTGGCCATGTTAGGTAGGTCTAGCCGTTTTAGCCTGGAGCGAGCCATGACCGAAATCGCGGAATGCAGCACATGTGCCCGTGACAAATTAAACGGACGATATCTTCGGTAGGCCGGCACACGCCTTCTTTGGTGACATATCTCTAGGTTTGTCTACTTCGAAAATGACATTATCCATAGCCCACATATTGCTATTCAGTACTCCCTCCTTTTTATGTAAGGCATATTATAATTTCAAGAGCTTAAAGTTCATAAAAATTTGGTTAACAATTAATAAACCAATATTTTTAGTCTTTAAAAGTTGATCAATATATTCATATTTCACAAATCTTCAATATATGATATGGATTCTATAATAACTGATACTAGTTATAAATTATATAGAGAGAAAAAGGAGCTCAGAGCAAATGTGAAGAACGCTGACATTCTAATTAATTAAAATCTTTGTGAGGTACTCCTTCGCTCCGTGGATAACCAACACTTAACGGCTTAAAGGTGGATATGCGTTTATTTACAGCCATTGTTTTTGCTCATAAATGGACCCATTTCTTGTTGTACGAATACCCCAAGACATGATGATGACACGACTTCCAAAAAAAAAGATTCTTTTGGTGCTTGATGCTTCGATCAAAGATTCCACAATTTGGTATATATATAGATGCGTTATAGATGCGGTTGGGATCAAATTTTTAGTTTTATTGACTCTGGCATGTATCTGTTGTAGAAAGAGGTAGCACGTTGCACGTATCTGTTTTATAACGTACTGAAGCGAGCAATCTCGTGTAGTCGTGTATATGTTGTGTAGAGAGAGCACGCATATACCTGTTGTACAGAGAGAGAGCTTATCAGCTTTGCTAAATGTTATCGATTCCATGAATATCCAAATAGTTTTCCGAGTAAAATTCATGGTGAACCATTAAACTTGCATCAAATTTTCACTCGAATCACATAACTCACAAATGGTATACACATCATCATCAAACTTGTACCGTTGTTCACCAGAGGGCCTTTCTAACAAATGGCACACACCGTATCATTAAACTTGCATCCATGTCTACCGGAGGTCCCTTTTTTCCTCACATTTGATTGACCTGCAAGCTGAAGGCGATGGCATGGAATTTCATGACACTTATGAGGGTTGTGGGGTTTGCCCAAGTTATTGTTATAGAAGCTTGCAACTCTCTTTGAGTTCACATTTCACAAAAAAAAAATGAAAAATCACGAATTCACAAACTCACTAAAATTGAGTTCATACCTCATTGTAAATTGAGCTCGAGATGATTATATAAATTTACGTGTAGGTTCACACAAATTTTAACATAATTATAAAGTCAAAAATATCATCCTTCGTAAATATGATAGCATTACATCATACGAAAATATCATCCTTCAATGTATAAATATGATAACATTTTATCAGACAAAAAAATATCATCCTTCACTATTATGTCATCACTTCCAGCTGGCAAATCAATTGGACGTTGGCAAAAAAGACCTCCGGTGAACATGGATGCAAGTTTAATGATGTGGTGTGTGCTATTTGCAAAAAAGGACCTCCGCAAAACAAGGGTACACGTTTGATGATGTGGTGTGTATCGTTTGCAAGTTAAGTGATTCGAGAGAGAATTTGAAGCAAGTTTAATGGCCCACCATGTATTTAACTCTAGTTTTCTGAATTTGATTTCAAGAAATAAATTCCATGTTTACCAAAAGAATATTTGGACTTGATGAATGACTTTCTAAGCCAGTTCATTTCCTTTTGAAATCTGAAATGGAATCTAATTGATGGAATGTCGGCCTTTCAATCCTAAGAGAGAAATTAGTCAAAAGTCTGTATTAAAAGCTTTTTGAATACTAATAGCCTTACATAAAGGCAAAGGATAAGGGGTGCAATTTAAATTTGGTCCCTGTGTGTGCTATGAAACTGATGTTTTGGAAGCAGCGTGACCCGACGGTGGTGTCTAATTTCATGCCAGGATTGGTGGTTTAGGTGCCAGGTAAGCATTGTAAGAAACAACTTTTGTCGGGATGAACAGGGACCTAGGGTAGATGCACACTCTATGCGAAGGAATTCGAAAATGCTCTGTAGCACTTGGAAGCCAGGTTCCCCTCTATTATAGCCACACATTATGCACCGAGCAGCGTGCAGATTTGCCCCATTCGATGTATTCTGGGTGTATTCGATTTTTTCCTCATCGTATGTCTCTTGATGGTCCAGCAGCCAGCCAGATTGAGAAGATATATAGTTCCCTTTGCTATTGTACATTTTTAACACATCATGCACAATTTTGAAACTTTTTTATCCATTATGCACACTCTCTCGTTATTGCAGTAATTATTTCCACCCACTATGCATACCGTCACATGTCTTGTACTTGATTGCCACTACTTTTAAGATTTGAAAAATGACCGTTTTACTTTTTTTTTTAAAAAATGACCATTACATGGGATGATTTAATAATAGTGTACATATCTTATCATTTTTAATTAATCAATATTAGATTGACATTACATTTCCATGTACACTACAAACACTGTGTTCTTCTCATGTACACTCCATGCACCATTAACGGTATAACAAAATATTTTTTTCTTTTCATGTTGAGAGAATCAGAAAATGAACGGGTAATGTACTGCACATGTACAAAACCAAGAAAATTATCATCTCCATTTTTCAATAAAAATAAGGTGTAGTACATGTATTGTATAGATAAAATTAACATAAAAAAGTACTATAAACCAGCAGTCTACATGTTTCTGCACAAAATTAAGTAAGGTCATCTAGAGATCAAGGCTCGGGTCGCCACCTCACACCCCACCACAGCGGATGCGGTCGCCAGCAAGCCCCGCCGGAGGTGGTACTGGATCTATCTCAGAGTTAGAACAAGATTGGAGAAAATGTCATATGACGAGAAAGAGGGGGAATCCATTCAAATGATATTGAAATAGGAAATTGAACGAGAGCGGTTATTTATTATGTACACAATTTGTATATTTGTATGTGTACAGTAAACCCCACTATATAAATATATTTATGAGATATAATTCATATGGTTGTATAAGTCTCTGGAATCTGATGTGTACTTCAATGGACAGGTATCCTACTAGAATTACGAGAATAGAGGGTACTTGACTCCAAGGTACTTAAAATCATGGTTCGAAGGAATCTATTTGCACCCGCATCTTGGATGTTCCAAGGACCTTGTTTTCTTTGCAGACATTACAAGACAACATGCTTAGTGGTTCAATAAGTGTTAGCGCTTCTGTCTATTTTTCTAAAGAAAGTGTTAGCACTTCTAAAACTTTTCTAACACGTACATGTTCTCGCTCATAGTTAATTAGACATTTCACGTGCACACGAACATCCAAAATATGGCTAACTTGCTATATCTTTTTCTAATATATTTGAATATTTCTTACACATTGGATTGGAACATCAACATGAATTATAAGTACTATTGAAATGCCATACATTCAACAAATTACGTTATAGATCTTGTATTTTCTATAAAATTTCAAACATTTCATAAATACAAGTATGCATGATCTAGTTTTTGTTCTTTTCCAAATATTCGAAACAAAACAAAATTTTGAATGATTGGGAAAATTGAGAGCCATCCATCCCGAGGGATCTAACGGTGATAACAAAGAAAGTACCTCGAAGTACCTAGAAAAAAGTAACAAGAAGTACCAGATTG
Organism: Urochloa ruziziensis; assembly: GCA_015476505.1. NCBI lineage: Eukaryota > Viridiplantae > Streptophyta > Magnoliopsida > Poales > Poaceae > Urochloa > Urochloa ruziziensis. Next base: position 61,915,827 of record CM027120.1, read on the forward strand.
GTGAGTACAAGTACAAAAAATAGTGGGGCCAACAAATTATTTAGATACCTCACTATTATTAGAATTATTTTTCACATTATTTTTGTATCCCAACAAAAGGTACTTTCAAGTAACGGTGGGTACTTTTACCAGCACTGTAAAACAACTCTCGAAACAATATGCAAACGTTCCTTCCTATCTATCTGTTGTAGAAAACATTTCATACATGTTACATATCTAAAAACATGGTCACGCCACAAATTCAAACACGCTCATGGCTCATTAAAATATATTGTTTTTTAATGTGAAATGGGATACAGATTGGCCTTGTGTTCGGACACCATATTTATATTAAAAAACATTAAAATTGAATGTAATGTCTTGATAGGGTCGCTAATCAGTAGAACAGGAAGCACCACTTCAAATAAATCCAAAACTCTCTCTCCTCTCACTTTCTCCGGTCGCATTATTTTCCCTCCATCTAACACATGTACAAGCTATATAGGATTGTAAAGCGTACTTTTCGATAGAGCATTGAGCAGCGATCCCACGGTGGCTGAGAACGGCGCCGAGAAACACCAGCACCGAATTGAATTAGCGGCGCGTGCTATTTTAAACACGTACGGGTGCATGCCTAGCTACTAACACGTTTCTACGGCACACGGCCGGGGTGAGGTGTGCCCACGAGCGCCGCGGACGAGCTTTCCCGGCTTTAAGAAATCGCAAACGCTTTTATCAACCAAATGATGCCTGCTATTGCCATGCTAGTGGACCGATGCAGTACGTGGCCCAGCTTGGTTTAAAGCTACATGCTGGCCGGTACGCGTGCAATGTGAACCTGCCACGTCCACATACACAGCATATGTAACGGTGGTCCCGGTGCGCATGGCGCGGCCTGTGTGAACTGCGAAGGAAGCGCCCGGCCGGGAGCAGAGCATGCATGCGGGGTGCAGACTCGTAGGCCTGCATCGGCGCATGGCCTGGCGTAGCCTGCTGTGTGCTGGCCCCAGAACATGCACGGGTTGGTTTGGCCGGTTGGGCACTTGGGCGTCGTCGTGTCGCGACCAGGCAGGCCGAGGGCGGCGACGGCGACGCCTGCCGCACTGCACATGCTGTCGGCGGCCGGTGAGGTGGCAGGCAGCTGCCATGTTACCCAATCCGCGCCCGTGATTCGCCCCAGCTTCTCTTGTATCGATTCGGGTGAGTCGTGACGACGCGACGGTGCCCAAACTCCAAACAGGGAAACTACACGTGCGCCCATGGACCAGTGACTTCACTCTCTCTCTCTAAGCCGACGTGCAGCTGGGGTCACACCACGCTGATACAGTGCTACATGTATTATATATAGGACGGATTATTGCGCTGGGCCGGGGGATCCAATCGATGGACGGATCATCGACCGTTCGATCCCATAAAGAATTGATGGCCTTGCATTGGTTGCCTCCCATCACATCTCACCGATCCATTGGGGCACTCCAAAGGCCGAGCCCCGTCATACGCCCCTGCTGGGACGGTTTGAGGCACTCTCCCCCGGGCTCAGCTCCCTGCACTGCACTCTGCATGGGATCAGTAAACCCTTTTTGAAGAAATTAAAATGGGATCAGTAATTAAACCGGAGAGGATTTGAGGCATTCGCTGGGTGAAAAGACCAGTCGGCGCGGCATCCACGGAGCTTGACTGCTTGAGGCGCCACAGGCCCATGGCGATTCCATTTCCATCACCATCTCCGGACTCGGGTCCTCCTCAGGCCTCGTTCGGCAGCACTGGTTTGATGCCAGCCCCGTTTTTTTTCCTGGCCAGGATCAAGTGAAACCACCTGTGTCACTGAATCCTGGTGGGCAGCCATTCCTGGCCAGGATCCAAGTGAACAGTTCCCAAAATATGCATTCGGCAACACAAGGAATAAAAACAAGGCTTCAACCGGATTTGTACTAATCCCACGTCCAGGACATATATCGATTACTGATGATCTTACTAGATGTTCAAAAAATTCAACTTGTAAGAGAAGTCTGAACCACAATAGTAGCAAATGAGCAACCACTCGTTTACTCATGCTTACACAACTTTAACATTGCTCAATACTTCTAAGCAGGTGCATCAACATTACTTCTAAGCAGGTCCACAGTAGTCTGAACCACTCGTTTACTTGTGCTTACATAACTTTAGCATTAATCGTATGCCTCAAGGTGCATCAACATCCAGGTAATGCAATGCCTCCTTGGAGCTTCTAAGCAGCACATGTGAGGTTCCTGCAAACAAGAGAATTACATAAGAAAATCAGTTTTATCATTTGAACACGCCCTCTTGACATAATATAAAGTATACTTGATGGCTATGCAATAATAGGACACAAAAAATAGGTACTAATTCTATGTTACTTCCAGGAAAAATATCAACATGCACAATCAAGTTTCTTACAATCAAGTCTGCACATCCAACAGTTCATTTGCAAAAAAGAAACTACAGAGGACCAAACAAGTACTGAACAGGTTTGCCTTCGATTGAATAGCAATAGCAGTGTCACTTGCCACATTACAGACCAGACCATAGTAATACTGCATATAACCTTCAAGTTCAATCACCAAGTGGGTTCCCATTGTAGCAACACCACCACCACACCAACGCAAAACCCAAAACCCCCCAACTTGAACGTCTGCCAATTGCCACTGCAGGTCATGGGCTATGGTAAGACAGTAATCAAGTTTAACAACTACAGGTAGTGAGTAGAAAGAAATTCAAAATATTAAGGCTGCAACTGATAAAGTTTTTTTTTAACTGAAACTGAACTTGCAAGGTCATGCTAGATTGAGGTCATGCTACTACTATAACATCAAGGTGACCCGACATGCAGTTGAGATGATATCGTCTCAACTGGTAATCCTATCAGAGATGAAAAGCAGCCAGTCCCTTCAAGAACAGCCACACTATCCCTATCTAGAGATCAAAAGAAGGGCAAAAGAGCGATCCACCATCCAGGCAAAGGCCTGCTGGAACTGCATTACAGCTGGAGAAGATATGCTTCATCCATAGCCTTTGGAACAAAACAAATCTGCCACAGGCTAAAGAAGCACACAGTCCAGAAAGTGAAACTTTAAACCCAGGGCATAAAGGAGGAGACACAGGGGAAATAACCCCATCATTAAGCAAATACCACCCACTAACTGAGTCTTTTGGAGCAAAAGTGAATGAGATGGGAGGAGAGCCTACTCTTCCTAAAAGACTCAAAACCCCAAAGTTAATTGGAAACAGGAAAAGGCTACCAAATCTTCAAGAACCAGGCATGTACCAGTACCACACTAGTACCGTGAAGCTTTAAAGAAAAGAGTCATGTTTCACCAGATGAAGAACTTACAAACAAGTTTGGAACTAACCAAGCAGTATGGTCTTTAGGATATGGCTAGACAGCTGCCTAGAAGCTAAAAGAGCTTCTAATAATGCTGTCGGAAATTTAAAACTAAGGGGAACTCAAAAAATTTAAAACTCATGGACCTATTTGGATGAGTAAAAATCACAGGACTAGCATATCCCAGAGGCGCAAATAGAAAAGATGAAGCTACCTCTACAGAGGATTATCGATCAGCCCATAATTTCTTCATAATCTTGGAAAGAACAACAGTTCATACTAGCAGGTTTAAAACAGTCATTTGCTCACTAGAAGCAAAATATGGCCAGGATGAAAACAACAAAACAAGTATATCTTGAAATTATAGTATATTGTACTCGTCCACAATTATTGTTCATGTGCAGTAGCAAGGAACTATATCAGAAATAATATAATAGATTGCCACCGCTCAAGATCCTATCAAGCACTTACAGCGTCTTCTCCCTCCTCTCTTTGCTTGGCAACAGTTGGTGACAATCACGACAGCTTCTGCAATTGAATTAAAATTTCTATGGATCGACCAGACTCACGAACCAAGAACAGATCGACCACAGACTCACGAACCAAGAACAGATCGACCTAGGGTTTCCCTAAAAACCGAATCAAGATTTGATACATACGCGCCATGGATCTCAACTACCTCGGGCAACCAAGAATCCATGAGGGGAGACGGGAAGGACGAGGAGAAGGCAAAGCCTACCGGCGAGAAGGGGGCGCGGAGCGGCGTCGTCAGAAGGCGGACCGTCGCCGTCGTGGAGGTAGGCGCTGGGAGAGATGTGCCGTGCCGCCAAGTTGTCACCTCGCGCCGCCACGCAGCTACCTCGCGCCGCCGCGTCCTCGCCTCGCGCGCCGCCAGCTCCGCCTCTCGCGCGCCGCTCCGCCTGGCCTCCTCGCTCGCGTGCGCGACGACTTCGGATCGGAAGCGATCCGGAGGTCGATAGGTGGGGATGTTATCCGGTCGTCTTTTGGGCTGGAAAGGCCATTCCAAGTTGGTTTAGTTTCCGGGCCAGGCCGAACCGAACAGCAATTTCAGATCAGCCCAGTATTCGAAACAGGCCATTACAATCCAGCTGGATTGGGCCCCGGAACGGCCCGTTCCGGGAAAACCGAACGAGGCCTCAATGCGTCAGCTCCGACGTCAACCGGACGGGGGCCGACATGGGCAGTAGACACCGCCGGAACCTGTTCACCGTTCGGTACTGCGGTGCCTTCCTCCTCGCTGGGTGCTTGCATTTTTCTTTCCTTTTTGTTTTTTCCACCGGCGAATAATAATTTGGATGGAAATGGAACACTGCGTGAACTTCCAGCAGAGCGAGCAAACAGGCTACTTCCAGCAGAGCAGAGCGACGGAGATATGGGCCTGTTGTGAAAAGTTGCTACATGACAGATATGGGCCTGTTCTATGCCTCCTCTTTGAAAAAAAAAACTACTGGATGAAGGAATACCATAGGATTTTGGAACAAAAAGATTTAACGAACCTCTGAAATTCCTGACATCTTGGGGAAATTACTTTTGATGTGCGTCACCCTCTCTTTTGAAATCCCTATGTTTCTTTTCCCTGCCCTGCAAATAAATAGCCAGTCATGCAGATTTCCTTTGTTTCCATTTTCATAGGAATTGAGGTACTACGTAACTCCAATGTCCAATACTATTTTTATTCTTAAGTTTCACCAAAGGACCCATAATGATGTCTAAAGAAAAAAGGACCCATAATGTTTCAAAAAAGGTTTTAGGTGATAAAAAATCTAAACAAAAGAAAAAAAATGCAAATATACTAATGACAGATGTGCTAAGGCAAAGACGGTGCAAACCATCACTACGGGAGAGCCGGAGTATGCCGAGACACTCGGCAAAGAGCAATCGGCGACTATGAACTCGGCAAAGAGTTTCTTTGCTGAGTGTCCTTTTTTGGGCACTCGGCGAAGGTTTGCCGAGTGGTACATCTGACACTCGGCGAACTTTTTTTTAAAAAATAAAAAAAATCAAAGCCGGCCATGGCCGGCGGCGCTGCGCCGCCCCCGCCGCCGGCCGCGCCTCCATGGTCGCGCCGCGCCGCTCCGCCATAGCTGCGCCGCGCCACCGGCCGTGCCTCCATGGCCGCCGCCGGCCGCGCCTCCATGGCCGCGACACGCAGCCCCCAGCCGCCCCTGTAACACCCCGGATTACCCCAAAACCCGGAGGCTACCAAAAGCATTAAAAAAAACAAGTATAAAATTTAGGAAAAATTTTGGCAGAGTATCCCCTATAAATAGGACATACTGAACGAGCAAGAACTTAGCAAAAACAGGCTGATATCATTTAACAAGTAAATAAGCATCACAGCCCTTCCCAAAAGTCAATGAGAATAACCCGTTCAACCATGATAATGTCTCAAGCCAGATATAAACTAAAAGAACCAAACTTAACTAGTTACAGTTTAAAAGAATGATTGAATTAAGCTATATATGTGTGAAAAATAAAGCAAGTGTGTGTTCTTCAAGAATGTTCTACTCCCAACTCCCATGCATGTCGCAGTCATTTGGTACCTAAAAACCAGATAAACACAAGGGTGAGTAAAAACACTCAGCAAGTACAATTAGAACAAGAAAACATATAGAAACCATGGTCCATGAATAACGAGCGAATCAACACCATGAAACAGTAGTTTCCGTCTGAAACGGACGGTACCTGAATAACTCCTTTGCATTTACCGGTAAAGCCGAGCAAGTGGGGCCAGCACTTACTCACAGGAACCTGAATAAAAAACCAGATTGCACTCCGGATCCACCGGTACTTGAATTGAATTAAATGTAAACGAATTGCTTGAAACTTGAATCACGTAACCGGAACTTGAATATCATGAAAGCGAATATGGAACAACGCAAAGACAGCTCAAGAAAATAATTATCAATCATATACTTCATCACACAAGTTCGTCATGCACTTGCCTTAACTCTGACGAGATCCCGGCGTAACGCCCTCAGCTCTAGGATTACCCAAACCTGTGGATTAAAACTTTACTTAAGACCCAGCCCACACTAACCACAAGGTGGTAAATACAATACTCAAACAAATCCACACTCGGCTCACTTTTTTCTGAAAATTCGACTAAATCCTGAGTTGCCCATTGTTTAGACCATAACTTTTGATTCTCTTAACGAAATATAGCAAGTAAATACATCTTGGAATTCTACACGAAATTTCTTACAACCTTTGTTTAAGCAAGCAGGACAGATTACGCTTCAAACAGAGTCGAAAAAATAAAATTAAACCTCTGCTCACAGTAAACTCAGCCGGACAGCAGCACTGATTTAGGCATAACTCTCAAATGGTTGATCGATCAGAATGAAACCAGCGCCATTGGAAAGAATTTGATTAAACCTACAACTTCCTTTACTGGACCTAGATGAGATTCCTCACTCATTAATCCCAGTAATTGATTGAATAAATCAGCCTAATTTATCCAACACAACGAACTTCACGTTAACTGAATCTCTAACCATTACTCTAGGTCTCATGTTTTGATTGGAGGTTGGCATCTCGTAGAATAAAACCAATTTGCAGAGGGTTGAGATGGGCTTAGGGGAAATCTAACCTTCTCTATTTTTTTCTCTTTGTCTGCTGCCTTGCGTTCCTGAAGGTTGATCCCCAACAGCAAACCACGCCCAGCAGCAGCGCAGCTCTCCACCTTTGCCCTCTACGCAGAAGCAATTCCCACACCCCACAATTGAGAAAAACTTGCAGGTAATCTCGTGCATGGAAGCAGCCAGAGGAATCAACGGCACCTGAGAGTAGCAACAGTTGCCGGCCGAAATCCCTAGACAGATGTACCCGGTGACGGCAGCTCCAGCCAAGGAGCAGAGGCGGCGCTTGGGAGGGGACAAGCCCGCTACGTGAATTGGAGGTGGCGGCGGCAGTAGAAAGGCTCGGTCTTATTTTTCTTCTCTTAACCGGTTAGGAAACAAAAACCTAACATATCCAACGGCCTACATGTAACGGCTCACCCAAAATTCACTCGCTACCCAAATCGTATGAGTTAGTAGTCAAATGGATTCGTTTCGACGAGATGAACACATCCGTTGTCTCTGATCGACCGTACGAGCAACGGTTCAAAAAGTCAACTTTTTGCCACTCTTGGTCAACATTCTAAATTTTATTTAATTTTAGGATGTTACAGCCCCCGCTGCCGACCATCCGCGCTTGCTCTCGGCCGCCGCTGCACCGGCCGCGCCTCCATGGCCGCTCCGCCCACGCCACCGGCCGGCCGCGTTCGCTCTCGGCCGCGCCTCCATGGCCGCGCCCGCTCCCGGCCGCCGTTGCGCCGGCCACCCCCGCCGCCTGCGCAGCCGTCGCAGGGGCACCGCCACCACGCTGGCCGGAGGCAGAGGCGCCGCTGGCCTGCTCGCACCGTGAGAGAGAGAGGGAGGGAGGGAGAGAACGAGCGGTGAGAGAGGAGAGGAGGGAGAGGCTGCAGCCTTATCCGGTGGGAAGTGGAGGGATGGATCCATGCGGTACGAGATGGACCAATGGGAGAGCTCTATTTTAGTGGTTTGGATTGATGAGGTATCCAAGTGTGTTTGTTTGACACACTTTCAACTAATTTTTGGGTATCTATGACCTTAAATGAAAATGTGTTCAACTACAAAGGTTTTGATCTCGTCGAGCTTCACAACTTTGATATAAAACTTATTTATATCCTAGGTCATTTGGAAATTTTAAAAATTTGTAATTTGAAATTGGATAGCTTATAATGATATTTTAAAGTATAAAACAATGTCAAAAAGAAAAGTGTACAACTACAAAGTCTTAAATCTCGTCAAGCTCTACAACTTTGGTATATATCCTATTTATATCCGAGGTCATTTGAAAGTTTTAAAATTTACGGTTTCAAATTAGATAGTTTATAATGATATTTTAAAATATTAAATAATTTCAAATACAAAAGTTGTAAACTACAAAGTTTTATATTTCATCGAGCTGTACGACTTTGGTATAATGTTTTTTTCATATGAGATCATATAAAAAGGTTTGTATTCAAAAAATACATTCACTAACTCTCTCACATAGAATAACACATATACTTCTTATGAGATGTTTCAATTTTGTAGACATCATTGTGAAAAAAAGATGTAAAATCTTCTCAATATTTTATCATAGCCTCCACATGTGATACAATCATATCATGCCAAATTTTATGATTTTTATACTTCATTTGCATTTTTAGAATTTGAAAACCTCTCTTCTTTGCCGAGTGCTGAAAAAACACTCGGCAAAGAAGCGCTTCGCCGAGTGTCAAAAAATACACTGGGCAAAGCACCCATCTTTGCCGAGTGTATTTTTTTGACACTCGACAAAGCGCTTCTTTGCCGAGTGTTTTTATTCTGTTGAGTGCTTTTTTTTACACTCGGCAAAGAGCTTCTTTGCCGAGTGTCCGAACAAATACACTCGGCAAAGATTTGACACTCGGCGAATACATGTTTTCCCGTAGTGCATGAGAGATCAGACTTACCGCTTGCCAGTCGGGTTCGCACTTGGCAGCTATATGCCTATATGGCCTGTTTAAAGGGAGTGAAAGAAATAAGAAACTTTACATTGGCCCGCGTTGGCAGGGAAAAAATGAATTGACACGGTTTTCCGGACAATAGTTTTTTTACCTCTTACAAGAACTACTAAACGGGGCCATAGTAGTAGAGTACAGTAGTTACGGAAGAGTGCAGTATTTGCCGTCTTTACGACCGATTGTACGACTTGAACTCCAACCAGAAACACAATACAACCACACTCTTTTAACTCCACTTCTTCCTTTCCTTGGGTCTCCAACCTCGGTTTTGCTGTACACCGCACATGCGGTGTACCGAACATCACCGCACACCTCTCGAGCACAGGTAAACTGCATGCATGCACCTTGCACCCTCCCTCATCAAGTGACGTGAAATGATGGGCCCCATGCTGTACAAGTAAAAAAAATTTATAACTTCTAAATTAAATGTCCAAATAAAATTTTGATTGCACCATTATATTTCTTACGATGAGATCTTTGAAACTAGATCACACTTAAATATATTTGGATGCACTCTTCGTTGGAACAATTTTTTTAAAGTTGAAACATTTTATCGTGAAGCTGGAACAATTGCATCCTGTTCATAGTGAATTTGTTCCAACCATTGACGGAATTGTTCCGCCTTTGTGAAAATATGTTTCAGAAAAAATATAATTAAAATATAGCCAAGTGTGGTCTAGTTTTGTAAATCTCGTTGTAAGAAATGTAGCAGTGCAACCGGAATTTAATTTGGCTACTTGGTTTATGAAATACGAATTGTTTTTTTTCAAATCCTCTCTCGTGGACCCCAAGTATCTTAGCAGTGCTGGGATAGGAAAGGGAGCTGTGCGTGGCCTGGTACCCGCACATGCGGGTGCTAGTCGCTCCCCTCCAACCTACCCGAGGATTTGGTTTTCCTTCCGGCATCCTTCTGTTGCTAGTAGTGGCCAGCGGGAAAGTTAGACAATCGTGAGATGACTTACATGAGAAAATTGTACCTATTTCAAGTAGAGCCTGCAATCAGCATGTCGCTGGTGAAAAGAAATAGACACTATTTTGTTAAAACATTCTTTATTTAAAAAATCATCATATGAGAATTACAAAGTGGTAAAACCATTTTAAGAAACATTTCTACGATACCATTTTTATATTTTAAAATATATATTCTATGGGCTCGCTACTCTAATTGGGCTCAGATTAGCTCACGACCCATTAGGTTCACAGATTCAGCCCGTGAAGCTTTTCTTATCCTTCTTTATTTTGCTTCTATTTCTTCCTTTTCCATCTTCTACACTCCTTTTTCTTCGAAAGATTGTGACGCACACTGATATAATCTAAACTCTTGCGGCTGTTGTCATACATTCTTAGAAATTATTATTTGTTTTTAGTTTTGAACACTTCTTTAGTTGACAGGGACATTTTGATTTTTCTGTAAAATAGTATTTTCGATCATATCTCACTATCCTAATTCCCAAGCGGGTGTCGCAGGGCGTCATGGAACGAAGTCGGCGAATCCAAGAACATAGAAGCTACGGAACTTAGCCTGCACAACAAAAGTAGTGGAGCTTCACCAACCGATCGAGATGATTTTGCATGGACCGAGATCGCCGGCAAAGTGAAAAACAACAACTCGATCGTGTCGTGCAAGCAACTCGGACTAGAGATCCGGAGGTGCTGCATCTGCATGCGAGAAAAGCTGAAGTCCTGGCATGTCCTTTTCTCTCTGACAGAGACCTTTTTATTAGTTTCTCACACACGTAGTAGAATACGTATGCTTTGCCGTGGCACGGGATCTTCTTCTTCAGTGGTAAGAGTGAAGCATGGCTCGGCCCAATCTCTAGAGTCAAAAGGTGTGCTGGCTTGGGCTGAACACCTGTCCAGATGGGTGATTGACCAGCTTTGAGGCCCAACACACGCTTTCACAATTTCGCCTGGCACCCATTTCAGTTGCAGTCTTGCAGTTGCAGAGCAGTAGAAAGCACTTGTTGTTTTGGTTAAAAAAAATACACTTACTGTGTGTCTTGGTACTGATGATAAGATTATAGGAGTTCTAGGTCACCACCCGTAACCTTTAGATCTTCATCCGACGGCTGAGATTCATCCCTTCTCTCTTTTTATCTCTTTCTTCTACCTCGTTGTCTTCCTCGCGGTGAAGCCTGACGCACGAGCCTCGACCCAGACGCCTGATGCCCCCGCCACCACTGCCTCCGCCCCGCGCGAATCCGTCGGAACCGGATGCCCCCGCTGCCGCCTGACGTGAATCCGTGGGGATCGGATGCCCCCGCCGCACCACCTCCCTCCTGTCTCCGGCGGCTGCCGCAACCTCCGCTGCCATCCTCTATCACCGCCGACGCGAAACTTCAAGGGCTCGACACCCCCGCTGCCTCCGCTCCACTGCAGTCTCTCCTGCCACCACCGTCGGCCAACAAGCCATCCGAAGTCTCCTCTAGGTCCTAAGATCATAGCGAACACCTGAACCCTAAGGCTCACCGACACCATTGCCGGAGTCGGGGAAGAAGACATAGTAAAGGTGTTTGAGAGGATGTTTGAAGGATAGCTAAGTTTCAAGCATTTGAGAATGAGTAAATCTCATTTTTAGTTTAATTGCCTCAGGATCAGATCCCTCGGCTGCTCGGTGTATGGTGATTTGATCTGCATGCGCATGAACCGCTGCGTGCGCCGGTGAAACTCCATGGGTGGGGAGTCTGCAAAGAACTCGTCGTGCGCAGGCGCATGTCCTCCATTCTCCCACTGTAGTGGATGCTACACCGGATTGTAGATAACTACCACTAAGCTAGCTGTGGGGGAACCCTGTGATCTTCCCTGCCTGGCGCGCCAACTGATGGATCTACGAACCAGCAATCCACCAGGCGGTACCCCAAGTGGTTGATTTATCAGTGGAGGTAATCGCGAGGCTAGGAAGCTCGAGGTAACGGAAGGACACGAGAGTTTATACAGGTTCAGGCTACCCGAAGGTATAATACCCTATGTCCTGTGCTCGGTGGTGTTTGTATTCACTTTTCGTCAAAACTCGACGAGCAATGGCGAGTTTGGGGCTACAAGGGGGCACAAAAGGATGAGATGCGTTGGAGTGCCTCGAAGATTGACCTAGGTCGCCTTATATAGGCCGACGACATAGGGTTACAAGCATAAGACGATGAATATAAAAGGTTTGTTTCATTGAGTGGGTGGTGTACCTCTTGTCCTTGAGAAAATGCTGGAGTTCATCAATGAGCTGTTTTTCATCCAGTATTCCCAGATTAAATACTGTTGTGTAATATTGCTTGTCGAGATCTATGAGAATGTCTCTCAATGTTTTCTTCAAGTCTGGACTCTGGTCGACTGGAACAAAAGATTTGTATGGAAAGTTAAGCTCCTCATACACTGCTTTGACAATGGCGGTCTTGCCCAATCCTCCAACTCCTACAACAGATACTATTTTTGGCTCCTGGTGGGCTGCATGAAGTGATCCCCTTTCGGTCTGCATTTTTATGATCTTTTGCCTTTGCTCATCGATACCCACTAAATGTGACACTTTTGTGTAGAGCCTGAGAGAAGTGGATCAATGCTTGTTGTTGTAGCTGGCTTGGGCACAATATCATCAACTGTGTAGCTGCCACACAGCTTGGCCTCCGTATTGAACATTCCCTCGCAATCTCATAGTCTTCTGGAAATATACTTGTATATAGCATACATGTCTTCAAATAAGATGGTAGATCATAATAGCTAAGAGATAATATTTTTCTCATAGTGTCCATATCACATTTCTTTCCAAATCCCAAACCAATAGAGTGACACAACCTTTTCCACTCATTTATATTTCCCAACTTATTTGACAGCAAACTTGATATGGTGATGATGGCTAATGGCACATCTGCGCATTTCTTCAAAATTTGTTCAGATACTTCTGAAAAATCTTCAGGGCATCTATCTTCAGAACCAAAAATTCTTTTGTACAATAATATTTTAGAGCTCTCATACTGAAGTGGTTCCATCTCATAAGAACAACCAGCTTTCTTACCAACACCATGGTTACATGCAGCTATGACTATTTTACTTCCCAGGCTATTGTCATCCAGAGCAAGAATTATTGCATTCCATGATGTCAGAACATCCCATATGTCATCTATAACAAAGAAATACCTACATGTATGGCAATAGAGGAACCAATAAGTAAGCCTACATCGCTACATGAAAAAAGATTTTAGAAATTTAGAAATGGCATATGTAAACTATCAATGCGATGTGATAGAGAAAAACAATGAAAGATAATCTAGTGAGTGTTATAATTAGAACAAACGATGCAGTAGAAACAACAGTGCACTTGTTTACTAAATTTCTATATGCAGGTTGTCATAGGATTGTCTGATGACCATGCAACTTGCCCACTACTGATACAAAAAGACAGGAGAAAGCTTCATGTTTAAAACTAGGAAACAAAGAAAATGAAAACGATTACACATGGGTTTGCAGCCATTGAGTCATGGAAGGAATAGAGGTAGCCTTTCCTAGCAAGGAGCAAGTCAAATTCTATTCTAAAAAGATGAATACAAACTTCAACTGAAGGAGAGATTCATTTGAAGATAAGGTGAAAAGCCAGCCAATATATATAGCCGAATTTGGGGATGCCCATACATATGCAAGCATTTTAGTGGTAATAAGATATATTTATTATATATATTGATAAACCACAAGAGAGTATACCATCCTTGTACCCTATACATGTCATATACTAGCATAAGACGATGAATATAAAAGGTTTGTTTCATTGAGTGGGTGGTGTACCTCTTGTCCTTGAGAAAATGCTGGAGTTCATCAATGAGCTGTTTTTCATCCAGTATTCCCAGATTAAATACTGTTGTGTAATATTGCTTGTCGAGATCTATGAGAATGTCTCTCAATGTTTTCTTCAAATCTGGACTCTGGCCAACTGGAACAAAAGCTTTGCATGGAAAGTTAAGTTCCTCATACACTGCTTTGACAATGGTGGTCTTGCCCAATCCTCCAACTCCTACAAGAGATACTATTTTTGGCTCCTGATGGGCTGCATGAAGTGATCCCCTTTCGGTCAGCATTTTTATGATCTTTTGCCTTTGCTCATCGATACCCACTAACTGTGACACTTAGAGGGCTGAGAGGCAAAGATCAATACTTGTTATTGTAGCTGGCTTGGGCACAATATCATCAACTGTGTGGTGTGGATATGCAAGCTGATACAACATAATAAAAATAGAAACTTTTCAATTAAATGTATCATCCAAACCGAAAATTTAAAGAAGTTTGAGTGATCCAAAAATTGAAAAAGATTCAAGTAAAGCAGCTTTGCGTGAATTGAAAAAAAAGGTAAAATGAACATCAACTGAGACGAAATGCAGCTGGTTGACTTGAAAACCTAGTTGAGCTAAACACCTACCTTACAAAATGAGATTTGCAAGATCATCTATGATCATACGTAGATCTAGTACTCAAAAGGGAGATATAGTCAATAAACATCACTGTATGTAACTAATGATGACAGATCAACCCAAGCGTTCAAGTTGGAGGCAGAATGTAGTAGCAAGTACAAAGGTGGTAGCAGTGTCTCACTAAAGTATACTCAATCTGTGTGGACTCTAATTAGGAGAAAAGAGAAACAGTAGCCTAAAAGAAGAAAACAGTATTAAATTTGCTTGGGAACTTTAATAAGGAGCTTAACTTATACAGAAAATTCACGTGAATGTCAAAGCCCTCAGCAGGAACAAATAACTGTACTACCCCCAAATAATATGGAAACTTTTCCGGAATTGCTTAGAAATTCTGGAGAAAATAATTTCAACATGACATTTGAAAGTTCCCTTTGTGTTAATTTCTATTGATCCTATTGAGCTCATTCACTCTTTCTGTGCCTTATCTGAGAAGTAATTCCTCAAATTTTCAGCAATCTTTTCTTTTCGTCATGCACTTTGTTGCTTAGATCAAAGAGGTGCAGCTATATATTACTACATGTGTTTTTTTCTCTATGAGGACCAACAATCTTGGTAACACTCTCACACCCACATTAATCATTCGATCCAAGAGAGACGTTGAGTAAATTACGCAGGCACACAAAATTGTCCAACCTGCCGGCTATGATGTCGTCCACAATCAAGAAGCATGAAGATGAGAATCAATGAAAGAAAAAAAATTAAGCATCGAGGACATTTAGTTCCAAAGAAAGAAAGAAAGAAAGCTAGACTGAAGACATCAAGGAAGACTGATATATTGATCCAGTTAGCTGATTGAGATGATTTTAACCGGCATGTACGTCCCCTTATCAAGAGCTTAAACTTTTTTTTGAAACTCTGAACTATTTTCTTTTCCATCAGATATATGATTGTTCAAAAGAAAACGACATGAATGCAAATATATAAATGCGGAAGTGCAGGAATGCATTATACAATTTTCTTTGGACTAGAACCACAAATAAAATGTACATTCTGCTCAATGCCTCATGCTGAATTTCTCACAAGCATTTCTCGGAAAAGGAGTTCTCATAAGTTATGCAAGTTAGGTTGGTCTCATGACAGAAAATCAGTAGCCTTTCTATATCTATACCAATATATAGAATAACACCACCACTACAACAGAGAATAGAAATCATTCATCATCAAAGAATATTGAAGTATCACTGCACCATGACCCGTGAAAAAAACATTGAAGTTTGACCCCATATTTAACTAGCTCAAAAGATTCCACATATTTATTAAACAGAAAATTCCACGTGGTTCAATCCCTGCCTACCATAGAATGGTGTGTGCTTCTGGTGTGGCTGTGTGCTTGCGTCAGGTGTGTGTGCTTGCATAATTTCGTCCTAAATAGAGTACTACTAGTCTACTACAGCTTGGGCATGTTTGATATGCTGACGACCAGGATAGAATATTGCTTGAAAGTCACCAATCTCTAACGAACGAAACACGGCAGAAAAACGCTAAATTCATCGCTCCACGTCATGATGACGTCGTCACCGTCAGTTTGGAGCTCGCGTTTTTTTCCCGGCTGTCCGATCTCGTAAGAACGATGACGTTTGTTCCTGGACTCAACGCGTCGTCGCTTGTTTCCTCTAGAAGCCTCCGGTCGGGCCGCTGTCGGTCACTAGGCAAAATTTAGTGTTGCCGCCTCCCTCTCCTCGCAGCCGCCGCGGCCGCGGAGATGAGCGGCACCGCCTGCGTCTCAAATTCTCAGCCTCACCTCCTGGCCTTCTCTTCCTTCTCTGATTCTCTGGGTGGTGCTCCAGCTGCCCTTCCCGGGGCTTGCCGGGGCTGCATGGTCACGATGAGCAAGAGAAGCGACAGCCCATGCCATTCCTTCGCCTTCATCACCGCTCTCCTTGCCACCGCGCAGCGGCGCTCGCTTATCTCACCTCACCACGGGGTCAACCCCGATCCTCGACCAGCGCCGAGCTTTAGCCAGCGCGGCGCCCGTGAGCGGTGAGCACGAGATGCGGCTGCCTCTCCCTATGCCTTGGCATATCTTGACATGCCGGCGAGTTGCGAATTGATACGGCCACGGCAGCAGCGCATCTCCCTGCCCGCCCGAGGCCGCCATCGCCGCTTCCTCAGCTCTCTGCGCTTATCTCCGACGGTCCGGTGTTACAGTGTTAGTAGTACCTCTTATGGCTGAGCCGCTGGATGGGCATCCTCATTGTGTTCGATGGAATGTCACTTCCACAGGTATGCTTCTCTTCCTGGAATCTCTCTTCCACTAGTAGTGCTCATGCCAAACGTCTAGCTTTGCTTGATACATGACAATCGTCATTGCCCAGAATTTGGATTGATTTACTTGTTTTCTGCTCACTAATTTCAGATTCCCTTTTTGTATTTGTAGGTTATGGAAGATTCATGCCTTTGATAAACCAAATGATGAGAACGCTCCAAGATTGATAAATGCTTGTGCAGTTGTGCCACTGTTTTTTTTTTTTTTTTGAGAAATTCAGACATAGTCTTTGATTATGAGGTTAGTAACGAGTACAGGTATGACATCATACGTTACTCTCATAGTTTCATGTAAGCTCATTTTTATTTATGCAATACAATATACCTCTGCGAAAATAATCTCTGATTTGAATTGTTTGACATCCATCGTCTACTTTCCAAAGATAATTGCATCACATTATTGATTTATATGGCTAAACAGCTCAGTATGTAATTCATTACTGCAAGTACTAAATGGATGTGGGGTGGGCAGTTGTATATATAAAATTAAAATTGAAATTTCTAGCACATTATCTGCTCTGATCTAATATATTTCCTGTATTCATGTTTACCCTGCAGTTTCCACATAGGAAACAGAATTCAGTCCCTGGTGAGGAAGGCAAAACCTCTTGACAACTGCATCTTTTATTGGTACAGCTTTTTTTTTAAAAAAAATATTTTTCCATACAAAGAGGTTCATGCTAATCTTTCTCTTCTGGTAACATGGCTGAAGATTGACTCTAGAGGTTCATACAAGCTAATCCGCCAAATTTTCCAAATGCCAGGACATGGAACACCCCATTGTTATTCATCCTGGGTAGTGAAGTAGAGCTAGCTTGCAGATTGTTGATAAAGTGCAGTACTGACGTATATAAGCTCACAGCTCTCCACTACATGTGCCACCTGAAGCTCAGTTCTGTAGAGCCCGCCTGTTAGCGCCCCAGCAGGAGCAGTCGATGACATCGATGATGCCCACCAGCTGCTCGAGAAAATACCTCTGAGGTATGGTGCTTACTGAATGGTTAGTGTTTTCAGGAGTTGTAGCCGAGTAGCACTTGCAGAGCTAATTCAAGGTGAAACATACAAATGTGACTCTTAACTCAGGGGAGCAAGATGCAAGCTTGCTGAAAACACCAAGAATGTGCCATGTTAAAATCGAGCAAGATTCACGAACATTGCGGATCAGTCCATGTGTCATTTTCTTCCCGTGTACTGCTTACTGTAGTTCCAACCATAGCATTAGTAAAATAATTTTGTAACCAGGTATTTCTTGGATCTTCGGAGGCCAAAAATATATCTTCATCGTTGGTTTTATTTAGAACAATTGATTTTTCAAATTATTAGTCAAATTATTGCAATTAAGCAAGCAGCTGGTAATGACTAGCATCATATACGAGATTTGATCTCTTCCCGTTCAATCCGTGCTCTGATTTTGAGTTCTACTTTAGTGATGTGAGATTTTTATTTTGGACAAATGATAGAAGATTTTGCTGTTCCATTTGAGTGGCGGTCCTTTATTTTATTTTAGAATAAGGAATAAATCCGGCCTCGCAACACTTAAGCTGCTAACAATTCTTGGATACCAGACCCATAAGTTCTAAACACCAAACTGAGAAAAAACAAACCAAACTATTTAGAGGGTATTTCCCTACTAGACTAACGGGGAAATCAATAACTCCAACACATGATCAATGAACAATAACAAACCGGCATTGCTGCATAATAGCAATCAGCTCTAAAAGCAAAGCTCAATCTAGATGTAGTAAGCATTTAAGTGTTTAGCGTGATGAGCAGCTGGTTGTCCTCACAGTAAACATTTAGACATCTCAATATCTGGGATGTCATCTAATAGGAAAGTTTGCACTTTCCTTTTCTTCCCTGGGGAGAGTATACAGTTTTTTTTTCTCAAAATTGAAGAAGACAAAGAGCAGTATTCAAAGTAAAATGTTCTATAATTGCAATGCATATACACATACCAGAAAGATGTTGTGGTTGTCCATCAAATTCTAAAGTTAACTGCTCACTGCAAACTGGCTACAAAGATGGCGCGGCAACGCCGCGCCCCTTAACTTTCTAGTTCAAAGCAGAAATGGCTAGGATGGTGGTCATGTTATGAGTTCATTACATCTTTCTGTCAGGTTGAAGTATAAGGTCATATTAATTGTCATATGTGAGCTACTAAATTTGCCGATTGTACATTTACTTAATTTTCAGGTTACTTGTTAATTGTAGCAAGGTTCAGTAGGCTTAGGCTCTCTCTTATCTGAAATCTGATGGCTAGCTTTAAATTGTACAAAACAAAATTTTTCTATTGGATATATGGAGCCTGATTAATTATGCTTCAGGAGATGCGGTGTCTGCTGATGTTGTTATGCGAAATCGCAGTGTGTGCTGCACTGTGTTATATATAGTCCCGGCTTTGGTTATCATTTTTATAGTGTCATCTGCTAAAGACGAGATGATCAACTGACAATTGATATCTATAAGTGACCTGATCAACAAACCAAATCCTTGTCAGTCTTACTGCTCTGTTCAGTGGATATCTGTGAACCTGTAAAGTTCCAACAATCACTAATCGAAGCATGTCACTTGAAGTTAAAATTTGTTAGTAGAATTATTTTTTAGTTCACTGTATTTTTTAGTGTGGCACAATAATATTGCTCGCAACCGACATGTTATCTCAAAACGTTGTACACTTTGGAATGAAAATTAGTTATGCTTCTAAATTTTCCTTTTCAGTTGAGGATAAAGAAGAAGCTGGCTTACAGCAAGGACGTACCGAAACAACATCAAGAGCCTATTATTTATCCAAGTGTGGTTCTGTTGTGTTGAGGACGTTTTCTTTGTTATTTATTAGGTCTATTTTCTCCAATTTAGTACCAGGACATCTACAGTGTTGTGGTTCGGTGATAGTCAAGCTCACTTGTGCTTCAAAATTTACATGCAGTCAGAACCGTTGAGCATTGACTCGGCCCCTGTGTAATATACCATGCAACTCTTTTATTTTAAATCCCAGGAATTAATCCCAGCTAACCGAAACACAACATTTCCAAGACAGGTATTAGGGGAAAGATCCCCCACATGGATTGAGTGGCATGGCAGGATTCACCCAATCCATATCTGGATTAACTACACATGGGGATTTCACCCCAGCCTGCCGAACAAGGCCTTAAGTGATGGCCACCAGGACTTAAAGTGAGGAGCAATTCAGCGAGCAGGAGGAGCTCGCCTCAGTGTGTGGACGCCGGACGGTGGATGCCGCGGGCGGGAGCTCGTCGTGTCAGGACGGCTACGTTGCACCGATACGTGGACATGGAGCCGTATCCACGTTTGGACACGCGGGGACACGGCGATACGCGTGATACGGCAGGGATACGCGTATCTCTACGTGTCCCATTTTCTCAGATGAAAAAAAATGAAAAAACGCTTTGATACGGACGGGACACGGACGGGATACGGATCGGATGTTACGTATAAAAATTGGCGTACAGTCGACAACTGTCACACCCGGTTTTCCACAGAAACCCGAATGCTGCCATATGTGTGCCCAGGAAGTCTACACAACACATATAACTTACAAATATGGTATTACAGAGAACACAATGCTCGAATAAAACAAATTACATCAGAGTTTACAGAATTTACACAGCGGAAGTCTATCTTATTGAACATTATCGTCTAGTCGAGCCTCAAGTCCACAGGGACACCGACTGGTTGACCACAGCTCAGATGTGCGAAAGGTCTTCTGATAAATCTTCAGCCACTGCCTCACATGATGCTCCATCTGATTACCCATCCGGGGTTTTGTTGATTGAAAGCAAGTGTAAGTATTCCCTCATACTTAGCAAGTATAACACGGAGGTATGAAAGGCTTAAAAAGGCTGACTCGGGTTTACTGCATTAGCACTTTTAGTTGATTCGTTTTATCATTCCCTGATTACTACAAATATGTGAGAGATCCCGGTTGTAACCCCAATTAAAGATGTAAGTATAATTAGAACCATAGAGCATCATCATCATCATCATCTTCATTAAGAGAGCCACTAATCAGAAAGGATCCAGACCGCTCGTGACCGTGAGCACGGCTATCATGATAGATTTACACTCTGCAGAGGTTTCGCCCTTTACCCAACCGTTAGCGTAAAAGCTCAAGGAGCTTTCAACCCAACCACGCACGTACCACACTTCCGAGGTGTGAGTGCATAGGGACGCTACAAGGTTTTTCACAAGACACCCTAACAAGCACAATAGCCGTTTTGGTCCAACTTGCAGCGCATGGCCCCAAGGCATCGAGATCGACCGTCGCTCAGGGCGCAACGTGAGGGGGATCAATGGCATCCAGAGCGCGGACCTCAGGGCGCAACGTGAGTCCATCAAGCGCGACGTGTGGGGTATCCAGGGCGAGAACATGGACACTCCCAGCACGGGATTGTGCCTAACGAGACATAGCCAACGGATCTCAGAGCGCAGGTGAGACCGTCCTCGATGGATCAAGTCCATGCTTGCACTGCAGTTCCCCACGTACGCCTTTCGGTAACTACTGGCGAGCTAGAGACGTACGAGCTACTTGACCAAGACCAGAGCCATAATAGTTCCGGCGGTGGCGACTGGTTCCTGGGTTGCCGCTTTCCGAACCGGACCTTACGGAGAGACGCTAGAACAAAGCACACAGCACTTGCTCTAGCTCCCTGAGCCAAGTTGCTAAAGAGCAAGTTTTACCATCATGTTGAAGTGAACCTTTAAATCAATATTAACACTTAAATAAAGATGACAGTAGCTGCGCTTAGCAAAGACTACCCATAAATGCATAAACCCGGGTATAACAAGGACAGGATAAAAGTAGCTAGGTACAACCTTAAGGCATATCAAGTTAGACACATGCAAATATGAATGAATGATTAAAGGTGAATAGGTTGCAAGGAATTTCCATGTTACACTTGCCTTAAATCCAGTTAATGGTTGCTCAAGGCCTTCAATTCTCGCTCTTCAAACTCTTGTTCTTCAGGATCATTGAACGACATTCCTTCTCCTACTCGTAGCAATCATCCGAAGCAATCACTCTAGAGCAAACATACAAGCAACAAACAGAGACAACTAAGAACAATACATCAATCAAAAGAAAAGCTTTGAAAGAACGTTCTAAACGACAGGGCTCGATCGAAGGACACGCAATCGCAAAGAAACGCTTAAGACGGAACAACGGGTGAGATGAAACAACTATCGAAAGGGTTTTTGATTATCATGCAAAAGACTATACGCTGGATATATTTTAATTAAGTAAAATCATGTATATAGGTTATTTCAGAGAAACACCCTATTTAGAATTAACACAAGTTATATTTGCATTTGAAAAGCGGAAGTAAACTTAGTCAGATTTTATTTATAATTGTTTATGTACCGATTATACAAATTCAACATTTAACTTTGGAAAAGAGAGGTACATGAACATCTAATCGAATAACCCTATTCTTCGTGTTCTACTAATCAAATTATTATTAGAAAACAATTACAGTACTATTAATCATATTAACTTTATTCATAAAACCGAGATATAACCTATTTAACTTTTATTTAGAAAACCAAATGGAATATATATTAATCAAGTTAACACTTAATTTAGAAACACCGAAGTGTAGCTCTAATTGAATTTATTTAGAAATACAATTCAATAGTATTAGTCAAATTAATGTTTAATTAAGAAAGACCGATGTGTAAAACCTAATTTGCTTTTAAGTAAGAAAAAGGCATTTACATAGACATTTAATCAAATTAATTTGGAGATAATTTATAAAAGCATGAGTTGGGGTAAACATCACCACTAGCGTATACTTTATGTTAAAACGAACCTAACGCAACTTGAACGGATCGAAACGGAGCTAAAACGTAGAATCTATGGGCGTTTAAAGGCTGCAAGGACCTATTCGCGATTAACTATAGACTTCAGGGGTTAGCTGGTGAGAATTGCAAGACACAGAAAATAGTGCTTGCGAATCTCGAAAAGGATAGGGTTAGGTCTGCAGAAGTGCAGAGCTCGGGCTGGGTTGAGAAAAACTAAAAGTTCTAGGGTGTTTTCTGTGGTTTGGCCAAGACACAAAAGAAAGGGTAAAAGTTACACGATTCTTCAGGGGCTTAAGCGCAAAAGTCGCTGGACCTTCTTCTTCCTCTGTCCATGGTGGCCGGCGGCTCAAGGAGCTCGGCTCGCCGGCGATTCGGGCGGCATGGGGCTCAGTGGACAGGGGGAAAAGGAGGAGGGGATCGAGGGGATCACGGGGATGTGCTCACCATCGGCGGAGACGGACGGCGTCGGCGGGAATCGAAGGAGCGGCGGGCGGAGATGGCGGCCGGCTCGGTCGGCACGGGGCGGCGGCGCTCTGGCGATGCTCCGGCGAGGTCGTTGGGCGGAGGGCGTGCGGCTCGGCTTGGCAAACCTCGTGGCGGGGTCGACTTGGTCCGGCGGCGCTTGTGTGCGGCGGCGAAGTCCCAGCGGCGGTGCTCCGTTCGGCGGCTCGTGCGGCGACGGCGCGTCGCGGCGAGGCGGGGTGGGGGCGGCGGCGCAGAGTGGCAGCAGGGCCCCGCGGCGGCAGGGGCTCGCCCTTTATAGGGCGCGGTGCCCTAGGGCGGCCGGGCACGCACGCCCAGGAAGGCCGGCCGGCGGCGACGGCGGCCTGCTGCGCGGCTGCTGGGCCGTGACGGGCCGGAGCGGGTCGGGTCGGGTCCAGCAGGATCCGGCCCGATCCGTTAAGAATTAGGGTTTCTCTCTTTTTTTTCAGAAATATTTTTCTGTGCAAAAACAAATCCAGAAAATCTAGATAATGTTTTTAAAGCACAAAAAGATACTCAGAAAATCCCGAAAATTCTAGGAAAATTCCCAGTGGTAGATTGGGACACGAGGAGTCCAAATAAAATATCAGGAGCTCGTGAAAAGGACTTTAGAGCCTTCTAATAAATAGAAAGAGCTCTAGGAAAAGGAGAATTAAATTCCGGAAAAGTCCAGAAAATTCCCGGAAGAACCTAGACGTCGCATAAACGCATTTTAAAAGCTCTGCACTCATGAAACACCAAAATGCAGTCAGCATGAATGCAACACACATCAAACTTATTTAATTTCAAAAGAACAACAATTGCTTTTCTTACACTAAATTCCCTGTAAAACAAATAAATGTTGGAAAAGTTTTAAAATTATGAGAAATCGTTGTTAATTTTTATTTTTAATCACATCCTGAAATCCAACAATTTCAGGGTGTGACAGAACTACCCCCCTTAACAGGAATCTCGTCCCGAGATTCAGGAGAAAGGCTAGCAAGAAAAGGAAAGGTTTATGGGTTTCATTGCTTCACATATTCTTGTCTTGCCCGTCGTACTTCCATAGGACTGTGTGTTGGTGATTATTGAATCCCTTGTTGCAAATTCATCGTTAGGTAATCCATGAGTCATTCTCGAATGTACCACCATGTGATGATCCCTATAGAGAACCTTAGTATAAGTTTGTTGAAGTTTCTCAATCACGCTTCATGTTACTTCATTCCCTAGCTTCCTTCTTCCTTCATGGACTTACTCGTGTGGTTCCAAGGATGTTAATCAACTTCCTTCTGTAAAGTGATTTGAGTAGAGCTGGTTTGATTGTCCCATTACTCTCTTAGTCTTTACTGGCTTGTCTGATGTTGATCCTTTCTTCATCCGTCATCAATGTTGTTGTCTTCTTCTCGCTTTAACTCCTTATCTACGTCGCATCTACCCCCCTTAACAAGTTCTTTCCAAGGTTCAAATTGAGCTTGGTAAGGGTGAGCTTCTTCCCTTAACTCATTTCACTACTTTGCTTCCTGGGTCTCCTAGCCTTCCAGGGTTGAAATTCTTTGACAGAGGTACTTCAATCCACGAGGATCATAGTCTGAGTTCTACCCTAATCTTGGCTAACTCCTTCTCCGACTGGCCCCTTTTTTTTTCGCGAACACCTTCTGCTCTTTGTCGATAACCGAACAGTGTCGTTGTAATGCCTCGACTTTCATTAGACTGGCTTCACTATAGGGATATGGAAGGCCATGGTATTCTCACCATTGACATGCCCATGAATGCTTAACATCCTCATGTTGTAGTTGCGCCTCTAGCTCTGACACTCTACAACTTCTCTTATTCCTTTGACTATTCCATGCTTCAACAACTGTCTTTTTCCTGGTCCCAGGTGAACCTCACCTTTGTCGTCTCCATAGTGGGAGGGGACGATAATTCTCATTGCATCCTTCCTTGTCGGGCCTCAGCTTGTATGGCTAAGAGTTCCTCGTAGTTGAATGGTGGCAGGGACGGGGATGTTGTAATCAAGACCTTACGATTTTCTTCGTTGTAGTTGTTGAGGAGTGGGACTTGTTCCATCATAACTTGTCTGATTTTCTTCATAGTTTGAGCCACCGTGTGCAACGCTTGACTCTATACTTCCATAAGCTATGTCGTCTTAAGATGGTATGAAATAGTTGGCGCATCGTCTCCACGGGCACTTTTGGCACTGCTCCCGATGGGGTTTATCATCTTCAGCCTCTAGTGTCAAACTGTGTAGAATCTTCGATCTTCATCTTTCTCATTTCTAGAGTCGTCCTTCGAAGAGAGGTAGATGGGAGAAAAGCAAGAGATAGGGTGGGAACGAGAATTCTATAAGGCCTTCTTTTCTTGGACTTGTCCCGGGTGTTGATGATTGCAGATGCTTGTCGTTGATGTTGATGTTGTCTTCCTTTCTTTCCTCTTCGTCTTTCTGTTACTGGGTCATCCTTGGAGAGAAGTAGATGGGAGGAAAGCAAGAATTAGGTTGGGAAAGAGAATTTTGTAGTACCTTCTTTCTTCGACTTGCTTCATGTGTGCCTGGCTGCAGATGCTTGACTTTAACGTTGGTGTTACCTTCACCTTCTATGTTGGTGTTGCCTTCATCTTCTCATCCAAGATGCTCCCTTTGATTAGAGAGAAAGAAAGAAGGATGACAAGGAGGTGGGAGGAACAGAAGAAGAACTCCAGCTAGGCAACTGATGTCATTGTAGGTAGAAGACCCACAATACACCAACAATCAATAGAAAGAAATAAATCACACAAGGTCATAAAACCAAGCATCATCACGCAAACACAGAACTCCAACATGTCAACAATTGTTAGTCGATGCTATGTGTTGTTAGTAAGGCTGCAAAGGGGTGCTCCTAATTCCTAAGCAGGGCTCTAACGTCAAGCTTGAACCATCATGGAGATAGGTGGTGTGGGTCACCTGAGACGAGTATAGAAAAGGGACTTTGGAATCTAAAATACTCAAGGACAGACTCCAAAGAGATTCGATGAGAGGCAAACGAGAGCAGATGGAGACTCTCGGAGCAAAGTCAAGGAACACATAAATAGACATGGAGAACAAATGGTCAAAGTAATATTGAGGGAGAATCTGAACAAACAAGGATACAAAGAAAGGAAATAAAATTTTCAAGAAGACAATAAATTATCAGGGTCAAGAAATCAACGAAAAAGGATTTTCATAAACAGGGGTTGGAAGTTTGCAATATCACCAATAAATCGAGGGGGTGAGATGCATAAGAAGGTACAATGACTCATCAAGAGGTTGGATATTCAAAAATTCAAGATGTCAAGTGGAGTAGAAGCAAGGATTGGATTAATCCGAAACAAAACAAGGTGCGGGGCCAAGGTAAGATATAAGCAGTCAAGGTGTAGATGAGTGGTCATGGAGTGAGAAGAGTTAACTGAGAGAGCAAGGATAATATAGAGAAAGTTTTTATGATAAGGAGGACTTTAGGAAACGACCATTTCTATCTAGGCTGTGATCCTACAGTCAGCACGGCTCTGATACCAATCTGTCACACCCGGTTTTCCACAGAAACCCGAATGCTGCCATATGTGTGCCCAGGAAGTCCACACAACACATATAGCTTACAAATATGGTATTACAGAGAACACAATGCTCGAATAAAACAAATTACATCAGAGTTTACAGAATTTACACAGCGGAAGTCTATCTTATTGAACATTATCGTCTAGTCGAGCCTCAAGTCCACAGGGACACCGACTGGTTGACCACAGCTCAGATGTGCGAAAGGTCTTCTGATAAATCTTCAGCCACTGCCTCACATGATGCTCCATCTGATTACCCATCCGGGGTTTTGTTGATTGAAAGCAAGTGTAAGTATTCCCTCATACTTAGCAAGTATAACACGGAGGTATGAAAGGCTTAAAAAGGCTGACTCGGGTTTACTGCATTAGCACTTTTAGTTGATTCGTTTTATCATTCCCTGATTACTACAAATATGTGAGAGATCCCGGTTGTAACCCCAATTAAAGATGTAAGTATAATTAGAACCATAGAGCATCATCATCATCATCATCTTCATTAAGAGAGCCACTAATCAGAAAGGATCCAGACCGCTCGTGACCGTGAGCACGGCTATCATGATAGATTTACACTCTGCAGAGGTTTCGCCCTTTACCCAACCGTTAGCGTAAAAGCTCAAGGAGCTTTCAACCCAACCACGCACGTACCACACTTCCGAGGTGTGAGTGCATAGGGACGCTACAAGGTTTTTCACAAGACACCCTAACAAGCACAGTAGCCGTTTTGGTCCAACTTGCAGCGCATGGCCCCAAGGCATCGAGATCGACCGTCGCTCAGGGCGCAACGTGAGGGGGGTCAATGGCATCCAGAGCGCGGACCTCAGGGCGCAACGTGAGTCCATCAAGCGCGACGTGTGGGGTATCCAGGGCGCGAACGTGGACACCCCCAACACGGGACTGTGCCTAACGAGACATAGCCAACGGATCTCAGAGCGCAGGTGAGACCGTCCTCGATGGATCAAGTCCATGCTTGAACTGCAGTTCCCCACGTACGCCTTTCGGTAACCACTGGCGAGCTAGAGACGTACGAGCTACTTGACCAAGACCAGAGCCATAATAGTTCCGGCGGTGGCGACTGGTTCCTGGGTTGCCGCTTTCCGAACCGGACCTTACGGAGAGACGCTAGAACAAAGCACACAGCACTTGCTCTAGCTCCCTGAGCCAAGTTGCTAAAGAGCAAGTTTTACCATCATGTTGAAGTGAACCTTTAAATCAATATTAACACTTAAATAAAGATGACAGTAGCTGCGCTTAGCAAAGACTACCCATAAATGCATAAACCCGGGGTATAACAAGGACAGGATAAAAGTAGCTAGGTACAACCTTAAGGCATATCAAGTTAGACACATGCAAATATGAATGAATGATTAAAGGTGAATAGGTTGCAAGGAATTTCCATGTTACACTTGCCTTAAATCCAGTTAATGGTTGCTCAAGGCCTTCAATTCTCGCTCTTCAAACTCTTGTTCTTCAGGATCATTGAACGGCATTCCTTCTCCTACTCGTAGCAATCATCCGAAGCAATCACTCTAGAGCAAACATACAAGCAACAAATAGAGACAACTAAGAACAATACATCAATCAAAAGAAAAGCTTTGAAAGAACGTTCTAAACGACAGGGCTCGATCGAAGGACACGCAATCGCAAAGAAACGCTTAAGACGGAACAACGGGTGAGATGAAACAACTATCGAAAGGGTTTTTGATTATCATGCAAAAGACTATACGCTGGATATATTTTAATTAAGTAAAATCATGTATATAGGTTATTTCAGAGAAACACCCTATTTAGAATTAACACAAGTTATATTTGCATTTGAAAAGCGGAAGTAAACTTAGTCAGATTTTATTTATAATTGTTTATGTACCGATTATACAAATTCAACATTTAACTTTGGAAAAGAGAGGTACATGAACATCTAATCGAATAACCCTGTTCTTCGTGTTCTACTAATCAAATTATTATTAGAAAACAATTACAGTACTATTAATCATATTAACTTTATTCATAAAAACGATATATAACCTATTTAACTTTTATTTAGAAAACCAAATGGAATATATATTAATCAAGTTAACACTTAATTTAGAAACACCGAAGTGTAGCTCTAATTGAATTTTGTTTAGAAATACAATTCAATAGTACTAGTCAAATTAATGTTTAATTAAGAAAGACCGATGTGTAAAACCTAATTTGCTTTTAAGAAAAAGGCATTTACATAGACATTTAATCAAATTAATTTGGAGATAATTTATAAAAGCATGAGTTGGGGTAAACATCACCACTAGCGTATGCTTTATGTTAAAACGAACCTAACGCAACTTGAACGGATCGAAACGGAGCTAAAACGTAGAATCTATGGGCGTTTAAAGGCTGCAAGGACCTATTCGCGATTAACTATAGACTTCAGGGGTTAGCTGGTGAGAATTGCAAGACACAGAAAATAGTGCTTGCGAATCTCGAAAAGGATAGGGTTAGGTCTGCAGAAGTGCAGAGCTCGGGCTGGGTTGAGAAAAACTAAAAGTTCTAGGGTGTTTTGTGTGGTTTGGCCAAGACACAAAAGAAAGGGTAAAAGTTACACGATTCTTCAGGGGCTTAAGCCCAAAAGTCGCTGGACCTTCTTCTTCCTCTGTCCATGGTGGCCGGCGGCTCTAGGGAGCTCGGCTCGCCGGCGATTCGGGCGGCATGGGGCTCGATGGACAGGGGGAATAGGAGGAGGGGATCGAGGGGATCACGGGGATGTGCTCACCATCGGCGGAGACGGACGGCGTCGGCGGGAATCGAAGGAGCGGCGGGCGGAGATGGCGGCCGGCTCAGGTCGGCACGGGGCGGCGGCGCTCCAGCGATGCTCCGGCGAGGTCGTTGGGCGGAGGGCGTGCGGCTCGGCTTGGCAAACCTCGTGGCGGGGTCGACTTGGTCCGGCGGCGCTTGTGTGCGG
The DNA here is from genome assembly GCA_015476505.1 of Urochloa ruziziensis. NCBI lineage: Eukaryota > Viridiplantae > Streptophyta > Magnoliopsida > Poales > Poaceae > Urochloa > Urochloa ruziziensis. The sequence goes on from CM027120.1 coordinate 61,945,217, forward strand.
CGGCGAAGTCCCAGCGGCGACGCTCCGTCCGGCGGCTCGTGCGGCGACGGCGCGTCGTGGCGAGGCGGGGTGGGGGCGGCGGCGCAGAGTGGCAGCAGGGCCCCGCGGCGGCAGGGGCTCGCCCTTTATAGGGCGCGGTGCCCTAGGGCGGCCGGGCACGCACGCCAAGGAAGGCCGGCCGGCGGCGACGGCGGCCTGTTGCGCGGCTGCTGGGCCGTGACGGGCCGGAGCGGGTCGGGTCGGGTCCAGCAGGATCCGGCCCGATCCGTTAAGAATTAGGGTTTCTCTCTTTTTTTTTCAGAAATATTTTTCTGTGCAAAAACAAATCCAGAAAATCTAGATAATGTTTTTAAAGCACAAAAAGATACTCAGAAAATCCCGAAAATTCTAGGAAAATTCCAGTGGTAGATTGGGACACGAGGAGTCCAAATAAAATATCAGGAGCTCATGAAAAGGACTTTAGAGCCTTCTAATAAATAGAAAGAGCTCTAGGAAAAGGAGAATTAAATTCCGGAAAAGTCCAGAAAATTCCCGGAAGAACCTAGACGTCGCATAAACGCATTTTAAAAGCTCTGCACTCATGAAACACCAAAATGCAGTCAGCATGAATGCAACACACATCAAGACTTATTTAATTTCAAAAGAACAATCAATTGCTTTTCTTACGCTAAATTCCCTGTAAAGTAAATAATTGTTGGAAAAGTTTTAAAATTATGAGAAATCGTTGTTAAATTTTTATTTTTAATCACATCCTGAAATCCAACAATTTCAGGGTGTGACAACAACTCGACGTACCCTAAATCTTTTCGCATTCGCATCTGTCGTCCGTCGTCGGCGGCGTCGCTCCTCGACTCCTCGAGTCCTCGTCCTCAGTTCGTCGGCCGCCGGCGCCGCAAGCCGCCGGCCGTCTCCGGCTCCGCGGCCTGCCGGCCTCCGCTTGACGTCGTCGTCGTCCTCAGTATGTTTTTTATTATTTTATTTATAAATGGAATAGAATGATTTTTAAAAATGTGTTATGTAATTTTTTTATAATAATTGGAGATATGTGAAATTGGTTAGTTTATTTTGACAGAAGTTCGTATGTTGTAATGAGTATTTTTTCAATAACATTTATTGTTTTTTGAGAAATAAAAGCCTTGTGGATATATCGATATGGCTACTGCTGGAGGAAGTGCGACCGGTGATAGTGATTGTGGTTCGTCTCGCGGGAAGGGCAAAACTACAGTACCACCTCATGATAAGTCGAAAAAACCAGGACCTTGGGTGAAAGCACAACTTAATTTTTTGATTAAAACACATGAAGAATGTGTTGCAAGGGGTGAGGAACCTGGTTTTGATCTTCAAGATCTGTTGCGGCGCTACAGTCCAGCTCCACCATCTTCTGCACTAGGAAAAAATATATCAGAGCATCCTACTTTCCCACCGAATGATGGTTAAAGATATAGGTCATGTTGCATGTTGGATGTGGAGAAATTTATGTACGACATCTTGAATAAATTATGAACATTGGTTGTGTTTCATTATGAATTTGAGAAATACAATTTTATTTTCAATTAGATCACTTTGTAATGTATGAATAAATTATGAACCTTGGTCGTGTTGGATATTTCGTTAATTTTGTAATGTGTATGAATTAATTAGATCACTTTGATAAATGTAGATGAATAGGCAATGGATGCACTTGGCGGACCGACGCAGTCAGGAGTGGGTTGATGGCATGCATGCTTTTCTCGATGTGGCGGAGGACAACAAGTCGCCGTCAGGTGACATGTTTTGTCCGTGTGGGCAATGTAAAAATCAGAAATCGTACAAATCAAGAGGGGTTCTTCACTTCCATCTGATGACCCATGGTTTCATGCAAAACTATGCGGTTTGGTCAAAACACGGTGAAAGAGGAGTCATAATGGATGACAATGAAGAAGAGGAGGATGATAACGACATTCAATATGGTGCCTTTGCGGATGTTGCAATGGATTATGCAGATCAGGATGGTGCTGACCAGGAAGATGTTGCTCCACAGAATGACCCTAATGATGCACTTGGTCAAATGTTACGTGATGCCGAGCAAGGCTGCGACAATGACAAGGAAAGGAAAAAGATAGATTTTATGTTACAGGACCACAGAACTGATTTCTACCCAAATTGCAAAGAGGGGCTGAAAAGGTTGGGTATCACACTTGATTTTTTGCAGTGGAAGGCACGTAATGGTGTTACTGACAAGGGTTTTGAGGAATTATTGAAACTCGTGAAGAAAATTCTTTCCGAGGGTGACGAATTGCCATCAACAACGTGGGAAGAAAAATGGGTTGTTTGCCCTCTTGGTTTAGAGGTGCAGAAGATACATGCGTGTCCTAATGACTGTATCCTATATCGTGGTGCTGAATACGAAAATTTGGATTGTTGTCCGGTTTGCAAATGCACACGCTACAAGATCAGGCGGGATGACCCTGGTGAGGTTGATGGGGAGACTATTAAGAACAAGATTCCTGCGAAGTTGGTGTGGTATTTTCCTTTAATACCACGTCTGAAGCGTTTGTTCAAGAACAAAGAGCATGCCAAGTTGATGCGATGGCACAAGGAAGAACGTAAGAACGATGGTATGTTGAGGCACCCCGCCGATGGATCCCAGTGGAGAAACATTGACCGAGCATGCCCAACGTTCGATGCTGATGCAAGAAATTTAAGGCTTGGTTTAAGTACTGATGGCATGAATCCATTTGGTGAAATGAGCAGTAGTCATAGCACTTGGCCTGTGACTGTGTGTATCTATAACTTACCTCCTTGGCTATGCATGAAGCGAAAGTTCATTATGATGCCGGTGTTTATCCAAGGTCCAAAGCAACTTGGCAACGACATCGATGTTTATCTAAGACCATTGCTTGACGAACTTAAACAACTGTGGAAGGAAGAAGGTGTTACTATGTGGGATGAGTACAAACAGGAAAGTTTTAACCTTAGGGCACTACTTTTCATCAACATCAATGATTGGCCTGCACTAAGTAACATGTCCGGACAAACAAACAAAGGATACAAAAGCATGCACCCATTGCTTAGATGATACTGAAAGCATCTATTTGAAGCATTGTAGAAAGGTTGTTTACATGGATCATCGTCGATTTCTTCCTTCGAAGCACGAACTACGAAAGAAATGTCCACACTTTGGTGGGGATGCGGAGCACCGTACAAAGCCGATACACCGCAATGGACAAGATGTATTTGATATGGTGAAAAATGTAGAAGTAATATTTGGAAAGGGAGATTGAAGCCAACCTGTCAAGGCAGGTGAGGATGGGCGTGCCGCGATGTGGAAGAAAAAGTCTCTCTTTTGGGAGCTTTCTTATTGGAAATTGATAGAGGTCCGCAACGCAATTGATGTGGTGCATCTGACGAAGAATCTTTGTGTGAACTTGATCAGCTTCCTTGGTACTTATGGGAAGACAAGAGATACACTGGAAGCACGGCAGGAACTTAAACGTTTGAATCTACGGAATGATCTACATCCAGAAAACAGAGACAAATGACCAAGTACCTGTGTCCCGCTAGCTTCACTCTCAGCAAAGAGGAGAAGGCAAGTATGTTTGAATGCTTGAACAGTATCAAGGTCCCGTCAGGCTATTTCTCCAATATTAAAGGAATAATTAACATGAAAGATAAAAAGTTCTTAAACCTCAAGTCTCACGACTGTCATGTGTTGATGACCCAACTGCTTCCCGTCATACTGAGGGGTGTGCTACCAGTTAATGTGCGGAAAGCGATTGTGAAGCTATGTGCATTCCTTAATGCAATTTCTCAGAAGGTGATCAATCCTGAAGATTTGAATAGGCTACAGAATGACGTGGTCCAATGTTTTGTCAGCTTTGAGATGATATTTCCACAATCATTTTTCAATATTATGACACATCTATTGGTTCACATCGTCAAAGAGATTCGTATACTGGGCCCGGTATTTCTTCATAACATGTTCCCTTTTGAGAGATCCTTTGCTGTTCTGAAGAAGTATGTACTTAGTCGTGCTCGTCCAGAAGGATGCATTGCTAAGGGATATGAAACAGAGGAGGTGATTGAATTCTGTGTTGACTTTATCGAATACCTCAAGCCGATTGGGTTGCTTGAATCACATCATGAGGGGAGACTTGGTGGAAAGGGCACACTAGGAAGAAAGACGATGGTAATCAGAGACATGCTGACATTTCGTAAAGCACATCTCACAATTCTACAACAGTCAGCCTTAGATGCTCCATACATCAAGAAGCACATGAAGATTCTGTATGAAGAAAATCCAGGAAAGACTACGACATTTATTCAACGTCAACACAATAGTAGTTTCGCAGATTGGTTGCGAGAACATCTGATGGCTGTTGTGGGTACTGATGCGCAACTAGCCTTTCTAGCTAGGGGTCCATCGACCACGATCTTAAAATTTCAAGGCTACGACATAAATGGGTATACATTTTATACAAGAGCCCAAGACAAGAAGAGCACCAACCAAAATAGTGGTGTCCGGATCGATGCGACCGACAGCAATGGCAATAAGAACTCATACTATGGTGTCATAGAGGAAATATGGTAACTAGAATATGGACCTTTAAAGATCCCACTGTTTAAGTGTCAATGGGTGAAACTGACTGCAGGAGGAGTTACAACTGATGAGTATGGGATGACTATAGTGGACCTAAACAAGATTGGGTTTCTAGACGAGCCGTTCGTCCTAGCCAAAGATGTGACACAAGTTTTTTATATAAAAGACATGGCTAGCAAGCCAAAGAAAGTGACAAGCAAGCAATTGGACCCATCAAAAGACGAGCCAAAGCGTCGTATAGTTCTTCCTGGAAAAAGAAAAATCGTAGGAGTTGAGGATAAGACAGATGAAGATTATGATATGCTCGACGGTCGACCTCCATCCTCGGTGGCTGCTGACCCAACCATCCTGTAAGCAGCAGAGGAGACACCCTATCTACGTCGCGATCACAATCAAGGGACATTTGTGAGGAGAAAGTTTGTTAGTGTTCAAGTAAACAATGATGCTGTATAAGTTAATTGCACTACGATGAAAACTGTAATATTTTAACTATTTTTTCTCTTTCACTTCATATATAACAAATATATTAATTTTTTATGCTAAATATTGTATTTTTTAACCTAACCCCGACGTGGCTAATAATGTTTTAGTTATAATCTAATAAATAAGACTAACTATAACCTAAATAAATAAGACCAAGTATAACCTAAATATATAAGACTAAGTATAAATTAAATAAATAAGACTAAACATTTAGATGTAGTAGTAATATTGTTTAGCATCGGGTATTTGCAAAACCCGGTGCTAAATATAAAATTGCGCCAAAAAAGTGGCGCCAAACGAAACTGGGGCACCTTTAGCACCGGGCGGATCTAAGACCCGGTGCTAATGGTCCCCAGTTTCGTTTGGCGCCCCGGCGGCTGACATTTAGCACCGGGCCTTGGCTGCGCCCGGTGCTAAGCCTAAACCTTTAGCACCGGGCCTTGGCTACGCCCGGTGCTAAAGGTCCGCCCTATATATAGTCAACACTTAGAAAATTTTTGCATCTCTCCGTCTTCGTCTTCTCCACTCCCCACTTCGTCTCCCCGCCGGCCCTCGCGGACCCCGGCGCCGTCGTCCCCAAGCGCCACCGCGCCGCCGCCGTCGTCCCCAAGCGCCGCCGTCGTCCCCAACCGCCACCGCGCCGCCGCGCCGCCGCCGTCCCCTAGCGCCGCTGTCGTCCCCAAGCTGGACCGCGCCGCCGGCGCTGTCTCCACCCCTGGCACCGCCCCTCCACCGTTGCCGGCACCGTCTCCACCCCCGGCGTCGCCCCTCCACCGACGCCCGGCCATCCACCCCGACGACGCCCCCGCTCGCCGCCGCCGCCCCCGACGCGCCCGGCCGCCACCCGCGCGCCGTTCGGCGGCCACCTGTGCGCCGTTCGGCCGCCCCGGACGAGCCGCCGCCCTCCATCAGCAGCGGCCGCCGCCGTCCCGCGGCCTCGCGCCGCCGGGAGCCCCCGTCGTCGCGCCGTTCGGCGGCCACCTAGACGCGCCCGGCTGCCGCCTAGCTCGATGCCCGTCGCCCTCCACGTACCGGCCCGACGAACACGAGCTCGTCTCAAGCGATCCGCCGCGCGAACACGAGCTCGTTTGAAGCCGGCCACATGTAAACCTTTCCGACGTGCATGAAGAACCCGACAGCTGCATGTGTATTAATTACATAGTTAGTGTTAATGATTAGGGTTAACGATAAATTTGACTAGAATTTATTTATTTGACTTAGAATTATTTATTTGACGTAGAATATTTCTTTAACGTACAGTAATTATTTATTTGGCGTAGAATATTTCTTTAACGTACAGTGATTATTTATTTAACATAGAATATTTCTTTAACGTACAATAATTATTTATTTGACGTAGAATATTTCTTTAACGTACAATAATTATTTATTTGACGTAGAATATTTCTTTAGCGTACAATACTTATTTATTTGACGTTGAATATTTCTTTAACGTACAATAATTATTTATTTAACGTAGAATATTTCTTTAACGTACAATAATTATTTATTTGACGTAGAATATTTCTTTAACGTACAATAATTATTTATTTGACGTAGTTATTTATTTGACGTAGAATATTTCTTTAACGTACAATAATTATTTATTTGACCTAGAATATTTCTTTAACGTACAATAATTATTTATTTAACGTAGAATATTTTTTTAACGTACAATAATTATAAATTATTTGACGTAGAATATTTATTTTTGAAGATAACGATCCACGAGGAGGATAATGATGAATTCTTAGGAGCTCAGTTTCATTTGGGTGGAAACACTGGTCGGCCACCGAGCATGGAAGAAATAATGCAAGGTATTTCTGGTGGCGATAATTTGGACCATATGCAACCTAATGTGGGTCAACGTAGTAGCGATGAGCCCACGTCTAGTCAGGTGCTAATATTTCTCATAAACATTATATACATTATCTTAACATAATGTTGTGATTAATTTATACCGTCTAATTATTCTAGCCATCTACGGTGACAACTGGCGCTACGAAACGCCCTGGAAAAAGAAGTACCACTAAGAGGCTGAAGGAGGTCAAATTGCACATCACCAAAGTGGAGGATGATGGCGAGCCAACTGAGCCCAAAGAAATTGCCAGAAAATATGTCTCTCAATGTGGGGTTATTGTTCGTGAACGCGTTCCCATTAGCATCAGGAAATGGAGAAAGAAATGATATGGACTGATGTGAAAGAAATATTCGGATTTCCTTCAGATCGTGAAGAGAAATCGAAGGATTGGACGCTGAAAAAGATGGCAACTCAATTTCAAAATTATTTCACAAAATTGTGGAAGAAATATCTCAAAACAGAAGAAATTCCGGGTTTTGACAATCACCCTACCATAAGACCTCATCATTGGGACGCGTTTGTGGAGTACAAACAGTCCACAGAAGGATCTGAGATATCCGCAAGGAACATCGGCAATGCGGAAAAAAAGAAGTACGCACATCGAATGGGTTCAGGCGGTTATAAAGGTAGCGTCGACAAATGGGACAAGATGGAAGAAGATCTCTATGCTAGAGGCATTCGTCTAGCGACACATGACTGGCCCTTACGATCCAAGCATTGGTATTATGGTCATGGAGGCACTCTCAGTCCAATTGACGGATCTTTGATTTTTGACGAGGACTTGCGAGACCTAGCTCACCGCCTCCTTGAAATCATAAGGAAAGCTGAGGCCGGAGAATTCATCCCTGACAGAGAAAGAGATGAGCTAACCTATGCCTTAGGAAACAAGGAGCATCCTGGAAGAACGCGCGGAGTAGGAACTTCTGTTTCTTGGAAGTATGCTTTCAAGGAGGACAGCTCCTCCTACAGGAGCCGTAAGCGGAAGAAGACTGAAACAGAGAACAGGATGAGGGAGCTAGAGGAAATCGTAGCCGCCCAGGGCGCACGGATACAGGATATGGAGGGAGAGATGGAACAGCGAATGAAGCTAGCACTTATTCAGATGACACAAGCTAGAGGAACAGAAGATCCTGCTGCTTTGGTTACCCCTCCACAACAACGTAGCAGTCACGCTTCCACAGAGCTTCCACCAGCTCAATCAGAACTGGCCCGTTACCCTGTGGATGAAATATCTCAGCGCACCGCTTGCGAGCTTCATTCAACATTGAAGAACATATTATTGTGTTATTAACTTTTCCGAATATATTAGGTTGCATACGGTACGTGTGACACCCCGTCTTTTTAAAGCATTTAAAAATATATACTCTAAATAATTTTCCCTTAATAAAAATGTAATTTCCTTTCCCTTAACATTCAAAATATAATTACCAAATCTAAATCATGCATTTAAATGGTCATGAGTGATGCATATGAATGCCAGGAAGTCTTCAAAGTTTCTAGAGTTCAACTGGTGAATTTTCTCCAAATTCTATATTCAAGCTCTACTCAAATTTGAACACAAATTCGAACCCCAACTCATTTCGAACAAATGGAAAGTTTCCTTTTGCTTGATGGGCTGACAACCTCGTTTTCGGCCCGTCTCCGTTTTCGGTCCGGCTCACCCCCGCCTCCCCTCCTCACCAGACCGGCCCACGGCCCAGCCGGCGGCCTCCACCTCTTTCCCCAAAGTCCGGAAGACCACCCTGAACTTTCCCCTCTAGCCGCCCTTCCCCTTTTTCCTTGGCCCGCCCGCGCGCCAGTAAGGCCTGCGGCCCAGCAAGCCGCCAGGCCGGCCGCGCGCGCTGCTTCCGCAGGCCGCGGCCCAGGCTGTCGCGCGCCCCCGGCCCAGCATCTCCAGGCCAGCCGCGCGCCTTGCCAGCAGGCCGAGCGGCCGTTCGCCCGGCCCACGCGCGGCCCAGCCAGCCACGCGGCCCAGCCGCTGCTGGCCCAGCCGCTCCACCCAGCCCGCTCGACCATCCTTCTTCCCCCCGTGTACCCTAGCGCCGCCGCCTCCAGAAGCTCCGCCGCCGCCGCCGCTTGCCGGCGCCCCTACGGCGCCCAGCTCCTCGCCCTCTTTCCATTTCCCACTTCTTTTCCCCTCCCGTGCACGCCCGACGTCGGCGTTCGGGGCGCCGCCGGCCCTAGCCGCCATGAGCGCCGCCGTGCCTGCCCCTGGCCACTGCTGGCTCTGTTGACGTCGTCACGTAGGCCACCTGCCCCACGCGCCCCGCTCGCCCCGCCTGCCTGGCGAACCGGCCGCGCGTCGCTCAGCCAGCCACGCAGCCTCCCCAGCCTGCTGCGCTACCCAGCCTGCTCCGCTCGCCCGCCAGCCACAGGCTGCACGCCACCTGCTCGCTCCTCGCGTAGAAACAACGCTGCAAATCAGCGCTTCCTGCTCGCTTGGCCATTACGCGCGCGCCACGCTTGCCCGCCGGCCCGAGCCTTGCCCAGCAGCCCTTTCCTCCCTGCTCGCTGCCTATAAAAGGCCATGCAATCCCTTCTCCTGTTCCATTCCTGCACATACACAACACACGCACACACACAGCGCAGCACAAACGCACACACACCCAGAGCTCTAGCTCCCAACACAAGAGCTCCAGCCCCCTCAGTACACACGCATAGGAGCTTCGTTTGCGGAAGCGCTGCCCACGTACACGTAGGAAAAGGTGCGCCAATTGCTGCTCTGCTCTGTTCACGGGTACGCTCGGAAACAGTCCAACCAGCGGCGTAGCTTTAGTCATACCACACCGCTCACGTACACATAGGAAAGGTGCGCCACCTGCTGCTCTGCTCTGTTTTCGGGTGCGCTCGGGACAGGCTAACCAGCGGCGTAGCTTTAGCCATTTCGCCCAGCATTGTGGATGATGCCAGTTCGGCTGGCCGCACAATGCCCGACCCCCGCCGCTAAACCCCATCGCTGCTCGCCACTTGGCAACCCTAGCCGAGATGCTGCCCGATTTCCAAGTTTCCCGCTCAGTCCACCCTGGCCGTTATAATGCCCAACCGAAACCCTGATCCTAGCCCACCTAGCAGTTATGCTGCCCAAATCCCAACCCCACATATCCCCGGTATAGCCGTTATGCCGCCCAACCAAAAACCCCGGCTGCCAAACCCTAGCCCCATATAGCCGTTATGCCGCCCGAATAAAACCCTGGATAAAACCCAGCCCTTATGCTGCCCAACCCAAAATCCCAGATATTAGCAAACCCCAGCCGGCATGCCGCCCATAATATTCCTGAAAAATTATATTAATAATTTTCCGGAATATTAATAGAAATTCAATCCATATCCCTTAATTATTTAGAAATCTATTTCTAAATAATTAATATAATTATTCGGGAATTATTTAGATATCCAATAATTCCTAGAATAATTATCCCTAGCCCTTTCTTCCACACTTAGAAGCCATCTCACCAGCTAAATCCCTCCTAAGCCCCATCGTCCTATTCATTAATTATTATTAAATAATTAATGGATAATCCGTCAGATATCCATCCTGATCCCTAGGTAAGCCCCGGAATATCCATCTGCCCTTTCTCTTTCTAATCTATAGGCATTGATTGATATATTGATGTTATTTATGTGTTTTATTGCTTGATAGCCTGACCGGGCCCGACGAGACGCCGGAGCTCCAGAAGGCCCGAAGCCCCGCCCGGTCGACATACAGTTCACGCCGCGTACTGAACGTTTAAGGACCGACAATGAAGGCAAGTCTCACCAATAATATCACTTAACCATTAAAGTTTACCATTTTCTGCAGCATAAGCTATGAGGGGGCATCATGTGGGTGGATGCCCGGCCCCGCCGTAGAATGCTTTAAGATTGGGAGTGGAAGGATGGCCTCGCTAGGAGGGTCCTAAGAGCCGCTCTGATCTCAGCTAAGGACCGGTTCATGGGAGAGTCTTTCCAATCCCCTGTACAACCACGCATGCCAAAAAGGTATGGCCTTCGGGAATACCTATTTATGTGAGGCCTTGACTCACACCCCACTAGTCAGCACTAGTAAACTGTCCCAAGGGGCCACGGCGGGCAACGGGTATGCTGGAGACAACCCCAGACAGAGGGCTGGGACTGGTCGGCACGGGTCGCATGTGACAGGGCTGGTAGGGCCCAAGGGCGATGCAGAGGCATGCCCTTCACGTATATGGTGCACCATTCCCCGGGAAGGTCCTTTTGTGGACGGATATGCGATCCCTGTTTAGGCCCCAGCAGCACCCGTGGACAGAACTAGTGATTGGCTGTCTAGCGCTAGGCGCCATAATAGTTGGCTGGCTAGCAATAGATGCCAGTGGGCACGAGTCTCGTAGGGCAGTACCTGCCTTGACGAAGGTCGGGACTGACCGGATGCGTGGTAGATAAGTACAACCTCTGCAGAGTTAAAATCTATCTGGATAGCCGCAGCTCTCGGCATAGAGCCGATTTGGTCAAAGCCCCCACTGATTAGATTTATTTTTATTGCATGGAGAACCCGGACGTCAGGAGCGCCGATGACTGGGTTCTGGGGTTAATGCCGGGACTGGCAGGGAGGAAATGCCCCTCCAGGCCCAACATTTACATTCATTTAATTTAATTTATTATATTATTGAATTTGTGAGATTTGCTGGGTATTCAACTCTGAATACTCACTCTTGCATCTCATTGTCATACAGGGTTAAGCTCCAGGGCTGTAAGGTGCTACAACTCATTCCAACTGAGGAATGAGTGCCCGCCCGCGCTCCGCTAGTTAAATCGGTATAAAGTTATTTTAACTTATACGTTATTTACCGCTTCCGACACTAACCTGTGTCGAAATCCGTATCAGCGTACTGATCCAGGGACTGATACGGGTGGTCGAGGGACGTCCTGGCCAAGGGGTCCCCACAGGGTGGTATCAGAGCCGTAAATAAATTCTTAGCATCATATAAGGTAGCCCATACGCATTAGAAAGCCTGAAACCTTCTATTATTTTCATCTTTTTCAAAATTGTCGAAAAATCCTCATTTCGTGCCCTGAATTCCCCTTACCTTATGCTTAACTCCAAATGTTACTCTGACAAGTATGGATCATGAGAATGAAGTTCGGAAGATGATCCGTAATATGGAAAAATCGTGAGATGAAGATTTGCCGAGAGGCAAATGCTGCCGGAGTAACTAGAAATCGAATAATGATAATAATGAGTCTTGTATTAGAAATAAGCCTACGACTTTATAGTAACGTACTTTTGATTGAATAATGTATGATTAAGCCCCGGATAATAGTCTCCCCCTTTCCATATAATAGATATGGATTTGATTGATAGTTGTTGTAGAAGTGTGTGAATAGATCCACTCTTTCCTTAAAACCTAAGGATCATCTGTAGCCTTGTCCTTCTAACGTTATCGGATCAAGCCAAGATTCAGAAACAAAGAAAAGTTTCTGAAGAATAGTTCTAAATGTCTAATACAGAATACGGAGTCTAATCCTCTTAAGCGGGGTAGATTCCGAAGTCATCGAAACATTATACTCGGAAAACCGCAGGTTATGAGCCACCACATACAAATCCCAGGGAAATATGGAATAATCACAGGAATAGTATAAACCAAGTTTATACTACGAATGTGACAAGAATTGAATCCCTGAATAAACCTTGGAAGAGAAACTTGTGAAAGCTGAGGAACCAAACCGGGAAGATATAAGGATCTCCGTTAGAAACCCCGACCTAGGTTCTACAAACCTGGAATCCTCCGCCGACAAATAAACATCTATCCCTATCCGCACCAAGGCCGACTCCATTCACCATAAGTATTTCCGGATTGGCCAACATCATTTCTTGAATCGGGACTGACAATGTTCATATGTCCCCGAAATCTTTGCCACCCTCTTTCCCTTGATTCCCCTCAGCTTTTAGAAAATTATTGTTCATTGACCCGCTACTTTGAGAATCTCAATACTGTCTCCCCAAGTCAACTCTCACAAAGATTTTCACAGGAATAACCAAACCCCCCGCCTATCCTTCAACACGATTCCTGATGCAACCAAAACTACCAATCGTCCCTACCCACTCCTCAGAAATCCAAATTCATTCCTTCTGAGGATTAGCTACATTCGCTCCCTCGCTAATGTCGACACACCAAGTACATCGACAATCCTTTCCAATCGGGCCACACCGTACGATTTCCCCCGAGAAATCTCCGTCCATTTCTCCCCCCCTCCCCACACCGACAATACTAAAGAAGTCCGTACATTTCTCTGTTTAGCAAACATTTAATATCCGACCCATCACGAGTCAACCAACCACAATTCTTGACTCGGTCCATTCTTCCAAAACTAAAAAGAAACCTCGTACATTCGTCACCCCGACCTCCCACTTCACTCCATATACTCCCTCCCAAGATATTCCGAGGAACCTGCCTCCTAACTAAACCGATACTCCCTTCCGGTACGGACTCGTCCGATTTCCCGAGAGTATCTATATACCCCGTCACCAAACAAATTTCGCTCTCATACCAACACCCGTTCTCGATCGATCCCGCAACGAAACCACAAGCTTTCCAAAACACCCCTGATTTCCGAAGAAATCCATACGAGTCAACCGTACCATTCCTGACTCGGTATATTTCCCCGATGTTCTGGAAGAAACCCCAACATCGCTTTCAAACCCACACTACCTTCCCAAAATATTTCGTGAAACTTGCTCTCGTCCACTCCTAATCAAACCGGTATCCTTTAGAAGCACCCCAACTACAAATAGGAATCTAAAACCCTTCCTTTGTAGGAAGTAATTCCTTCTCCTAACAGATCACTGAGGCATGCAAGTTTCTTTAAGAAACATGCTCCTCAGTCGCATTCCTTTCCCTCCATAACCAAGAACCCCCTAACTCTCCCCTTCACCCTTTCCGGCAATCGTTACCATCCAACCGTCTTCTCTTAGTCACCTTAGCCGAAATCATGGCCCAAATAAACATTTGCACTCCTGAGATTAGCCATGACCGTCACCACACTCCGGGAGGAGACAAATCTTCAAATACCTAGTAAAACCCTCCCATCATACCCTGCCCAAGAAATGGTTACACCAGGCTCGTCCACCTGGAACGACCATTCTAGCCTGACATCCCCGAAACGAACCACCCAACCGTAGCAACTACCCTAGGGACCCCAAGACGACCCACTCCAGATAGAAGAAGCTTAAGAAATGAATCTTAGTGGAAAAATTAGGTGATTTATCAGAAGAATCACCACACAAATTTGGAAACCAAGAATCCACTAAGAATGGCTAGCGAACCCGCCCACCCAAGATCCACAACCATCTGTCCATTCCAAGAGGAGACACTTCTCGATACCAAATTTTCTGGTGAGAAGTGGTCACCCAAGTTTTCTACCCTAGATTCCTTTCTCCCCGTCTGGTAACCCCGAAACAATTACCAGATTTCTTGTAACCCCGACTATAACCTTTCCCGAACCTAACCACCTTAGGTGCAGCAAGGTTATCAAGAGGAGAACTACAACAGAGATAGTTCAAATAATCAAGAATAAGACATCTCAAGGAGTAGTAAGAACCCATGGGGACATATCCGAGAAAAGAGAAACTTGGATAGGAAGTTTGGACAGAGACCCTGAGAAGAGATGGAAATCCGAGGTTAACATTTCAAAAAGAAATTTGAGAAATCCATTCGGAAGGAAAATCTCGGATTAGGATCAAAGGAAATCCTGAGTTGAATCCTTTTAAGTGGGGTAGTAGCCCAAAAGAAGAAAAAGGTTCTTGACCTCAAGAACTTAAGGATTAAAACAACTCAGGAAAAGTGTTTCATCAAGTCACCCCAGGTCCGGCAGAAATCAATTGGATACACTCGGGAGTAATGGAAGTAAGCATTAACAACACTCCCACACATGGAAATAAGAGACAGGAATATTACCAAGAGGAAAAAAATTTCTAAAGATTAAAAGGGAGAAGAAATCCTTTTTAATAAATATTGGAAATCCGCATCGACACGATGAATTGGGGAAATACTAGGAGAAAACCTTAGACTTTCTTTCTAGCCCTAAATCTCGGGACGAGATTTCTTTAAGTGGGGTAGCTCTGTGACACCCCGTCTTTTTAAAGCATTTAAAAATATATACTCTAAATAATTTTCCCTTAATAAAAATCTAATTTCCTTTCCCTTAACATTCAAAATATAATTACCAAATCTAAATCATGCATTTAAATGGTCATGAGTGATGCATATGAATGCCAGGAAGTCTTCAAAGTTTCTAGAGTTCAACTGGTGAATTTTCTCCAAATTCTATATTCAAGCTCTACTCAAATTTGAACACAAATTGGAACCCCAACTCATTTCGAACAAATGGAAAGTTTCCTTTTGCTTGATGGGCTGACAACCTCGTTTTCGGCCCGTCTCCGTTTTCGGTCCGGCTCACCCCCGCCTCCCCTCCTCACCCGACCGGCCCACGGCCCAGCCGGCGGCATCCACCTCTTTCCCCAAAGTCCGGAAGACCACCCTGAACTTTCCCCTCTAGCCGCCCTTCCCCTTTTTCCTTGGCCCGCCCGCGCGCAAGTAAGGCCTGCGGCCCAGCAGGCCGCCAGGCCGACCGCGCGCGCCGCTTCCGCAGGCCGCGGCCCAGGCTGCCACGCGCCCCCGGCCCAGCATCTCCAGGCCAGCCGCGCGCCTTGCCAGCAGGCCGAGCGGCCGTTCGCCCGGCCCACGCGCGACCCAGCCAGCCACGCGGCCCAGCCGCTGCTGGCCCAGCCGCTCCACCCAGCCCGCTCGACCATCCTTCTTCCCCCCGTGTACCCTAGCGCCGCCGCCTCCAGAAGCTCCGCCGCCGCCACCGCTTGCCGCCGCTGCCGACGCCCCTACGGCGCCCAGCTCGCCGCCAAACCTCGTCGCCGAGCCTCATCTCCTCGCCCTCTTTCCATTTTCCCACTTCTTTTCCCCTCCCGTGCACGCCCGACGTCGGCGTTCGGGGCGCCGCCGGACCTGGCCGCCATGAGCGCCGCCGGGCCTGCCCCTGGCCACTGCTGGCTCTGTTGACGTCATCACGTAGGCCACCTGCCCCACGCGCCCCGCTCGCCCCGCCTGCCTGGCGAACCGGCCGCGCGTCGCTCAGCCAGCCACGTAGCCTCCCCAGCCTGCTGCGCTACCCAGCCTGCTCCGCTCGCCCGCCAGCCACAGGCTGCACGCCACCTGCTCGCTCCTCGCGTAGAAACAACGCTGCAAATCAGCGCTTCCTGCTCGCTTGGCCATTACGCGCGCGCCACGCTCGCCCGCCGGCCCGAGCCTTGCCCAGCAGCCCTTTCCTCCCTTCTCGCTGCCTATAAAAGGCCATGCAATCCCTTCTCCCGTTCCATTCCTGCACATACACAACACACGCACACACACAGCGCAGCACAAACGCACACACACCCAGAGCTCTAGCTCCCAACACAAGAGCTCCAGCCCCCTCAGTACACACGCACAGGAGCTTCGTCTGCGGAAGCGCTGCCCACGTACACGTAGGAAAAGGTGCGCCAATTGCTGCTCTGCTCTGTTCCCGGGTATGCTCGGAAACAGTCCAACCAGCGGCGTAGCTTTAGTCATACCACACCGCTCACGTACACATAGGAAAGGTGCGCCACCTGCTGCTCTGCTCTGTTTTCGGGTGCGCTCGGGACAGGCTAACCAGCGGCGTATCTTTAGCCATTTCGCCCAGCATTGTGGACGATGCCAGTTCGGCTGGCCGCACAATGCCCGACCCCCGCCGCTAAACCCCATCGCTGCTCGCCACTTGGCAACCCTAGCCGAGATGCTGCCCGATTTCCAAGTTTCCCGCTCAGTCCACCCTAGCCGTTATAATGCCCAACCGAAACCCTGATCCTAGCCCACCTAGCAGTTATGCTGCCCAAATCCCAACCCCACATATCCCCAGTATAGCCGTTATGCCGCCCAACCAAAAACCCCGGCTGCCAAACCCTAGCCCCGTATAGCCGTTATGCCGCCCGAATAAAACCCTGGATAAAACCCAGCCCTTATGCTGCCCGACCCAAAATCCCAGATATTAGCAAACCCCAGCCGGCATGCCGCCCATAATATTCCCGGAAAATTATATTAATAATTTTCCGGAATATTAATAGAAATCCAGTCCATATCCCTTAATTATTTAGAAATCTATTTCTAAATAATTAATATAATTATTCGGGAATTATTTAGATATCCAATAATTCCTAGAATAATTATCCCTAGCCCTTTCTTCCACACTTAGAAGCCATCTCACCAGCTAAATCCCTCCTAAGCCCCATCGTCCTATTCATTAATTATTATTAAATAATTAATGGATAATCCGTCAGATATCCATCCTGATCCCTAGGTAAGCCCCGGAATATCCACCTGCCCTTTCTCTTTCTAATCTATAGGCATTGATTGATATATTGATGTTATTTTATGTGTTTTATTGCTTGATAGCCTGACCGGGCCCGACAAGACGCCAGAGCTCCAGAAGGCCCGAAGCCCCGCCCGGTCGACATACAGTTCACGCCGCGTACGGAACGTTTAAGGACCGACAATGAAGGCAAGTCTCACCAATAATATCACTTAACCATTAAAGTTTACCATTTTCTGCAGCATAAGCTATGAGGGGGCATCATGTGGGTGGATGCCCGGCCCCGCCGTAGAATGCTTTAAGATTGGGAGTGGAAGGATGGCCTCGCTAGGAGGGTCCTAAGAGCCGCTCTGATCTCAGCTAAGGACCGGTTCATGGGAGAGTCTTTCCAATCCCCTGTACAACCACGCATGCCAAAAAGGTATGGCCTTCGGGAATACCTATTTATGTGAGGCCTTGACTCACACCCCACTAGTCAGCACTAGTAAACTGTCCCAAGGGGCCACGGCGGGCAACGGGTATGCTGGAGACAGCCCCAGACAGAGGGCTGGGACTGGTCGGCACGGGTCGCATGTGACAGGGCTGGTAGGGCCCAAGGGCGATGCAGAGGCATGCCCTTCACGTATATGGTGCACCATTCCCCGGGAAGGTCCTTTTGTGGACGGATATGCGATCCCTGTTTAGGCCCCAGCAGCACCCGTGGACAGAACTAGTGATTGGCTGTCTAGCGCTAGGCGCCATAATAGTTGGCTGGCTAGCAATAGATGCCAGTGGGCACGAGTCTCGTAGGGCAGTACCTGCCTTGACGAAGGTCGGGACTGACCGGATGCATGGTAGATAAGTACAACCTCTGCAGAGTTAAAATCTATCTGGATAGCCGCAGCTCTCGGCATAGAGCCGATTTGGTCAAAGCCCCCACTGATTAGATTTATTTTTATTGCATGGAGAACCCGGACGGCAGGAGCGCCGATGACTGGGTTCTGGGGTTAATGCCGGGACTGGCAGGGAGGAAATGCCCCTCCAGGCCCAACATTTACATTCATTTAATTTAATTTATTATATTATTGAATTTGTGAGATTTGCTGGGTATTCAACTCTGAATACTCACTCTTGCCTCTCATTGTCATACAGGGTTAAGCTCCAGGGCGATATGGTGCTGCCACCCACCCCGGTGGCGAACGAGTGCCCGCCGCCCTCCGCTAGCTAAATCGGTGTAAATATTTAACTTATACGTTATTTACCGCTTCTGACACTAAACTGTGTCAAAATCCGTATCAGCGTACTGATCCAGGGACTGATACGGGTGGTCGAGGGACGTCCTGGTCAAGGGGTCCCCACAGTACGGCTAGACCATTGGAAGAAGGACAAACAGTACACTCCAAGGAGATTCCATATGGCTACGCGCCAGTCAAGGTGGAACAAGTTGTCTCAGATTACAACGGCTTGCAGCTTGACATCCCCGGAGGTGATGGGGAAACACTTCTTGGAGAGTGTTGTCACGGCATCATTCTATGGAGCAAGCGTGACATCATCATACCTGGTGTGGAAGCAACAACCTCGACAGGTCCGCCAGGTCCACCGTCTCCACATGACGATGATCCTCCGATAAATGATCCTCCAGCTAATGATCCTCTGGCTGATGATCCTCTGGCTGGGATCTTCCGGCAGAAGAAGATTGGTCTCCACCGGCGAGGCCAAAAAGGAATCCGCCCAGAAAGAAAACTGCACCAACAAGTCCTCCACCACCAACAAAGCGGCCAACTAAGCAAAAGAAAGTGCCGGCAAAGAAGAAATTAGCTTACGAGCTGACGCAAGAGGAACTTGACGAGGTAGTCGCCGCAGAAGTACACGCGCATTTTCACAAGAAGAAAGAGCCTGAGAAAGAGTTCGTGGTTGACTCGGTCAAGGCGGCGAGGTTTTTACAAAATTTGACCAGGGCAGAACAGAAAAAGCCGAAATATCTGACTACGACCGCTCATTAATAAAATCTTTTCAGAAAAGGAAGAGAGCTGAACAGGCTGAGCGGTTGGCATCGCCTAAGTCTAAAGTGAAGCCGGCATCGCCTAAGTCAAAAGTGAAGCCGGCATCGCCTAAGTCTAAAGTGAAGCCAGTAACGCATAATCGAAACGTTCTACTATTCCTCAGCTCGGCAAACAACCTCAGCAAGGATTGACTCAGTTGTCAGATGCGCACGAACTGATGCTCCAACGTCAAATGGAAGAGACAGGTCTCAGTAGAGCGGTCCTCACTGGCCAAGAATCCCCACCCAAAGCTAAAGTGACTAAGTGGCATTTTGAGCTTGGCAAGTCTTTCGTCCCGCCAGATGATGTGAAAAGGCTACAAACAAAGTTGTATTTATTCCATGGATGGTACATGGTTCAAGCGTCGAAAGGACGAGACATGTTCGGGTGTCGCGTGAAGGATGAGGATTTTTTCAATGGAGAAGAAACGATTTGGTTGGAGTTCAAAGATATCTACGAAATCTACCAACGAGATGCCCTGGACATGTCTTTGATTCAAACCTGGGTTTTGTAAGTGATTTCTTCTAACAATTTTTTTATTGTCATTTAAAAAAACTCTATGAGTGACGGCGCTACTTTATTGCTTATTATGTAGAATGCAGATTCAAAGATGTCGGAGGGAGCGTAAACCAAGACATGATTTATAAAGATCCAGAGGGGACATATCAGAACTTATTCAAGTATGTGGGTAAGCAAAATTTTATGGATTCCATACTATTGCCGTACCACTACGGGTGAGTGCTAACACTTATATTATCTCATTTTATTTTCTTAATTTCTTTAAATTATCTCATTATGCTAAAACACTTATACATATGTATGTAGTTACCACTGGGTGCTCATAGTACTGAATCCTGATAGAGGTGTGGTGAACGTCTTCGATTCGTTGAGGAAACCACAAGAAGAGTATCAGGAAATCATTGACATGTTTACAAGGTCGTATATATAAGTAAATTTCAACAATTCAAATTTTTCTATATACTTACATTATTGACTTATTTTATTTGAACTCAAATTTGAGACTAACAACATGATTATGTAATTGTAGGATGTGGAACGAGATTCGTGAAAAGCACCCCGGTATTGGATATGAAAAGCTCATATGGAATACTGAATTCCCGATACGCATGCAATTTGTACATATACGTCTTTGCTAGTCAACTTAAAAAATTATCTTTAACTTTGTTTTCGCCAATAGTGTCATCAACAGGGACCGGGCAATAATTTATGCGGATACTACGTTTGCGAGTACATGCATAGCTGGATTAAAAAAATATATACTAACCATGATATTATGGTACACAATATCTATTTACAAGTTTCTAATTCAACTTCACCATTATTATACTTAAATTTTAATTGTTTGCAATTCGTAGATGATGTCCATCTCTAGTAAAAGCCTAGAACAGCATAAGATCGACGCAGTTGCAGAACAACTCGTTGGATTTATTTGGGACGAGATCATCAATGTGAATGGAGAATTTCATTATGATGATGAATGGGACAATACGGACACCTCAAGTCTTCGTTCCTCCATCGCTGGTCCTAGATCCTCTGCTCGTCCTAGTTCATCATCAGCTCGTCCAAGTGCAGGATCGTAATTTATGGATACTAAGTTAGAAAACTTAACTCTTTTAGCACTATGAGATGATGTAACTCTTTTGGCACTAAGATATGTAATATATGTCTTTTTTATGCTTATACGAGCCTTATACAAATACTAGCGTACTGTAGTACGACATCCGTATTAGAACAAATACGTAGGCGAAATACGTTGGCAAAATACGTATACAAACAAATAAATATGAAGGCTGGAAAAGGGAAAATTATATGGTCCCCCTTTAGCACCGGTTCTAGCCACAAACCGGTGCTAAAGGGGCTCGCGCAGGGGCCATGTGCGCGGCCCCTTTTAGCACCGGTTGGTTTCGAGACCCGGTGCTAAAGGGGGCCTTTAGCACCAGGTAAATGACCCGGTGCTAAAGGTGTATCCCTTTAGCACCGAAAGATTAGCACCGGAAACCGGTGCTGAAGGGGGTTTCCCAACCGGTGTGGATGCCTCATTCTCTTCTAGTGAGCTCTGGACCTCACGTACCCAAACTTGTTTAACCAACTACTATATTAATGACTAAGCAAAAGGAAATATTAAGATACATGCACTCTAGTTTCCCTTTTTTCCCTTTTGAAGAATCCTTCTCAATTAAGTTGTTTATCTGATCCGTCCGTGAACCTGGATTAACTTGGACTCCTCCATCTCGCACAACAACTCGCTTTCCCTTTTATTCTAATCAGTTTGGCTTGCATGTGCCAACTTCTCCTTGACGTCATCCTTCCCTTAATTGCTTTGCATGCAGCCCAACCCAAGCATATAAATAATTCCCGTGATGTATGCAACTTCTATATTCTCCACGCAGGCTTCCTTGGGATATTTATCCATCGGCTAGTGGCACTGTTCTATTTTCTCCATGTGCCGGCTCAAACTTTCCTTCCATTGATTAAATGCTTTCTTCATCTTTCTGCTTGGCCGATCCAATGAAGCTGGTGCATCTCGATTATCTTTGCATGCTAATCATATAATTATCTGGCCAGATTAAGCCAAATAATCATGCATCATGAGCCGATCAGGACATGCACATGCAGCTTGCACTCTATTTGTTTGCCTCCATTATCATCAATAAAATATTCCGGCCATAATTAGCGATTAGCATCTGCTGCCTATTGGCCTCCACGTTGATCCAAAATAGCCTATTGCATCGTAATGCAAAATAGCCTATTGCTTCGTAATGCAAATTGCAAATGGCTCAGATACGACCCATTAGGTTAACAGATTCAACCCATGAAAAAAAAAGGTCACGACCCATTAGGTCAACAGATTCAACCCATGAAGATTTTCTTACTCTTCTTTATTTTGCTTCTATTTCTTCTTCCTTTTCCTTTCTTCTACTACACTGCTGATACACATCGATACATTCTGATACATTCTTAGAAATTATTATTTATTTTTAGTTTTGAACACTTTTAATTGACAGCGACATTTTGAATTTTTTTTCTATATATGGAAGAATATTTTTTTTATCATAGATATCTGAAGCGGGTGTCGCACGGCGTCATAGAACGGAAGTCGACGAATCCAGGAAGCCAGAAGAAGATCGCCATTTGCCTGACTCGGCGTGAGTTACGGAGCTTAGCCTACACAACAAAGTAGTGGTCTACCAGTGGAGCTTCACCAACCGCTCGAGGTGATTCTGAATGGACTGAGATCGCCGGCAAAATGAACAATTCGAGTCGTGCAAGGAACTCGGAGAGATTCGGATCGGTAGGGCTGCATGCGAGAAAGGAAATCTTTGCATGTCCACTTTCTGAACGGCGACGCTTCTCGGACACACACTCGATCTTCTTCAGACACACGTAGTAGAATACGTATCCGTATTTCGTCGGACGTACAAAGCATGGCTCGGCCCAATCTAGAGTCGAGCTTCCAGTTGGGCCATTGACCAGCTGTGAGGCCCAACACACCTGTACAGCTTTCACAATTTCGCCGCTGGCTGCCTAGCCTAGCACCCTCTCCTTATATTAGGCCACCCATTTTTTTTTGGATAAGCTACCCGTTTCAGTTGCAGTCTTTCAGAGTATTAGAAAGCAGTTGTTGTTTTAGTAAAAAACAAGCACTTGCTGCACGTCTTTGTACTGAAGATAGGATCATATATAGGAGTACTAGGTCAACATTCCTGGTCAACTTCAACTCTCCTCTCCTACTCCTAAAGAAGACTCCTAGATTTTTTATATCCATCTGTATATGTATAATATACCAATACATACGCTGCACATGTGTACCCCCCTACATTTCCTACCAAACCGGTTTGATCAACGTTGGACTTGACGCGGCTCCCGAGGCGGGCTCCCCTCCAAAGTGCAAGAATCCAGCTAGTCTCGTAGGTCAAAAGGGACAAATAAAGCAAAGAGAAAAGAAAAGGGAGCATTTGCTAATTGCCGTCCAGCCAGGAGCCGGCATGGAGGGAGTCTCAACTCTCAACGCAAGACGAAAACAGGTTGTCATGTAGTCTCAACGCTGACTCGATCGGTCAAAAGACTCAACGTAGTGAGGAGAAAAAAGGTTGTCATGCATTTCTGTCGTTTTTTTTTTTTTTTTTTGCCTTCTTCATCAAACTCGGAGATGAGTCGACTGCATGTGATGTGGGTGACCAAAACGGTTTTGAGTCAAAACAAATCAACCTCGTCAACTCATCATGTCGGCCGACCCGGTCCACCACGCAGTACTTACGATCTCCTGGTAGCTGCTGCCCTGCCACGACTACTGGTCACCACCGTACGTGCTCGGTCGGGTTTGCACCGGCAGCTACCACCTACCAGCGTCGTCGTCGCCGGCCGTTGTTTCCGGCCGCCGGCGCCTGTCAGGCGTTGCCATTCCACACGCCTCCGCGCGTTCCAGGCAGGGCAGGGTTCGATCGTAGACACAACTTGGAACGTTTATTTCCTTGAAAAAAAGAGGAAAAGAAAAAAAATCCAGCACTAGCTCGTTGCTGCAAATAAAAAAGGTGTTTATTCTCCGGCCGCTTCTTTCGGCACCAGCAGTAGAGATTAGTGATAAAAAATTTAGCCGAAATTTCACGAAATGTCGGTCTTCTCGATAGCAACCGAAATTACTGTTCACTAAAAGGCCACCTTTTAATCTGGATTTCACCAAAAATTTCATGAATTTGGTTTGTTTCGACGATAACCGAAAAAAGCTTCAAAACGAAATTAAGAACCCTATTTGATCAGTATTGGGGAATAAAGACCATCTGAGACTGTGAAAAACGGGAAACCAGATATATGAGCAAGTGGTTCATTCTTCGGTCAAAATCTCCATCTCCAACAACATCGACCGGCTTAATGGTTTGTGGTTGTGTATATGCATCTAAAAAGTTTGGTGCGGAGAGATGCCAGAAATTAGACTTTCCTCAACTAAAAGGGACGACTAGACATACAACTTTTCCGTTTCTTGACACATTTCTCATAACATTATTCGTGATTAAACACCGTTCGGTTCCTTTACCATCAGGAAGTCTAGAGGCTACTACAGACTAGAGAGAGGCATGATTAGCAACGGCTGATTAAGCTCGACCAGCTCGCGAAGAAAGGAACAAAGCTTGAAGCAGAGCATACAAGCTGCATGCTGCTTGCGAAAGCTGATGAATCCAGCTTTGGACCACACTAGCTTGACGGCAACATTCTTGTACCATGTCCGCGTCTGCTGTGTGTTTCAACTTTCAACCATGTCACACTCTGTGCCGTCCAGCTGGATGCACCATGTACTGATGTATGATGTACCATGCGAGCGCCCATGGTATGCGTGAGACACTGAGACGCCGGTAATGGTAATGCGGCTGCCCAACCCTGGGAAGACACGCTAGACAGCCTACCCGGCGTCATCCGCGTCAAATGCTAACGGCAGGTACGTGCCTCATTGGCCTCGTCGAGACGTCGAGTCGTCGGCCATGATCGTCGTTGTGCATGCATGTGTTGGCGTGCTTATCTCATGCTTGGATATGTACGTTCCTTTCCGGGAGGGGCAGCGTCATCGTACCTGCCATAGGGTCATAGGGATGCATCACAAGCCGACCCCAGCATGTACAGTGAACAAAGTGATAGCTTCCGAGAAAAAAAAAAGTAAACAAAAGTGATAGTTGGGGTATCTATCCTCAAAAGAAATGTTTGATAGGTGAGGTTGCTCTCACAAACAGATAAATTGTGCTACTATATATTTCCAATACATGATTTTTTTTATGTAACATAGATGGATGTTTGCAAATTGGTGTGATAATAGGAAATGTCCGCAGAATTGCGACGGTATGATACTCCGTGTCTGCAATGTCCAGTGTTTACGTGAATACGGTACAAGATTATCACCGAGAAGGTCGACACAACATCCTCTAATAGTGTCAAAAGGTAGTAGTAACAACTTTGTAAGCCAATACCAAGCAAAAGATGGCGACCACAACTGTCGTAGGGTCACAGTAATGCCAGTCTTTCTCTAATCTGGCCATGGTCATATTGGTCAAAAGAATTTGGTGAATCAGCAAGGTGAAAGAAAAATACCAGCATTGTGTATACCATGTCACTTGTGTTGAAACCGTGTTAACAACTGGGCAAATCTGAAATTAGGCCAAGTGGATGGGACGACGAAGAAATCAGGATGCAAGTGGAGGGAAGAAGCCAAAGGCATCCGTTCTTAATTTTATCACTTCTTGATTCTTGTAATACTCCATTGGAGTCTTAATGTACCATATATCATTCTCATTGATGAACTTTTTTGGGTGAAGAAATCTACCAATATATATATATGCAGTTGTCCTCACTTTCTCTGTTAATAAAATCAAATACATATATTTACTAAAATATAGTACATCCAACTATATCATCAACTTGTAGCTGCTTTTACATTAGGTTATACTTTTATTTATCTGAAAGAGATATATATATATATATATATATATATATATATATATATATAGGACGCATTTTATCTACACGCGCGTGTAGCTACTCTCACCATCAGAGTACCAACATACGTATGTGTACATACTATTTTATCACTTTGAGTATGTCCACATACTAATTCTAAGATAATCCAAAGAGATATTTATGAAAAATTTCAAAAGCATCCCTAATTTTTAATTTATTTTTATTGTACCTTATTACTAGTACATAAAAATTAGTATGTCCACACACTCTATGTATGCTCACATACTCAACATATATACCACCACAGATGGTGTAGTATCATCACATACTACATATACATACTCCTGGTTGGGTCAGATACGTCATGTATCATGAGATACGTAGGTAGGAGTAGCTACACGCGCGTGTAGAAAGGATTTTCCCTATATATATATATATATAATAAGCCTCCCTGATTGATATGGCTATCAATCGTTCGGGCGTGGGGAGACCACCCCCTGAAAAAAAAATCTATATATACAGCAATATCAATATTTGGCATCTAGCTGTTGCTAGAAGTGCGCAAGGAATATTCGCTGAAGTCAGCAGAACAGAGCCCACATCCAGGCTCTAAGTCATCAATTGAAGAAAGGCGTACGACAACATCGGAACTCACTCAGTTATCCTCGAGACTTGTTCCTCTCATGGGAACTTGTCCACGTCAATTCAGCAAAGCAAAGCATGGACAACTCACTAATGCAAAGCATGGGCACTGCATGCATGCGTGCTATGGTGTCGTGCATGCTCCAGGCGTCATCGGTTGAAGCTTGCAGGTGTCACTCTGTTGTATATTAAATAAAGCATGAAGGCACCTCCGTCACTATATAAAGAGACTCTCGGGATGAAGCAGGCATCAAGAAGAAAGCAAGCAAGTGAAGCGCGCGCACACACACAGTGCTTAGTTCCTGAGAGCTCATGTGTAGTAGTACTTAGTTATCCACCTTGTAACATATCAAGAAGTCTGTACTGCCTTCGCAGGAAGGTACTTTCCTGTTCTTAGTAGTTCGTGGGGTTTCCCGAAAGGGAAAACCATGTGTAAGCTCGTTCGTTTAATGGAGTAGTTTCCTTTGAAAGTCCCTTTGTCTGTCGGTCTGTTCGTGTGAGATGAGTCTCTATGCTAGGGACCCTAGAGGAGAAACCTCTGCGTTTGATGCTCTCGTTGTAGCCTAGAGAAGCGGCGTGTTGGAGAGTGGTGTCCGTAGAGAAGTGTTCCCTTCGGGTGGAACTGCCTGGGGAGACGATAGAACTGGTCTTGCATAGGCACAATCTAGGACATATGGGAAAAGAAAGTGAAATATGCTTCGTAATATGAACTTGCAATAAACATGGTGAGTACCGAGTAGGATAAACACAACTGCTAAGGAAAACCCGGCTGCCTTGTTGGTTTCGCAGACCCGTAAGATCCTAAATATATCCGCTTGTCAATATAATCGCAGCACTCTACAGAGAGGCAATATTATATAAGATGCATATTTAAATATCCAAAGAGCCTAATCACTCTTTGCTCTAATTAATCATCCCCCTAATACTCGTGCTCACGAAAGAGCTATCCCAATATTATATTAGCCGCAATATTCTAATACAAGGAATCTCATTAGCATATAATATACTCCTAACTACTAGGAATATCATTAAGCATATTATAATACGTCGAATTTAATATCCCTAATCGCAGTTAGCGTGGCAATTAACGCTGCCATATAATATCCGTTCAGATATATATACCCCGAATAGTTTATACACCCGTGTTATATATATATTTTTTATTTATACCAGCTACACGGATAAGCATTGAATTTATCGGAAGATTAACGAATAGAAGTGCATCTAGATATAAAGTAAATATGAATGATGTAATTCAAAGCATGCAATCTAAAGGTATAAATTTTATGAGTCCTCTAAAAGTAAGTTCTGAAGAAAGAGCTGGAGAAGAATGGAATATAAGTGAGCTTATAGAAAATAAGTCATTAACACATCCAGAAGATTATATAAGCTATGAAAATTTCTTAGGCCAAACATCAATTAGATTCACAAATTATAAGTCAAAGGCCGTAGATAATTTACAATCAGTTTTAGAATCAGCAGAGTCATCACAAGTTAGAGAACCTAGAAGACATAGTATATCAGAATGCATGGAAGGTTTAGACTTAGAAGGCGAATTAAAGCACTATGAACAAAAGCTAAAACATATAGATTGGGAATATAAACATTCAATGACAATGGAATGGCCTAAAATAAGAGAAAAGGAAGTTTATTTTATAAGACAAATAGCGAGGTTGAAAAAGATTCAGAAAAATGCAAAACAAGATGCAAGTAGCTCAAATATGTCTAAAGAAGTTCCTAAGCAAGTAGAAATTATCAATAATATTAAGAAAGAAATTACCCAAGAACATACAAATCTGAGCAATATCATAAGTGAAGAAGAGCAATGGGATATAAATAATAAAATACTTTCGGAAAGTTACGAAGAAGAGGAGGAAGTAATGGATGAAAGTTGCATTAAAAATAACACATATAATAATGCCAAAGAATATAATGACTTTATCAAGACTCTTGATGACGATAATATACATAATTTAGACAATGCAATAGAAGCTATGGAAGTAGGAAATACAGTTAAGGAAGAATGTAAACATGATTGGATTAGAGGAAAAGGAGATTATAATATAAAATGCATGTACTGCATATACTATCCTAGTCAAGTAAATAGATCAACATTCAGTCTATGCTTAAGCAAGCATGTGTGAATGCTTAAGAATAACCAATCAGAGATGGAGAAAGGACGTGGAAATCGAACCAGAAGAGAGAATAAATTCAAGTAGAATCAGAAATTTAGAAAATAGATTAAATAAACTTGAAGAGGAAGTTGAAGAGTTAAAGCAAAGGTTGAAAATTAATAATAACATTACAGAGCATGTTGAAGATAAAAGATTAAAAGGGGTTGTAATAGAAAATAAAGATCAAGTGGTAACAATAAGAAATAACCAAGGAGATAAGTTAATACAGTTAAAAGACGCTATAACTAGCTTTGGAATTAAGTATATAGTTAGACCACCATTCAAAGAAATATCAGGCATAAGAATTCCAATAAGAGTAGTCTTAAAACCAAATATTTCATTAAAAATATTAGCATTACTAGATACCGGTTGTACAAAGAATATAATTCATGACAAATATTTTGCAAGATGCCCCGAAATAGTAAAGACTATAGATAATAATAAAGCCGAAATATCTACTGATATGTCAGGAATAAAGAATCTCCATAATCAATTAGAATATAACATTGAAACATACATAAGCGGCACAAAATATATTATCGATGAAATCACAATAAGAGACTTATCAGTAATAAATGATGAGATGATAATTGGTTTAAGATTCTTACAATATTCGGTACAAACTATGATAGTGCATGATGAAGGAATCACATTTATCCCATATCAAGATAATGTCCCCTATATTTCAGAAGTACATAAGTATAAGAAAAATGTTCAATTCTTAGAAATTCCTGATAAGGAAGAAGAGTTTAAGTTAAGTGAAGAAATAAGCCAAGATGAAGAGCTTAGTGCAAATATAGAAGACTATCATATAGCAAACACAAACATAGAATGTATTGGGTTACAGTCTTTTGCACCAAACTGGTATAGAGACATAAAATCCAAAAAGGATATAGAAAGGATAGTTCAAAGATTAGAAGATATTCAAATTAGTAGGAGAAATACTTATGAAGCATTGGGATAAGAATACAATTATTTGCAAGATTAATATAATAAACCCAGATTACATAATTAAGACATGCCCTATTGAAGCTACTCCTAAAGACATAGAAGAATTTAAAATGCATATAGAAGAATTGCTTAAGTTAAAAGCCATTAGAGAAAGTAGAAGTCCACATAGGTCAACTGTTTTTATAGTAAGAAATCATGCTGAAGAAGTAAGAGTCAAATCAAGAATGGTTATTAATTATAAAAGACTTAATGATAACACAATAGATGATGCCTATAATATACCTAATAAACAAGAATGGCTCAATAGGATACAAGGAAGTAAATTCTTTTCGAAGTTTGACTTAATGGCTGGATTTTGGCAAGTAAAAATGGCAGAAGAATCTATCCCGTGGACAGCATTCACTTGTCCTTTAGGTCATTATGAATGGCTAGTAATGCCATTAGGTTTAAAAAATGCACCCGCATTATTCCAAAGAAAGATGCAAAATATATTTAATGAATACCAAGCCTTCATATTAGTTTATATAGATGACTTGTTAGTTTTCTCAAAATCATATAAAGAACATATAGCTCACCTTGAAGTATTCTTTAGAAAGGTAGAACAAAATGGGTTAATATTATCTAAGAAGAAAATGGACATATGCAAAGAAAAAATAAATTTCCTTAGGACATGAAATAGGAGAAGGTAAAATACATTTGCAAGAACATATTGCAAAGAAAATATTGTTATTTCCTGATGTGATGAATGATAGGAAAAAATTACAAGAATTTCTAGGAATCGTGAATTATGCTAGAAATTATATAGAAAATTTGGCAAAACTTTCTGGTCCGCTATATGCAAAACTAAGAAAGAACGGACAAAAATATTTCAATTCAGAAGATATAAAATTAGTAAAGGCTATAAAAGATAAAGTTAGAAACCTACAACCATTGGAATTACCTTTAGATGACAATTATTTTATAATTGAAACAGATGCTTCAAAAATAGGATGGGGTGCTATATTAAAACAGAAGCCTAACAAATATTCTTCTAAAACTGAAGAGAAGATATGCAGATATACTTCAGGAAGTTATAAACTAAAAACTGTTAATAATACTGATAGAGAAATATTGGCAGTTGTTAATGCTATAAATGCCTTCAGGTTATATTTGGGTTTCAAAGAATTTACAGTTAGAACAGATTGTGAAGCTATATGCAAGTATCATAATCAAATTAATAGTAAGAAAAGCTCAACCAGAAGATGGGTTCTGTTTGAGGATATAATTACAGGAAATGGCTATAAAGTTATCTTTGAGCATATAAAGGGTAAAGAAAATAATTTACCAGATATGTTTTCTCGATCTTCTATTTTGCAGGAATGAAGAAAGGAATTTCACTCGGTAACTTGGAGAATATCAAATTTGGAGATAATAATCTCAGAGTCTTTCCTCCAAATTCATATAAATTCAAGCCCAAAGATCATATTGTGGTTGACAAAGCCCAAGAATGTATATTGGATAATTTCTGGTTCTGGTACAATAACAAGAAAGATGAGAAAGGATATTTGCTCTCAATTCTCAACAGTCTAGCAGAATATTTCAATACTATAAATGATTTGATCCCTACAACAGAAAAGGTTGAAGCTCCACAAACCAGTCCAATATATATTTTATATGATGGAAATTCCCTGGTGTATACGTCTCATTTGAAGAACTAACAAAACAGAAAATTGCAGCAAAATATACAGGAGGATTATCCTGGAAAAAATATGTGGTCATTGATGAAGCATTAGCCCAAGCATGTAAGGTTCTTGGACCAAATTATTATATTGAACCAGCTGCAAAAGAATATATTCAAATGCACAAAAGAGCAAATAGTAAGAAGACCCCAATAGTTATACCAATATCGGTTAAGGAAGAAGGATCCACCTCTATTAAGCCAACATACAAAGAATCATTGGTCAATGGGCTAGATCCTTTGGACAGTGAATATATAGATGAAAAGATCCTAAGAAAAATTGACAATATGTCTTCCCAATGGAAGAAAGAAATGAAAGATGAGATCATGAAAGATTTAAGAGTAGAAATACAGCAACAATTTACCATGATCAAGAAAGAATATGAAGATCAGTCAATTATCAACAAATTCCTTAATGATGATGAAAAATACCTCAATGAGAATCTGAATGATGAAGAAATAGATGGAATGGAAATATCACTGAATAGTGAACCCGTGGCCATCAGAGGCCATGGGCAAGACCCTGAATAGAATATCCAGGAAAGTATATTGACATAAATATCAATAATTCGGGCGTGGGGAGACCCCCGGATTATTAATATAGATATCGCTAATAAGCCTCCCTGATTGATATGGCTATCAATCCTTCGGGCGTGGGGAGACCACCCCCTGAAAGAAAAAAAAATCAGCAATATCAATATTCGAAAATCAGCAATATCAATATTTGGCATTTAGCTGTTGCTACAAGTGCGCAAGAATATTCGCTGAAATCAGCAGAACAGAGTCCACATCCAGGCTCTAAGGCATCAATTGAAGAAAGGCGTACGACAGCATCGGAACTTACTCAGTGGTCATCGGGACTTGATCCTCTCATGGGAACTTGTCCACGTCAATTCAGCAAAGCAAAGCATGGACAACTCACTAAAGCAAAGCATGGGTACTGCATGCATGCGTGCTATGGTGTCGTGCATGCTCCAGGCGTCATCGTTTGAAGCTCGCAGGTGTCGCTCTGTTGTATACTAAATAAGGCAAGAAGGCACCTCCGTCACTATATAAAGAGACTCTCGGGATGAAGCAGGGAGAAGGAGGAAAGCAAGCAAGTGAAGCGCAGCACACACACAGAGCTTAGTTCCTGAGAGCTCATGTGTAGTAGTACTTAGTTATCCACCTTGTAACATATCAAGAAGTCTGTACTGCCTTCGCAGGAAGGTACTTTCCTGTTCTTAGTAGTTCGTGGGGTTTCCCGAAAGGGAAAACCATGTGTAAGCTCGTTCGTTTAATGGAGTAGTTTCCTTTGAAAGTCCCTTTGTCTGTCGGTCTGTTCGTGTGAGATGAGTCTCTATGCTAGGGACCCTAGAGGAGAAACCTCTGCGTTTGATGCTCTCGTTGTAGCCCAGAGAAGTGGCGTGTTGGAGAGCGGTGTCCGTAGAGAAGTGTTCCCTTCGGGTGGAACTGCCTGGGGAGACGATAGAGCTGGTCTTGCATAGGCACGATCTAGGACATATGGGAAAAGAAAGGGAAATATGCTTCGTAATATGAACTTGCAATAAACATGGTGAGTACCGAGTAGGATAAACACAACTGCTAAGGAAAACCCGGCTGTCTTGTTGGTTTCGCAGACCCGCAAGATCCTGAATATATCCGCTCGCCAATATAATCGCAGCACTCTACAGAGAGGCAATATTATATAAGACGCATATTTAAATATCCAAAGAGCCTAATCACTCTTTGCTCTAATTAATCATCCCCCTAATACTCGTGCTCACGAAAGAGCCATCCCAATATTATATTCGCCGCAATATTCTAATACAAGGAATCTCATTAGCATATAATATACTCCTAATTACAAGGAATCTCATTAAGCATATTATAATACGCCGAATATAATATCCCTAATCGCAGTTAGCGTGGCAATTAACGCTGCCATATAATATCCGTTCAGATATATATACCCCGAATAGTTTATACACCCGTGTTGTATATATTTTTTATTTATCCGTGTAGCTGGTACCCTTGGATTATTCATATAGATATCGCTAATAAGCCTCCCTGATTGATATGGCTATCAATCGTTCGGGCGTGGGGAGACCACCCCCTGAAAGAAAAAAAAACAATCAGCAATATCAATATTCAAAAATCAGCAATATCAATATTTGGCATTTAGCTGTTGCTACAAGTGCGCAAGAATATTCACTGAAATCAGCAGAACAGAGTCCACATCCAGGCTCTAAGGCATCAATTGAAGAAAGGCGTACGACAACATCGGAACTTACTCAGTGGTCGTCGGGACTTGATCCTCATGGGAACTTGTCCACGTCAATTCAGCAAAGCAAAGCATGGACAACTCACTAAAGCAAAGCATGGGTACTGCATGCATGCGTGCTATGGTGTCGTGCATGCTCCAGGCATTATCGTTTGAAGCTCGCAGGTGTCGCTCTGTTGTATACTAAATAAGGCAAGAAGGCACCTCTGTCACTATATAAAGAGACTCTCGGGATGAAGCAGGTATCAGGATGAATGCAAGCAAGTGAAGCGCGCACACACACAGAGCTTAGTTCCTGAGAGCTCATGTTTAGTAGTACTTAGTTATCCACCTTGTAACATATCAAGAAGTCTGTACTGCCTTCGCAGGAAGGTACTTTCCTGTTCTTAGTAGTTCGTGGGATTTCCTGAAAGGGAAAACCGTGTGTAAGCTCTTTCGTTTAATGGATTAGTTTCCTTTGAAAGTCCCTTTGTCAGTCGGTCTGTTTGTGTGAGATGAGTCTCTATGCTAGGGACCCTAGAGGAGAAACCTCTGCGTTTGATGCTCTCGTTGTAGCCTAGAGAAGTGGCGTGTTGGAGAGCGATGTCCGTAGAGAAGTGTTCCCTTCGGGTGGAACTGTGTGGGGAGACGATAGAGCTGGTCTTGCATAGGCACGATCTAGGACATATGGGAAAAGAAAGGGAAATATGCTTCGTAATATGAACTTGCAATAAACATGGTGAGTACCGAGTAGGATAAACACAACTTCTAAGGAAAACCCGGCTGTCTTGTTGGTTTCGCAGACCCGCAAGATCCTGAATATATCCGCTCGCCAATATAATCGCAGCACTCTACAGAGAGGCAATATTATATAAGACGCATATTTAAATATCCAAAGAGCCTAATCACTCTTTGCTCTAATTAATCATCCCCCTAATACTCGTGCTCACGAAAGAGCCATCCCAATATTATATTCGCCGCAATATTCTAATACATGGAATCTCATTAGCATATAATATACTCCTAATTACAAGGAATCTCATTAAGCATATTATAATACGCCAAATATAATATCCCTAATCGCAATCCGCGTGGCAATTAAAGCTGCCATATAATATCCGTTCAGATATATATACCCCGAATAGTTTATACACCCGATATATTTATATTTTTTATTTATCCGTGTAGCTGGTATCAGAGACAGGTTCAGTAATTGAGAGATTAAAATATCTTAATCTTGAGGTTAATACGGGAAAGATTGTCAATACAAAAGATAATATTAATATAAAGTGCAGACTTAATAGTACAAAAGATCATACTTGGCATACTCCTCATAGTCAGTTAAATTTAATTGTCGATTTAATATACAATTTTTATATAAATTGGGCAAAAAGACAAGACGAATTGGATCTAAAACTTGAAAAATTAAGTAAAGAATATCATCAAGTTACAGAAAAATATTCACAAAAACAAAATAAAACAAGCCTTGTCCTTCATACAATAGAAGAAGTTAAGGCTGAACAGAATAAGATTAGTAAGAATAGTGATTATATTAAAGAAGAAGCTACCTGTGTCAAGAGAAGGTTAGCAAATACTACAGAATCATTTCAAAGTTCAAGAGATCCTAATATAATACAAGTAGTGGCAGAGGTTAAGAAGTTAGTAGAAGACTTAAAAGCTCTAATACTCTCATAATTATATGTTCGAGTATAATAACGCTCTAAAGCAAACTGAGAAATATTTAGCTCCATCTGTTGGTTTCTCTAGTTACGATACTCCTAAAGAAGACTCTAGGATTATAATAAGACAGAATAATACCATCCTTCAACTGTTGGTTCAGGTCTTAGAGAAATTAAATAGTGTTCAAGATAATAAAGATCTAATACTAACCTCATCAGGAATAGTTTCATCCAGCAGAGTAATAAATTCAGAAAAATGGACGTATCTAAAAGTCTCATCGGAAGAAGTAAAACAATCTACTCAGTTAGACAAGACTCCAAGCCATTAACCTTAATGCATAGGTTAAGGTGCAGTTCAAGTGAAATTAATAATATAGAAGAAGTGATAGATGTTGACAGAGATATGGAAAGATATCAGAGAGATACACTAAGAAGACTCAGGCCCCAACAATTATATAACATGGGAATATTTGAAAGTAGAAGTGGGCTGTATAGAATATCAAGAGAAGTTGAACTAAGTGTTTTATCACAACCCGTGGAATTAAGAATTGTAAGCAAAAATATTGAAGATGAATTAAAATATTCAGCTTACAAATATATTCACCAAGGAATGTATATCATAGGAATAAAAGGAATGACAAGAAAGAAATTAGGAACTAAGGTTCTAGTAACTTTGCTGGATAAAAGATGGGATACAGTTAATAAAGCTGCATTAGGCTTTCTAGAAGGTGATATGAATGAGAATAGACTAATAACATATATAGCTCCAGATCTTATGATGCCAACAAAAGAATTTATAGAGAAAATGTGTTTTGGATTTCAAACAAAAGGATATGAAGAATTTCAAGGTACAAATTTACTAGTAAGCATTGAATTTATCGGAAGATTAACGAATAGAAGTGCATCTAGATATAAAGTAAATGTGAATGATGTAATTCAAAGCATGCAATCTAAAGGTACAAATTTTATGAGTCCTCTAAAAGTAAGTTCTGAAGAAAGAGCTAGAGAAGAATGGAATATAAGTGAGCTTATAGAAAATAAGTCATTAACACATCCAGAAGATTATATAAGCTATGAAAATTTCTTAGGCCAAACATCAATTAGATTCACAAATTATAAGTCAAAGGCCGTAGATGATTTACAATCAGTTTCAGAACCAGCAGAGTCATCACATGTTAGAGAACCTAGAAGACATAGTATATTAGAATGCATGGAAGGTTTAGATTTAGAAGACGAATTAAAGCACTATGAACAAAAGCTAAAGCATATAGATTGGGAATATAGACATTCAATGACAATGGAATGGCCTAAAATAAGAGAAAAGGAAGTTTATTTCATAAGACAAACAGCGAGGTTGAAAAAGATTCAGAAAAATGCAAAACAAGATGCAAGTAGCTCAAATATGTCTAAAGAAGTTCCTAAGCAAGTAGAAATTATCAATAATATTAAGAAAGAAATTACCCAAGAACATACAAATGTGAGCAATATCATAAGTGAAGAAGAGCAATGGGATATAAATAATAAAATACTTTCGAAAAGTTACGAAGAAGACGAGGAAGTAATGGATGAAAGTTGCATTGAAAATAACACATATAATAATGTCGAAGAATATAATGACTTCATCAAGACCCATATAACAATGCAATAGAAGCTATGGAAGTAGAATCAAGTGGTAGTAAGAAAAGAAGAATTTATGGAGAGGCATCTGTAAAAAATGAAGGTGAAAAGGAAAGGAAAACTAGAACAGCAGGAACATGGCCTCCAGTAAAAGAAGAATCTCAATACGCATATATCCCAGGACAATATAAATATATGAGTTCTAAAAGAAGAGAATTTCAAAAGGAAATAAGATTTCAAAACCATAAAAGTGATGGTGCAATATTAAATCTAGCTGCACATGATCCTATTGATTGGCCAAATATTATAAGTGTTTGGAAGGGTTTAATAGTGCAAAAATATATTCAAAATCAACACAACATAGGTGATAAAGTGGAAGATATGATTACATATTTGGAAACATTTTTAGGAGAATCTGTGAAAATATTATGGGAACAATGGATAGAAGAGTATCCTAGTCTATATGAAGAATTAAAAAGAGTTGGTGCCAATCCAAATAATTTTGCTAATGTAGTTTCAAATATAATTATAGCAGAAGATCCAGAACTAGGATCTACTGTGCTACAAAATGAAAGGCTACGAGAGATAGAAAAATTAACATTGTCTAGCTGGAAAGGCATTAAAGAATTTTCACAATATTTCTTATATAATGCCACTACTTCTAAGCAAGGATATAATAAAGGAATAATTGAAAGGTATTTTAATAAGCTACCAGATCCTTTAGGATCTATGATATTTGAAGAATATAAAAAAGAAACATAAGGTATGGTCGTAAATATAACGCAGGCTATAACCTTTGAATTTAAACATTTAAGAAAGATATCTACGGGTATACAAGCCCAAAGGTCAATGAAGAAATCTGATTATAATTTTTGTAATAAAATTATCCAAATACCTTTAACATATGGAGGAGATAGGCAAAGAATTAGAAAATATCATAAGCCTCAGAATAGCTATAATAACAAATTTAGAACAAAGAAAAGATACTTTCTAAGAAGGTCGGATAAAAGAGCACCTTTTCTACATAAGAGAAATGCAAGGAGATATGATCCCAGAAAAACTTATGATAAGACATGTCGATGTTTTATATGTAACTCACCAGATCATCTAAGTAAGACATGCCCTAATAAAGATCAAACGAGATACTCTAGTAAATGTGAAGAACAAGAAAGAGTGTTAATTATAAACAGTGTTAATGAAAATATATTAGTATGCGATGATGAAATAAAGGATGATGAGTCTATATATTCTATCATAGAAACAGATGAGATAGAAGGAGAAGATTCAGATAAAGAGTCAAGTGATGAAGAATTAGACTTAATTGATCAATTAGCAGGTTTAAAAGTTGAAATGATGGACCAGGTAGAATGTAAGCATGATTGGATTAGAGGAAAAGGAGATTATAATATAAAATGCAAGTATTGCATATACTATCCTAGTCAAGAAAATATATCAACCTGCAAGTTATGCTTAAAACAAGTATGTGTTGAATGTTTAAATAATACCAATCAAAGATGGAGAAAAGAAGAACCTAAAGATAGAATAAATACAAATAAAATTAGAGATATAGAAAATAGATTAAATAAGCTCGAAAAAGCAGAAAATAAGAAACATAAATATGTTACGGCAAAAAATAATGATCAAATATCAAATTCTAATACTTTACCTCATTTTGCAGGTATGAGACATGAAGAAGGTGCCAATAAATATTCTAAAGGGAAAAAAATTAGAAATTATGCAAGTAAACCCTTATAAGTTTAAAATCAAAGGCTCAAAAGATGTGAATAAAGTCCATAAAAATACCAATATATTGAAATATGAAGAACCACCAACAAATACTCCTTATGAACTCCTTATCCCTAGATTAAGCTTTAGAACTGAGCAAACTTTATCCTGTTTCAATAATGATATAAAGAATATCATACGGGAAAAATATGCTGAAAAGCATCATAAAATATTCTTAGATATCCAGAAATATCTCATGAATATATATCAAGGAAAAGAGACATTTGAAGGAATATCCATAGAATTCTATACCTTCCCTTTATTCCATATAGATGAGAGGTTAATTGTACAAGAGCATCATAAGTTTCTAATATTAAAAGCAATTATTGACTTATACTATTTCAGAAATTTACAAATATCTCCCTCTAAGAGTATATCTTTACAAACCATGATAGATCATGGATTAGTCCATGCTATATATGGAACATTACAAGATATCCTTAATTCAGATCTTGGAAATGCTATAAAGGAAGCATGTAAGAAATTAGCATATCTCCAAGGTATCTACAAAATATTAATATATTCTAATCCACCAAAATTTACACAGCCTCTAAGATTAGCCACTCATGATATATATATAACAAAAAGCTACTATAAACCTTCTAGACCCTGGACATCATATATTTCCCAAGAACAAGAAGAATTATTCTCCCAGAACACAAATCATGATAAATGGAGAATGTTCAATGAAACTAAATAAATACAAGGAAGTATCAAATTTGACCCAGAATATTATATGGTATATCAAAACAAAGTTATATTCTTGTAAAAATTTCTTTATAACTTTGTTTTGATATACCATATAATATTCTGGGTCAAATTTGATACTTCCTTGTATTTATTTAGTTTCATTGAACATTCTCCATTTATCATGATTTGTGTTCTGGGAGAATAATTCTTCTTGTTCTTGGGAAATATATGATGTCAAGGGTCTAGGAGGTTTATAGTAGCTTTTTGTTATATATATATCATGAGTGGCTAATCTTAGAGGCTGTGTAAATTTTGGTGGATTAGAATATATTAATATTTTGTAGATACCTTGGAGATATGCTAATTTCTTACATGCTTCCTTTATAGCATTTCCAAGATCTGAATTAAGGATATCTTGTAATGTTCCATATATAGCATGGACTAATCCATGATCTATCATGGTTTGTAAAGATATACTCTTAGAGGGAGATATTTGTAAATTTCTGAAATAGTATAAGTCAATAATTGCTTTTAATATTAGAAACTTATGATGCTCTTGTACAATTAACCTCTCATCTATATGGAATAAAGGGAAGGTATAGAATTCTATGGATATTCCTTCAAATGTCTCTTTTCCTTGATATATATTCATGAGATATTTCTGGATATCTAAGAATATTTTATGATGCTTTTCAACATATTTTTCCCGTATGATATTCTTTATATCATTATTGAAACAGGATAAAGTTTGCTCAGTTCTAAAGCTTAATCTAGGGATAAGGAGTTCATAAGGAGTATTTGTTGGTGGTTCTTCATATTTCAATATATTGGTATTTTTATGGACTTTATTCACATCTTTTGAGCCTTTGATTTTAAACTTATAAGGGTTTATTTGCATAATTTCTAATTTTTCTTTCCCTTTAGAATATTTATTGGCAGCTTCTTCATGTCTCATACCTGCAAAATGAGGTAAAGTATTAGAATTTGATATTTGATCATTATTTTTTGCCGTAACATATTTATGTTTCTTATGTTCTGCTTTTTCGAGCTTATTTAATATATTTTTTATATCTCTAATTTTATTTGTATTTATTCTATCTTTAGGTTCTTCTTTTCTCCATCTTTGATTGGTATTATTTAAACATTCAACACATACTTGGTTTAAGCATAACTTGCAGGTTGATATATTTTCTTGACTCGGATAGTATATGCAGTACATGCATTTTATATTATAATCTCCTTTTACTCTAATCCAATCATGCTTACATTCTACCTGGTCCATTTCAACTTTTAAACCTGCTAATTGATCAATTAAGTCTAATTCTTCATCACTTGACTCTTCATCTGAATCTTCTCTTTCTATCTCATCTGTTTCTATGATAGAATATATAGACTCATCATCCTTTATTTCATCGTCGCATACTAATATATTTTCATTAACACTGTCTATGATTAACACTCTTTCTTGTTCTTCACATTTACTAGAGTATCTCTTTTGATCTTTATTAGGGCATGTCTTACTTAGATGATCTGGTGAGTTACATATAAAACATCGACATGTCTTATCATAAGTTTTTCTGGGATCATATCTCCTTACATTTCTCTTATGTAGAAAATGTGCTCTTTTATCCGACCTTCTTAGAAAGTATCTTTTCTTTGTTCTAAATTTGTTATTATAGCTATTCTGAGGCTTATGATATTTTCTAATTCTTTGCCTATCTCCTCCATATGTTAAAGGTATTTGGATAATTTTATTACAAAAATTATAATCAGATTTCTTCATTGACCTTTGGGCTTGTATATCAGTACATATCTTTCTTAAATGTTTAAACACAAAGGTTATAGCCTGCGTTATATTTACGACCATACCTTCTGTTTCTTTTTTATATTCTTCAAATATCATAGATCCTAAAGTATCTGGTAGCTTATTAAATTACCTTTCAATTATTCCTTTATTATATCCTTGCTTAGCAGTAGTGGCATTATATAAGAAATGTTGTGAAAATTCTTTAATGCCTTTCCAGCTAGACAATGTTAATTTTTTTATCTCTCGTAGCCTTTGATTTTGTAGCACAGTAGATCCTAGTTCTGGATCTTCTGCTATAATTATATTTGAAACTACATTAGCAAAATTATTTGGATTGGCACCAGCTCTTTTTAATTCTTCATATAGACTAGGGTACTCTTCTACCTATTGTTCCCATAATACTTTCACAGATTCTCCTAAAAATGTTTCCAAATATGTAATCATATCTTCCACTTTATCACCTATGTTGTGTTGATTTTGAATATATTTTTGCACTATTAAACCCTTTTAAACACTTATAATATTTGGCCAATCAATAGGATCATGTGCAGCTAGATTTAATATTGCACCATCACTTTTATGGTTTTGAAATCTTATTTCCTTTTCAAATTCTTCTCTTTTAGAACCCATATATTATATTGTCCTGGGATATATGCGTATTGAGATTCTTCTTCTACTGGAGGCCATGTTCCTGCTGTTCTAGTTTGCCTTTCCTTTTCACCTTCATTTTTACAGATGCCTCTCCATAAATTCTTCTTTTCTTACTACCACTTGATTCTACTTCCATAGCTTCTATTGCATTGTTATATGGGTCTTGATGAAGTCATTATATTCTTCGACATTATTATATGTGTTATTTTCAATGCAACTTTCATCCATTACTTCCTCGTCTTCTTCGTAACTTTCTGAAAGTATTTTATTATTTATATCCCATTGCTCTTCTTCACTTATGATATTGCTCACATTTGTATGTTCTTGGGTAATTTCTTTCTTAATATTATTGATAATTTCTACTTGGTTAGGAACTTCTTTAGACATATTTGAGCTACTTGCATCTTGTTCTGCATTTTTCTGAATCTTTTTCAACCTCGCTGTTTGTCTTATGAAATAAACTTCCTTTTCTCTTATTTTAGGCCATTCCATTGTCATTGAATGTCTATATTCCCAATCTATATGCTTTAGCTTTTGTTCATAGTGCTTTAATTCGTCTTCTAAATCTAAACCTTCCATGCATTCTAATATACTATGTCTTCTAGGTTCTCTAACATGTGATGACTGCTGATTCTAAAACTGATTGTAAATCATCTACGTCCTTTGACTTATAATTTGTGAATCTAATTGATGTTTGGCCTAAGAATTTTTCATAGCTTATATAATCTTCTGGATGTGTTAATGACTTATTTTCTATAAGCTCACTTATATTCCATTCTTCTCCAGCTCTGTCTTCAGAATTACTTTTAGAGGACTAATAAAATTTATACCTTTAGATTGCATGCTTTGAATTACATCATTCACATTTACTTTATATCTAGATGCACTTCTATTCATTAATCTTCCGATAAATTCAATGCTTACTAGTAAATTCGTACCTTGAAATTCTTCATATCCTTTTGTTTGAAATCCAAAACACATTTTCTCTATAAATTCTTTTGTTGGCATCATAAGATCTGGAGCTATATATGTTATTAGTCTATACTCATTCATATCACCTTCTAGAAAGCCTAATGCAGCTTTATTAACTGTATCCCATCTTTTAGCTAGCAAAGTTACTAGAACCTTAGTTCCTAATTTCTTTCTTGTCATTCCTTTTATTCCTATGATATACATTCCTTGGTGAATATATTTGTAACCTGAATATTTTAATTCATATTCAATATTTTTGCTTACAATTCTTAATTCGGCGTATTATAATATGCTTAATGAGATTCCTTATAATTAGGAGTATATTATATGCTAATGAGATTCCTTGTATCAGAATATTGCGGCGAATATAATATTGGGATGGCTCTTTCGTGAGCACGAGTATTAGGGGATGATTAATTAGAGCAAGGAGTGATTAGGCTCTTTGGATATTTGAATATGCGTCTTATATAATATTGCCTCTCTGTAGAGTGCTGCGATTATATTGGCGAGCGGATATATTCAGGATCTTGCGGGTCTGCGAAACCAACAAAACAGCCGGGTTTTTCTTAGCAGTTGTGTTTATCCTACTCGGTACTCACCATGTTTATTGCAAGTTCATATTACGACGCATATTTCCCTTTCTTTTCCCATATGTCCTAGATCGTGCCTATGCAAGACCAGCTCTATCGTCTCCCCAGGCAGTTCCACCCGAAGGGAACACTTCTCTACGGACACCGCTCTCCAACACACCGCTTCTCTGGGCTACAACGAGAGCATCAAACGCAGAGGTTTCTCCTCTAGGGTCCCTAGCATAGAGACTCATCTCACACGAACAGACCGACAGACAAAGGGACTTTGAAAGGAAACTAGTCCATTAAACGAACGAGCTTACACATGGTTTTCCCTTTCGGGAAACCCCACGAACTACTAAGAACAGGAAAGTA
Source organism: Urochloa ruziziensis (assembly GCA_015476505.1). Taxonomy (NCBI): domain Eukaryota; kingdom Viridiplantae; phylum Streptophyta; class Magnoliopsida; order Poales; family Poaceae; genus Urochloa; species Urochloa ruziziensis. The sequence goes on from CM027120.1 coordinate 61,988,844, forward strand.
CCTTCCTGCGAAGGCAGTACAGACTTCTTGATATGTTACAAGGTGGATAACTAAGTACTACTACACATGAGCTCTCAGGAACTAAGCTCTGTGTTTGTGTGTGCGCTTCACTTGCTTGCTTTCATCCTTTTCTGTTGTAGGGATCAAATCATTTATAGTATTGAAATATTCTGCTAGACTGTTGAGAATTGAGAGCAAATATCCTTTCTCATCTTTCTTGTTATTGTACCAGAACCAGAAATTATCCAATATACATTCTTGGGCTTTGTCAACCACAATATGATCTTTGGGCTTGAACTTATATGAATTTGGTGGAAAGACTTTGAGATTATTATCTCCAAATTTGATATTCTCCAAGTTACCGAGTGAAATTCCTTTCTTCATTCCTGCAAAATAGAAGATCGAGAAAACATATCTGGTAAATTATTTTCTTTACCCTTTATATGCTCAAAGATAACTTTATAGCCATTTCCCGTAATTATATCCTCAAACAGAACCCATCTTCTGGTTGAGCTTTTCTTACTATTAATTTGATTATGATACTTGCATATAGCTTCACAATCTATTCTAACTGTAAATTCTTTGAAACCCGAATATAACCTGAAGGCATTTATAGCATTAACAACTGCCAATATTTCTCTATCAGTATTATTAACAGTTTTTAGTTTATAACTTCCTGAAGTATATCTGCATATCTTCTCTTCAGTTTTAGAAGAATATTTGTTAGGCTTCTGTTTTAATATAGCACCCCATCCTATTTTTGAAGCATCTGTTTCAATTATAAAATAATTGTCATCTAAAGGTAATTCCAATGGTTGTAGGTTTCTAACTTTATCTTTTATAGCCTTTACTAATTTAATATCTTCTGAATTGAAATATTTTTGTCCGTTCTTTCTTAGTTTTGCATATAGCGGACCAGAAAGTTTTGCCAAAGTTTCTATATAATTTCTAGCATAATTCACGATTCCTAGAAATTCTTGTAATTTTTTCCTATCATTCATCACATCAGGAAATAACAATATTTTCTTTGCAATATGTTCTTGCAAATGTATTTTACCTTCTCCTATTTCATGTCCAAGGAAATTTATTTTTTCTTTACATATGTCCATTTTCTTCTTAGATAATATTAACCCATTTTGTTCTACCTTTCTAAAGAATACTTCAAGGTGAGCTATATGTTCTTTATATGATTTTGAGAAAACTAACAAGTCATCTATATAAACTAATATGAAGGCTTGGTATTCATTAAATATATTTTGCATCTTTCTTTGGAATAATGCGGGTGCATTTTTAAAACCTAATGGCATTACTAGCCATTCATAATGACCTAAAGGACAAGTGAATGTTGTCCACGGGATAGATTCTTCTGCCATTTTTACTTGCCAAAATCCAGCCTTTAAGTCAAACTTTGAAAAGAATTTACTTCCCTGTATCCTATTGAGCCATTCTTGTTTATTAGGTATATTATAGGCATCATCTATTGTGTTATCATTAAGTCTTTTATAATTAATAACCATTCTTGATTTGCCTCTTACTTCTTCAGCATGATTTCTTACTATAAAAGCAGTTGACCTATGTGGACTTCTACTTTCTCTAATGGCTTTTAACTTAAGCAATTCTTCTATATGCATTTTAAATTCTTCTATGTCTTTAGGAGTAGCTTCAATAGGGCATGTCTTAATTATGTAATCTGGGTTTATTATATTAATCTTGCAAATAATTGTATTCTTATCCCAATGCTTCATAGGTATTTCTCCTATTATTTGAATATCTTCTAATCTTTGAACAATCCTTTCTATATCCTTTTTGGATTTTATGTCTCTATACCAGTTTGGTGCAAAAGACTGTAACCCAATACATTCTATGTTTGTGTTTGCTATATGATAGTCTTCTATATTTGCACTAAGTTCTTCATCTTGGCTTATTTCTTCACTTAACTTAAACTCTTCTTCCTTATCAGGAATTTCTAAGAGTTGAACATTTTTCTTATACTTATGTACTTCTGAAATATAGGGGACATTATCTTGATATGGGATAAATGCGATTCCTTCATCATGCACTATCATAGTTTGTACCGAATATTGTAAGAATCTTAAACGAATTATCATCTCATCATTTAATACTGATAAGTCTCTTATTGTGATTTCATCGATAATATATTTTGTGCTGCTTATGTATGTTTCAATGTTATATGCTAATTGATTATGGAGTTTCTTTATTCCTGACATATCAGTAGATATTTCGGCTTTATTATTATCTATAGTCTTTACTATTTCGGGGCATCTTGCAAAATATTTGTCATGAATTATATTCTTTGTACAACCGGTATCTAGTAATGCTAATATTTTAAATGAAATATTTGGTTTTAAGACTACTCTTATTGGAATTCTTATGCCTGATATTTCTTTGAATGGTAGTCTAACTATATATTTATTTCCAAAGCTAGTTATAGCGTCTTTTAACTGTATTAACTTATCTCCCTGGTTATTTCTTATTGTTACCACTTGATCTTTATTTTCTATTATAACCCCTTTTAATCTTTTATCTTCAACATGCTCTGTAATGTTATTATTAATTTCCAACCTTTGCTTTAACTCTTCAACTTCCTCTTCAAGTTTATTTAATCTATTTTCTAAATTTCTGATTCTACTTGAATTTATTCTCTCTTCTGGTTCGATTTCTACTTCCTTCCTCCATCTCTGATTGGTTATTCTTAAGCATTCAACACATGCTTGCTTAAAGGATAGATTGCATGTTGATCTATTTACTTGACTAGGATAGTATATGCAGTACATGCATTTTATATTATAATCTCCTTTTCCTCTAATCCAATCATGTTTACATTCTTCCTTAACTGTATTTCCTACTTCCATAGCTTCTATTGCATTGTCTAAATTATGTTTATTATCTTCATCAAGGGTCTTGATGAAGTCATTATATTCTTTGGCATTATTATATGTGTTATTTTCAATGCAATTTTCATCCATTACTTCCTCCTCTTCTTCGTAACTTTCTGAAAGTATTTTATTATTTATATCCCATTGCTCTTCTTCACTTATGATATTGCTCACATTTGTATGTTCTTGGGTAATTTCTTTCTTAATATTATTGATAATTTCTACTTGCTTAGGAACTTCTTTAGACATATTATCTTGTTTTGCATTTTTTAATCTTTTTCAACCTCGCTATTTGTCTTATGAAATAAACTTCCTTTTCTCTTATTTTAGGCCATTCCATTGTCATTGAATGTCTATATTCCCAATCTATATGCTTTAGCTTTTGTTCATAGTGCTTTAATTCGTCTTCTAAGTCTAAACCTTCCATGCATTCTGATATACTATGTCTTCTAGGTTCTCTAACATGTGATGACTCTGCTGATTCTGAAACTGATTGTAAATCATCTACGACCTTTGACTTATAATTTGTGAATCTAATTGATGTTTGGCCTAAGAAATTTTCATAGCTTATATAATCTTTTGGATGTGTTAATGACTTATTTTCTATAAGCTCACTTATATTCCATTCTTCTCCAGCTCTTTCTTCAGAATTACTTTTAGAGGACTAATAAAATTTATACCTTTAGATTGCATGCTTTGAATTACATCATTCACATTTACTTTATATCTAGATGCACTTCTATTCGTTAATCTTCTGATAAATTCAATGCTTACTAGTAAATTCGTACCTTGAAATTCTTCATATCCTTTTGTTTGAAATCCAAAACACATTTTCTCTATAAATTCTTTTGTTGGCATCATAAGATCTGGAGCTATATATGTTATTAGTCTATTCTCATTCATATCACCTTCTAGAAAGCCTAATGCAGCTTTATTAACTGTATCCCATCATTTAGCTAGCAAAGTTACTAGAACCTTAGTTCCTAATTTCTTTCTTGTCATTCCTTTTATTCTTATGATATACATTCCTTGGTGAATATATTTGTAACCTGAATATTTTAATTCATCTTCAATATTTTTGCTATGATATACATTCCTTGGTGAATATATTTGTAACCTGAATATTTTAATTCATCTTCAATATTTTTGCTTACAGTTCTTAATTCCACGGGTTGTGATAAAACACTTAGTTCAACTTCTCTTGATATTCTATACAGCCCACTTCTACTTTCAAACAATTCCCATGTTATATAATTGTTGGGGCCTGAGTCTTCTTAGTGTATCTCTCTGATATCTTTCCATATCTCTGTCAACATCTATCACTTCTTCTATATTATTAATTTCACTTGAACTGCACCTTAACCTATGCATTAAGGTTAATGGCTTGGAGTCTTGTCTAACTGAGTAGATTGTTTTACTTCTTCCGTTGAGACTTTTAGATACGTCCATTTTTCTGAATTTATTGCTCTGCTGGATGAAACTATTCCTGATGAGGCTAGTATTAGATCTTTATTATCTTGAACACTATTTAATTTCTCTAAGACCTGAACCAACAGTTGAAGGATGGTATTATTCTGTCTTATTATAATCCTAGAGTCTTCTTTAGGAGTATCGTAACTAGAGAAACCAACAGATGGAGCTAAATATTTCTCAGTTTGCTTTAGAGCGTTATTATACTCGAACATATAATTATGAGAGTATTAGAGCTTTTAAGTCTTCTACTAACTTCTTAACCTCTGCTACTACTTGTATTATATTAGGATCTCTTGAACTTTGAAATGATTCTGTAGTATTTGCTAACCTTCTCTTGACACAGGTAGCTTCTTCTTTAATATAATCACTATTCTTACTAATCTTATTCTGTTCAGCCTTAACTTCTTCTATTGTATGAAGGACAAGGCTTATTTTATTTTGTATTTGTGAATATTTTTCTGTAGCTTGTTGATATTCTTCACTTAATTTTTCAAGTTTTAGATTCAATTCATCTTGTATTTTTGCCCAATTTATATAGAAATTGTATATTAAATCGACAATTAAATTTAACTGACTATGAGGAGTATGTCAAGTATGATCTTCTACACTATTAAGTCTGCACTTTATTTTAATATTCTCTTTTGTATTGACAATCTTTCCCGTATTAACCTCAAGATTAAGATATTTTAATCTCTCAATTACTGAACCTGGCTCTGATGCTAGCTACACGGATAAATAAAATATATAAATATACTGGGTGTATAAACTATTCGGGGTATATATATCTGAACGTATATTATATGGCAGCGTTAATTGCCACACTAATTGCGATTAGGGATATTATATTCGGCGTATTATAATATGCTTAATGAGATTCCTTGTAATTAGGAGTATATTATATGCTAATGAGATTCCTTGTATTAGAATATTGCGGCGAATATAATATTGGGATGGCTCTTTCGTGAGCACGAGTATTAGGGGATGATTAATTAGAGCAAAGAGTGATTAGGCTCTTTGGATATTTAAATATGCGTCTTATATAATATTGCCTCTGTGTAGAGTGCTGCGATTATATTGGCGAGCGGATATATTATCCTACTCGGTACTCACCATGTTATTGCAAGTTCATATTACGAAGCATATTTCCCTTTCTTTTCCCATATGTCCTAGATCGTGCCTATGCAAGACCAGCTCTATCGTCTCCCCAGGCAGTTCCACCCGAAGGGAACACTTCTCTACGGACACCGCTCTCCAACGCGCCACTTCTCTGGGCTACAACGAGAGCATCAAACGTAGAGGTTTCTCCTCTAGGGTCCCTAGCATAGAGACTCATCTCACACGAACAGACCGACAGACAAAGGGACTTTCAAAGGAAACTACTCCATTAAACGAACGAGCTTACACATGGTTTTCCCTTTCGGAAAACCCCACGAACTACTAAGAACAGGAAAGTACCTTCCTGCGAAGTCAGTACAGACTTCTTGATATGTTACAAGGTGGATAACTAAGTACTACTACACATAAGCTCTCAGGAACTAAGCTCTGTGTGTGTGCGCGCTTCACTTGCTTGCTTTCATCCTTCCCCTGCTTCATCCCGAGATTCTCTTTATATAGTGACGGAGGTGCCTTCTTGCCTTATTTAGTATACAACAGAGCGCCACCTGCGAGCTTCAAACGATGACGCCTGAAGCATGCACGACACCATAGCACGCATGCATGCAGTACCCATGCTTTGCTTTAGTGAGTTGTCCATGCTTTGCTTTGCTGAATTGACGTGGACAACTTCCATATATATATATATATATATATATATATATATATATATATATATATATATATATATATATATATATATATATAGGGAACCTATTGTCTGTGGTCGGCCACAGAATAACTATTCTGTAGTCACCTCATCCTCCGTCCATTTCGATCACGCCCGAGCGGGCATCCTCGCATGGCTCATCCCCGCACGCCTCGGCTCGATTTGTCGCAAGCCGGCGCACCAATTAATTAGGCCCGTTGACCCGTTTAAGCTCCGGGTGGTGAAGGCACCTATGGCCTCAGGGTAGCACAGCGGACCCGGCGAGGACGATCTCGTCGAGGTTTAGGGGCTGATGCGGCGGTGCGGGCTCGCCGGAGCTCGAGCGGCGGCCGGTGGAGAGGGGGAATCACGGCAGGGGGTTCCTGGGGCTTTGGTTGAGGGTTGTGCGCAACCAGGGGTTCGCGGGGAGCGGTTTGAGGCACAAGGGCGTGGGGAAAAGGCGCCGGAGCTGGCCGGCGGCTTGCCGGGGCACGGCGGCGCTTACGGCCGCCGGCTGGGGCTCGGCTGGGCATCGTGGAGGGGGACATAGAGATTGGGGAGGATGTAGAGGGTCGCGGGGTGCTTACCGCAGAGAGGCTGGGGCGAGAGATGGCCAGTGGTGGCGTTCCGGCGTGCGGCGGCGATCGCGGCGGTGCTTGGGCGGCGCTTACTCAGGGTGCGTGCGTCCTCCAGAGCACGTCGCTACGCTCCTTGGGCTCCACGGGGTGTTCTAGGTGACGTCGCGGCGGCCGGAGGGGAAGTCAGGGGCTTGGCGGCTGCGGGGGTGCCGGAGCAGCGCGGCGGTGCTCTTGTGCTCGCGGTGGTGGCAGTGGTGGTGTGGTGTCTTGTGGTGAGGGTGAGCTCCATCCGGGGCGCGTGCAGGGCTATTTATAGCCTAGCGGTGCTCGCCGGGGCTCGCCGGGGCGGCAGGGTGGCGACGCGTGGCGCGGCGAGCTCGCCGGCGTGCGACGCGTGCGGCCGCGGTATTTCGTGCGGATGGCCAGAGAGGGAGTGTCGGCGCCGCACTTCATGTGCGGTGGCCTCGCGTGGTGGTGACACGCGTCCCGCGCGCCTTTGTATGGCCTATCTTGGCCGGAGGAGGGGGATCGAGCGGCGACGGCGGTGGCAGGGGCGCGGCGTGATGGAGGGGGAAGGGGCTCCCGTGTCGGGATGGCCTCCCTGACGCAAGCAGGGAGCTGCAGGGGTGGCGTGGCGTTGGTCTTGGGGCACCACGCGGGCTGAGGGCGTCGCGGTGGCGAGATGGGTAGCGGCAGCGCCGGCGTCGGGGAAATGAGAGAGGGGGGAGGAACCGGAGGAAGGAGAGAGGAGGAAGAAGGAGGGGGCGGAGTGAACTGGGCCAGGAATTGAGGGGCGCGGAGTGGACTTCGCGGGGAAGGCTGAAGGGGGGGTGGAAACCGGGCTGGGCCGCGCGGGAGTGAGCCAGGGAGGGAGTTGGAGGGCCTAAAGCAGACTTTAGGTGTTTGGGCCGCGGTTGACCGGCCCACCAAGTTTGGAATTCTTTTTCTTATTTTTCTAAGGGATTTTGAAAGGGTTTTTGAATTCGAATTTGAACTGACTTCTTTTTGATTCAGTCCTAGGGTTTCCGATGCTAGTTTAATTCTTATTGAGCACTCAAGTTATAGAACTTCGTTTTATTTTTTTGTTATTATTTTATATTCTATTATTCCTAGAAATTCTCATTCTAGCTTATAATAGTCCTTGTAACTCTAATAATTAATCTAGTAATTAATTAAATAATCATTATTAATTTTGAGGGTGTCACAGATCTACCCTACTTAAAGAAATCTCGTCCTCGAGATTGGAGGGTGATTATTGGTTCGAGGTTGGGTTCTTGGGCGAGGTACTTTTAGGAAAATCACTTCTCATTTTTGTTTTGGTATGGTGATTCTTTTGGAAACTCTGAGAAGTGTTTCTGTAGGTAGTCGGTGGTTATTTTTGACTGAGTTGGACAGGGTTTGGTGTGGGTTTAAGAGGTATTTTGGTGGAGGGAGGGGGGTAAGGGTGATCAAGGGTTTTCTTCTGATCGGTTTTGGGGTTAAGTTTACCCCACTTAAGTAACTGGTATAGGGTATATTTCCGAAAGGTAAATATGAATTGGAGACCAAAGTTCCAATGTGCTTCGAGGGGTGGATTTATTGGTATGGGGTTGGTCCTTAGTTCAAGGATCAAACAACTTTTATTGAAGGAAATTCTTACACTTTAAACAATTTCCTTCCACACTGGTTGCTAGCTGACGGTATATACATCCGGGATATACCCAGGCCTGTACATTATTCTAGCGTCCTTAAGTTCGTATTTCCTATTTACATTTTTACATATTGTGAAGGACCGAAACGGCGACCAGAGAGGGGGGGAGTGAATGGGAGCCGATAAAAAATCTTTCCAAACAATCCGGCTATTCTCCCAAAACAACTCCGAAACCTCCGAGAACAATCTTGCCAAGATCACGTAGCCACTGTCAAGCTACTGACCCTAGGAACAAGAAACGAGCAGCGGAACTCGAACCAATCGAATCGAACAACAAAACGACCCGAAACTCGGCTCGATCTAACACACCCAGGGGGGGCGGTTAAACCGGCCAGGGGGGGCGGTTAAACCGCCCGGGCCTGGGAGCCTCGGGTAAAAGTCAAAACAAAAGTGGATCTCCCAAACCGCTTGAGCTCTTGAGGCGAGATTTTGGTCAGATGATCTAGACCCCCAGTGGAGTGTTTTCCCAAAAGATCTCGGCCTCTAACTCAGTACAACTCCCGGAATCGCAGATCTCGCGAAGAACACCATGACCTCGAGTTCATCCCGAAAATCTCAAATCCAGAGCGATTCTCGACGTTTGGGGGCAAAGGATCACCAGCAAAAGAGGCACAAGGCACTCATACGTGAATCCCCCAAAGAAATCCGAGAGAAAACGCTCGGGAACAAGAAGAACGAAAATCCCCCAAAAATAGCTCCGAAAATACCCACGAAAATAGAAAAGAAAAGGGAGCTCGGGAAATCAAATCATGGCACAAAGATGAGCAGCACAAACTCAATCACATAACCATGAATTCACCTATACAAACTAGGAATGATTCGAAGTAGTTCTAGGTGGAGGGGATGAAGGGGAAAACAAGTTCAAAGTAAAACCTAAAGAGATAACTAGAGAGATGACAGCCACCAGCCCTGAAGGGGCCTATTAGTAGTCCAAGTGGTGGTGTCCTAAAGACTAAACTACCCCTAAGTGATACATACCCCTCAGGGGCAAATTTGACATTTGGTCTTCAGATATTTTCCGGCTCGGGCACCTTCCACTGCAAGCTAGCTTCCCTCCGACGCAAGCCTTGCAGTCACGCCGCGTGTCCTCCGGATCGAAGCTCCTCGACGCCGGTTTTGGGCCAGCCCGGGGGGGGCGGTTAAACCGGCCCTGGGGGGCGGTTAAACCGCCCCTGACAGCCCAGCCAGGCCCAGCTGCCCAAATCCGCCTCGTCGAGTCCTCGGTCCTTGGTTTTGAGGCCCAAACCAAGGGAAACCGTCCACCGATGATTTTGTGGCCAAATCACCAAACCCCGCGCGCAAACTTCGGTTGTTAGCCGCCACCTTGCGCCGGCTTCTCGTCCGCGTACGAGCTTCGGTTGTGAGCCGCTACCTCGCACCGGAACCACGTCCCCTTGCTCGTTCTTGCCAGCATGTGAACCGCACTTGATCCACCGGCCATCGGGTCCCTCGAACCAAGCCTACTTGTCTCTCCGCTCCTCGGAGGCCGCCATGGCTAAGACCTTTCGCGCCTGTTCTTCACCTGCACCAATGCAACCAAGCCGCATTCTACACCTGCAATACTTGAGCCAGGGGAAACGTCAATCCACACCACGTTGTCAATCACTCATCACACCAGGAAGCGACCATCCACTGGTCCTCGGACACACCGGGTCCTCAATCTCCCCCTTGATGAGTGCATTGACAACACACACATAGTAACCAATTGATATGAAGAAAATATAAAAGAAATCGAAAACAAGACTCAAGCAAGTGACTAAAAGCAAGAACAAGCCAAATCAAAAGTCACTTAGCAAGAGAAAGCTCCAGAAACGCCGACCCTTCAAGAAGAAGCGAAAGGGCTCAACACCATCGGCAAAAGAGCAAAAACACAAAGCACAAATCACAAACTTCAAATCCTCCAACTCACTTTACAGGACTCTCAAAGCACTCCCCCTGCAAAGATGCAACTCCCCCTGAACAAGTGAACTTGTGCGTGCGAAAATCACTCGAAAATGGCTCAAAACTTCACAACTCTTGTGCACTCAGCACAGGGGCGGTTAAACCGCCCAGGGGGGGCGGTTAAACCGCCCCTGGCAGATGACCAAAGTGCAAAATCCCAAATTGCACAAACTAACTCACAGCGATGTCGTTCCAACTTGAAAACCTTCCAAATATGCCCAGCAAGATATTCCAATGATCAAACTCTCAGAAACTTTGCAAATTTTCAGAAAACCTCATTTGGGCAAAAACTTCAACCTCTCACACAATTTCGACAAAATCTAGAGCAAAATCTTTCTTCTAAATTCAGCAGCGACTCCCCCTTGCCAAATGCTCCAGAAATTCTCCCCCTTGTTGACAATGCACACATCAAGGCAAAATGTACAAAATGCAACTACGAGCTTCTCAAATATACAATGAGCAATACAAAATGCTACAAGTTAGAGAAGAGGCATACAAGCTAGTTCATCATGTCACACGGGCATTGCCATCAAGAAGGTAAAGACATATATCCAATTGACAAAGCCATGAGCAAATTGTGGATTTTTATCAAAAATGTCACCGCATGAGCAAAGTCCTAACCATGGATTGTTTAAGCAAAAATAAACTTCATCTCACCAAAATCATGAAAGGACAAGCATTCTTGACAAAAGATCATCATAAACGCCCAAGTTCTACCTCATGTCATGTCAAAGCACGGAGCCATGTGTTCACTTCTCATGGGAGACTTCTCCGGCAAACAACATGCAACCGCTTAGCACCCATGTGTGCAAGTGTGTGCAATGGTGAAAGCATAGAAACATGAGCATAGTTTTCTGCAAATATATCTTTTTCTCAACTTTCTTCTTTCATGCATAGACATCTCATCTTTCAAATTTTTAAGTTAAGCATGGTACATGAAATGTCTTTGCGACAGAAAGAAGCTTATGCTCCTCCACAAGATAAAGCATGGGCTAAACATTTACAATGACAAAGGTCTTTGACCCAATTGAAAAGAATATCACACCTTAACATGATCTTAAGCAAGATATAGCCATTTCGGCTCAAACAAGACATGCAAAGGCATTTACTCATGGGTGTAGAAGTTTAAGTTCAGTTTGTCATTTTAATTCGAAAAGAAGCTATCTCAACAGAATATATATCAAGACCATCAAGAGCATAGCCATCCATCCAATCAATCCCTAGCCAGCCTGCCTAAACTCTAAAATGTAGCAAGTTGTACCAATCACTGCATATAGGAGAAGCTCATCCTAAGATATGATACAAAAGATGAAATCAAGATACAAAAGCAAGAAAAAAAAATATACATCAAGATACAAAGATGGTACACAAATATACATATGCTACAAGAGAAGCCTCCAAAACTCAGCTCAGAAAACCGCACACACACCAAGTTCCCCTCGCAAGCGGGTGAAGGTGACTTGGTCAAGTGGCTTAGTGAAAATGTCTGCAAGCTGGTTTTGGGTAGAAACGTGGGCAAGCTCAATATCTCCTTTCTCCACATGATCTCTCAGAAAGTGGTACCTCACTTCTATGTGTTTGGTTTTGGAATGAAGCACGGGATTTTTGGCTACGCTTATGGCACTGGTGCTATCACAAAGAAGTGGAACATGGGACATGTCTAAGCCAAAGTCTCTCAAGGTGTATGTGATCCAAAGCAACTGAGAACAGCAGCTAGCAGCAGCAACATACTCAGCTTCAGTGGTGGATTGGGCTACGCTAGACTGCTTGCGAGAAGACCAAGACACAAGAGACGAACCAAGAAACTGACACTGACCAGAAGTAGACTTGCGATCAACACGACATCCAGCAAAATCGGCATCAGAAAATCCATGAAGTGCAAGAGTGGAATCGGCAGAATACCAAAGACCCAGCTCAGGAGTAAACTTGAGATACCTGAAAATCCTCTTGACGGCCTGACGATGTGACGTCCTCGGTGAAGCCTGAAAACGATCGCAGAGACACACGCTGAACTGTATGTCCGGCCTCGTCGCCGTCAAGTAGAGGAGGGAGCCGATCATGCTCCGGTACTCCTTCTGGTCCACTGGTTCACCGTCCTCATCCGCATCCAAAGCTGTAGTCGTACTCATCGGCGTAGTCATCGGCTTGGAGTCGCTCATGTCGAATTTCTTGAGAATGTCCTTGGTGTACTTGCTTTGGTGCACAAATGTCCCATCCTTGGTTTGCTTGATCTGCAGCCCGAGAAAGAACTGCAACTCTCCCATCATCGACATCTCAAATTCCCTGCTCATATCATCTGCAAACTTGGCAACAAGATCATGAGAAGAGCCACCAAAAATGATATCATCTACGTAAATCTGAACGATTAAAAGATCTTTGCCATTTCTCAGCAAGAAGAGCGTCTTATCAACCTTCCCCATCACAAACCCCTTGCTAAGCAAGAACCCTCTCAATCTACCATACCACGCTCTGGGTGCTTGCTTTAGGCCATATAAAGCTCGGTGGAGTTTGTACACTCGGTGTGGGTATCTCTCATTCTCAAAACCCGGGGGCTGCCTCACATACACTTCTTCCTCGATTACCCCATTCAAGAAGGCACTCTTCACATCCATTTGGTACAATTTGAACCCTTTAGCAACTGCAAATGCTAGAAGGATCCGAATTGCCTCCAAACGGGCAACAGGAGCAAATGTCTCCTCATAATCTATCCCCTCCTGCTGCGAAAACCCCTGAGCAACCAACCTCGCTTTGTTTCTCACAATCTCACCACTCTCATCCCTCTTGTTCTTAAACACCCACTTGGTTCCTATGGGATGGCAATTTGGAGGTGGTTCTACTAACTTCCACACCTGATTTCTCTCAAAGTTTTCTAGCTCTTCATGCATGGCATTGACCCAATCGGAATCAGATAAAGCGTGTCCAACATTTTTGGGCTCAAAAGACGCGACAAAAGCAGAATGAGCATAATGAGAGATGTTCTGTGACCTCGACCGTGTAGTGCGTTCATCCATGTTCCCGATGATCTTTGAAGGTGGATGATCCCTCTGTACCAGCCGGGGAGCTTCTCGCCTCGAGATTGCCTCCCCCTCAACATCAGCTTCCACTTGAACTCGATCTGGTGCGCGACTCGACGAAGGTGTAGCAGAGGGGCCGTCGTCGAACGTCGTGGTAGTAGTGGAAGTAGAAGGTACACGATCTCCACACGGTGCCTGAAATTCCTCATCATCTTCATCATCAGGCTGTTCTTCCTCAAAGATGGGCTGTCCCAAGTCATCATCACCTGCACACTCAAAAGCAGAAGAGCTACACGGAATGGTCTCGTCGAAGGTGACTTCGCAAGTCTCCATGATTTGGTTAGTTTCAAGATTGAGCACACGATATGCTCGAGAATGATTAGCATAACCAAGAAAAATTCCATCCATCGAACGAGACTCAAACTTGTCCAAATTTCCTTTCTTCAAGATGAAACACTTGCAACCAAATACCCGAAAATGACTCACACGGGGGGAACGACCATGAAAAAGCTCATAGCAAGTTTTCTTCTTGAAAGCACGAAGGAAAATCCGATTTGACACATAGCAAGCCGTGTTCACCGCTTCTGCCCAATACTTCCTAGGAGTCCTATGCTCATCTAGCATCGTCCTAGCCATCTCACAAAGAGTTCTGTTCTTTCTCTCAACAACACCATTCTGACAAGCAACATATGGCGACGAGTATTGATGTTCAAGACCAAGATCACGACAGAAGGCATCAAAACGAGTGTTCTTAAATTCCGTACCATTGTCGCTACGAATAGCTCTCATGGCACCACCATTACTCTCATTTTTCAACCTCAAAATCAGATCTCGAACAAAATCAAAAGTCTCATCCTTCGACGCCAAAAAGAACACCCACGCATACCGAGAAAAGTCATCAACAACCACAAGAACATACCACTTCCCACCAACTGAGCGAACTCGAGCGGGGCCAACCAAATCCATGTGCAAAAGCTCCCCTGGACGCTCAGTCATAACATCGGTCAAAGGTGGGTGAGAAGCAGCAACCATTTTTCCATGCCTACACGGTGCACAAACCAAATCTTTCTCGAACTTGAGCTTTGGCAATCCTCGGATAAGGTCAAGAGCACTCAAGCGTGTGAGTAAATCAAAGCTCACATGACCCAATCTCCTATGCCACTTCCAAAGCTCAGAAGAAGTACCAGCGATCAAACAACGTGAAGGACCAAAAGATCGAGAAAAATCAGCACGAAAAATCTGTCCCTCAGGAATGATCATACACACAAGGTCACCTCGAGAATCAAGAATTTTCGAATCACCACGTTTAAAGCGAACCTCATAACCCTCATCAAGAAGCTGAGAAACTGAGAGCAAATTGAAACCAAGATTCTTGACAAGAGCAACTCGCTTCAACATGAAAGTGTCGCTCACCTGAATAGCACCCTCTGACAAAACTCTACCTCTACCCTTATCCCCGAAAGTGATGTACTGCCTGGACACCACCGGGGTGAGACTGGAGAACCACTTACCATTACCTGTCATATGTCTCGAGCAGCCAGAATCCATCAACCAAAAATTCTCCAAGCCTCCCACCTGCACAATCAGAACCGAGAACGAGAATGAGCAAATGACTCGACACTGGGGTTAGCACAGAACGAGTCAAACCAGTGTCGGGCCATCTGCTCAAAAGAAGGGTTAGCAAAATCAGCTCTACTGCGTGACACCCTCTCGTCTCTCACCATCGGACCTCTAGCACCACGCGGGGGAAAACGTGGCCTAGACTCTCTCCTAGCCTCAAAGCTACGGTCGAACCTCCCTGAACCAAACTGACCGCGAAACGGAGGCCGCCTAGCAAACTCACGAACAACAGGAACACCACGACTAGCAACTGCAGGAACTGTACGCACAGACGCGTCGCCTCTCGGCCAGGGTGAACGAGACACAGGCACACTACGAGAAGAGTAGTACCTGTCCCTGTTCCCCACCTCCTTCTCTCTTCTCACCTCCCTCTTCTTCCTCCAACAAAACTCCTCAAGGTGACCATCCCTTCCACAATGCTCACAATGGAAGCGGACTGGCTTTGGCTTTGGGGTTTCTCTCGGCTGTGCCCTCTCTCTCGGCTGGTAAACCCCACTCCTCACAAAGGTCACTCTCCTCTGAAAGTTCTCTGACTTAGGTGGAAACTTGGGAGGATCTGGAGTGGTGTCAAGTTTGTTCAGCAGGTGGTTTGGTTTGGGTGTAAAGGTGTTCTTGAGAATGGTTTTTGGTGGGTTTGTGGGAATGTTTGCGGTGGAGCTCTCTGGATCTCTCTCTCTCACCACTACTCTCACCAACCTTCTCAGAACCAAGCCCACAACCATCAGCTCTCTTGAAACTCGCAATCAACATCTTGAGCTGAGGCTCACGACCAGACAACCAACCCAAACACTGTCTCAGCTCATCGTTCTCACTTTCCAATCTATTCACACACTGTTCTAGCTCAACATTCTTTAAAGCAACAACATCACAAGCAGAACAGGAATTCGCAATGGGTGATTTAAGTTGTGCTTCAAGTGAACTAATCATGGTGCGTGATTCAAGCAACTGAGCATGCAAAGCAGGACAAGAAGTACAAGCACCTAGCAAAGATGACCTAGACTTCAACTCAGCAAGCTCAACTCTAGCACTCTCTAGTTCATCCAAGCAGTTCATGTGTTTTTCCTTGAGCACAACAAGATCAGCAATATGCACATCACAAAACGAGCACTCTACCTCATCAGACACAAGAGGAGCATCTTTCAAAACAGCAATCTCAGACTCAAGCGAAGCTGCTCTCTCCCTAGACTCGCAAAGCAAAGACTCAAACTCCATGGCCTTCTTTCCAGTCTCAGAAAGCAAGGTCTCAAGCTCAGCCACTCTATCCTTGGACTCTCCTAGCAAAGACTTAAACTCCCTCTTCTCTTTGTTGGTCTTTCTAAGCACATCATCGTGGTTATCGACCAACTGCTCTAGCCTAGCAATCTCCTGACGCAAAGAGGTGGGATCTGTCAATACCTCATCCTCGGAGTCGGAGTCGGAGTCGTCCTTGCCCTTCACGGAGTCGTGCGCCATGGTGCAGTAGTCGACGGCGGCGAAGGAGATGCCGTTGAAGTTGCGGTTCAAGCTCTTCTTCTCCTTGCGGCGGCCGCGGTCTTCATCTTCACTGCTTGAGCTTGACGACGTGTTGGTGGAGCTTGTGTCGATGTCGCTCGCATCAGCCACCATCGCTCGAGATCTGTTCTTCTTGTGTCCACCGTGCTTGTTCTTGGATCTTCTCTCTTCCTTGTTCTTGTTCTTGGCGCGGTACTCGTCCTTGGGACGGTGCTTGTGGTCGTCTCGCGGGCGGTGCTTGCGGTTGTAGTCGTTCTTGATCTCCTCGGGGCACTCGGCGATGAAGTGGCCCATCTTGCCGCATCTGTAGCACGTACTCCCGGCGCGCCTCGAACCCTTGCGGTTCTGGTACATCCTCTCGAACCTCCTCCTGAGCAACGCGAGATCCTCCTCGCTCAGCACCTCATACTCTTCATCTGGAAGGGACATAAGAGAAGACAAAGCAAAGTGTCTAGGAGTGTTAGCATGTCCATATCCAGAGCCACCGACTAGAGCCAGACTATGGGGATCAGTCGGACTCTTAGCCTTGGCAAGCAGCTGCCTGTCAACCTCAGAAGACTTCAACTTCGAGAAAAGCTCGTCAACAGAAAGAGTCTCATAGTTTGCCGACTCCATGATCGCCTCAACCTTGGCACCCCACACGGATCTATCAAGTGCTTGCAGGAGCTTGATAGCTCGGTCATGATCCGAGTATGGGAGCACGGTAATGTTGGCTTTCATGTTGTTGACAATCGAAGTGAAACGCTGAAACAAAGCATCAACAGACTCTCCAGGCAGATGAGCAAAATTTTCATACTCTCTTCTGTACATCGAAAAAAGCCTAGCCTTGACATGGCTATCACCACCGTGGGCTACCTTGAGCTTCTGCCAGATCTGGCAAGCTAGGTCCTCGCCCAAAACACGCTCGAACTCCTCGGCAGACAAAGAACGGAACAAGTAGTCGACAGCTCGGGCATTCGCCTCAAATCTCTCCTTTGCATCCTGGGCATCTAAGTTGGTGGGATTGACATAGTTTTCATCTTTCGTCACATCCCACAGCAACTTTCCTTTGCCTCGCAAGAAAGCGCCCATGCGCGCAACCCAGTTCGGGTAGTTCTTCCCATCGAAGTGCGGAGGCCCGGAACCCCGATCTTGGTACGCCATCTTTGGATCTTAGACTGGTTAGAGTCGCAAAGACCCGTAACCGGCTCTGATACCAATTGAAGGACCGAAACGGCGACCAGAGAGGGGGGGAGTGAATGGGAGCCGATAAAAAATCTTTCCAAACAATCCGGCTATTCTCCCAAAACAACTCCGAAACCTCCGAGAACAATCTTGCCAAGATCACGTAGCCACTGTCAAGCTACTGACCCTAGGAACAAGAAACGAGCAGCGGAACTCGAACCAATCGAATCGAACAACAAAACGACCCGAAACTCGGCTCGATCTAACACACCCAGGGGGGGCGGTTAAACCGGCCAGGGGGGGCGGTTAAACCGCCCGGGCCTGGGAGCCTCGGGTAAAAGTCAAAACAAAAGTGGATCTCCCAAACCGCTTGAGCTCTTGAGGCGAGATTTTGGTCAGATGATCTAGACCCCCAGTGGAGTGTTTTCCCAAAAGATCTCGGCCTCTAACTCAGTACAACTCCCGGAATCGCAGATCTCGCGAAGAACACCATGACCTCGAGTTCATCCCGAAAATCTCAAATCCAGAGCGATTCTCGACGTTTGGGGGCAAAGGATCACCAGCAAAAGAGGCACAAGGCACTCATACGTGAATCCCCCAAAGAAATCCGAGAGAAAACGCTCGGGAACAAGAAGAACGAAAATCCCCCAAAAATAGCTCCGAAAATACCCACGAAAATAGAAAAAGAAAAGGGAGCTCGGGAAATCAAATCATGGCACAAAGATGAGCAGCACAAACTCAATCACATAACCATGAATTCACCTATACAAACTAGGAATGATTCGAAGTAGTTCTAGGTGGAGGGGATGAAGGGGAAAACAAGTTCAAAGTAAAACCTAAAGAGATAACTAGAGAGATGACAGCCACCAGCCCTGAAGGGGCCTATTAGTAGTCCAAGTGGTGGTGTCCTAAAGACTAAACTACCCCTAAGTGATACATACCCCTCAGGGGCAAATTTGACATTTGGTCTTCAGATATTTTCTGGCTCGGGCACCTTCCACTGCAAGCTAGCTTCCCTCCGACGCAAGCCTTGCAGTCACGCCGCGTGTCCTCCGGATCGAAGCTCCTCGACGCCGGTTTTGGGCCAGCCCAGGGGGGGGCGGTTAAACCGGCCCTGGGGGGCGGTTAAACCGCCCCTGACAGCCCAGCCAGGCCCAGCTGCCCAAATCCGCCTCGTCGAGTCCTCGGTCCTTGGTTTTGAGGCCCAAACCAAGGGAAACCGTCCACCGATGATTTTGTGGCCAAATTACCAAACCCCGCGCGCAAACTTCGGTTGTTAGCCGCCACCTTGCGCCGGCTTCTCGTCCGCGTACGAGCTTCGGTTGTGAGCCGCTACCTCGCACCGGAACCACGTCCCCTTGCTCGTTCTTGCCAGCATGTGAACCGCACTTGATCCACCGGCCATCGGGTCCCTCGAACCAAGCCTACTTGTCTCTCCGCTCCTCGGAGGCCGCCATGGCTAAGACCTTTCGCGCCTGTTCTTCACCTGCACCAATGCAACCAAGCCGCATTCTACACCTGCAATACTTGAGCCAAGGGAAACGTCAATCCACACCACGTTGTCAATCACTCATCACACCAGGAAGCGACCATCCACCGGTCCTCGGACACACCGGGTCCTCATATTGTTTTGTATATTACCCTAGACGGAGTAAAAGATGTCTTCGTCTGGCAGCGGGTCCTCTTCTTCGGGAGTCTCGGCTCTTCCTCCCAGGTATTCTTCTTCAGCTAGGTCGCGGTAGATCTCTTGGATGATTCGGTCTTTTTCGGATGAAGTCTTGGATCCTGGAATCATTCGAAGGGCGATGGTAGCTGCCATCTGTGCTTCCGTTGTTAGAGGAGGTGTAGGGTGAACCTCATCATCGCATGCCCCCAAGTCCAGGGTGGTGATTGGAATTTCATAGGTGGTCGACTTAATCTCCTTCCTAAACTTCATAGGCACTTGGTAGAGCATTTGCTCTATCTCTTGAAGTCTTCCGGTATCTGACTGTTGCCATCCCGTCTTCATTCTTCTTACTTTATCCTGGAGATATATCACCTTTTGGGTCAAGGTGGTGAGATGGATTTGGTTGTCTGCCAGATGGCTACTCTAGCGACCTAGGCGATATCTTAATTCCTTATTTCTTTTGGCTTGATTTCCAGTGTCGGTTTTGGTTAGAGATTCTACCTAGCTTTGTAGAGCACTAATTTGCTCATGAAAAGAGTTTTGTAGCTGCTTGTGTTCCGCATGCAAAGCTTGTAATTTCTCCCTTAGGCTATCTCGCTCTTGCTGGTAACGACGGCATCGTTCTCCCTGATGTTCCAGCATTCTTTCATAAGTCTCGGTTTGTCCTTTCAATACCATTTGCCTAAATTCTCCTTTTCCAATGTCTTCTCTTAGTTCCTTTAGAACCCTGGCACTAGTCTTAAGTTGCAGGTTATAGCCTCTTCGCTGTCCTTCTAGGGCCAGGATATGCTTGTGTTGAGCTATGACATATTGTCCTGTGACTCTACAGCACGAGTCATCTTCATTGCCGGGCGCTTCCTCCATTTCTTCAGCTATTCATGGTATGTTCTCAGGTCCTTGCCCATGTAGCATTCTTGGCAGTAATCGGTATGGAGAATCTGTGAAGCGGTCAGGGTTTTCGGTGTGTAGTTGACATAACATCTTTTGGGCGGCTGACTGTACGGCTAGATCAAGTGAGTTCTCCACTACCATTACATTGGTAGGGTGACGATCTGGATTTTTAGGTGCAGCTGGTACAATAAGGGTAATCATGGCAGTTCCTTGTTCATGATTTAGCCCATACATACTTCCATAGAACTGGGTATGTTGTGAATCAAATCGAAGATCCTGAAGACATTGGCGTAGCAAGGCTGGAAATCCCTGGTGGTGGTCACCACAGAACCGAACCACATTCCAGCGGTCCATCTTTCCTGCATAAACATTCCTTTATTCAAATAGACTGTATGATTTGGAACATCCCTTACTACACAGGCTATTTTACAACTCTTATTCCCAGTGCATGAGTACATATTCCCACTCGTTTCCTTTTTATTTTTCTCTCTTTACTACCCTAGCGATCCACCGAGTATTACCCCCGAAGCTATGGGGAAGGCGATCCCAGGTGAGAAGGCCCCACATCTTCTTCTGTCAATCCATGTCGATGGAGAACTTCCAGCATCTTGCCCGTGGTCCCACTACTAGGTAGGTTTTTCCTAGATTTGGGTGAGGCTTAGAGGTAACTGCTTGGTCGGGTGTTTCGGGTTCGGGGGATCGGTTATCAGAATTTTCTTATGCCGATTCGAAACGTAGTGGGGAATGAGCGGAGGGGATGGTGGAAGTAGAGTCTAATCCCAACACTTCCGCTTCCGTGGGTTCTTCCTCTGAGGATTCTTCTTCATCAATTATTTCTACTTCTTCTTCTTCGATCAGGTTTTGCTGGTTCTGAGCGTCATGCTGAGCCTGATTTAATGCTTCAGTAAGTGCTTCAATCTCCTCCTGTCGTTAAGCTAATGTCTGGGTAAGATTTTCAATGGTGAGTTGAAGCTCGTCTATGGTAGAGGTCATATTCCTCATTGCGGTTTCGGTTTGATATTCCGATAGAGCAGCTTGATCTTTGGTCTTCATCAATCGAAATCGGGCACTTCTTTCTCGATGACGCGCCTCTTCTGTTTCTTGGCGATAAGTTTGGGCATCCATTTCTTTCTGAGTATGGAGGTTATACAGGGAGACTGCGTATTGGGTTGTGGTGGCTAGAACGTGATGGAGTTCTGTGGGTTGGACAAGTTACAGGTGTTCAATTCGTTGTAGCCAGCGATGATCTGTTAGGTCTAGTACTGGAAGATATTTGGCTGGGGTATGTTCGGTTTCGGTTACATGCCTGGAGAGGATTTTGGTGAGGGTTCGAAAGGCTATAATTTGGAGCGTATCTGTCACACCCGGTTTTCCACAGAAACCCGAATGCTGCCATATGTGTGCCCAGGAAGTCCACACAACACATATAGCTTACAAATGTGGTATTACAGAGAACACAATGCTCGAATAAAACAATTTACATCAGAGTCTACAGAAATTACACAGCGGAAGTCTACTTATCCAAGTTCTTCTAGTCGAGCCTCAAGTCCACAGGGACACCGACTGGTTGACCACAGCTCAGATGTACAAAGGGTCTTCTGGTAAATCTTCAGTCACTGCCTCACAAGCTGCTCCTTCTGATTACCTGTCCGAGATTTTGTTGATTGAATACAAGTGTAAGTATTCCATCATACTTAGAAAGTATAACACTGAGGTATGGAAGGCTTAAAAGGCTTGACACGGTTGAACTGCATTTAGCACTTTTAGTTGGTTCATTTTAACATTATCCAACTTACTACAAAGTGAGTAACTCCCAGTGTAAACCCACTAATAGAGTGTAAGTATAATTACAGGAACAAACATCATCTTCATTAAGAGAGCCACTAATCAGAAAGGATCCAGACCGCTCGTGACCATGAGCACGGCTATCATGATAGATTTACACTCTGCAGAGGTTTTGCCCTTTACCCAACCGTTAGCGTAAAAGCTCAAAGAGCTTTCAACCCAACCACGCACGTACCACACTTCCGAGGTGTGAATGCATAGGGACGCTACAAGGTTTTTCACTAGACACCCTAACAAGCACAGTAGCCGTTTTGGTCCAACTTGCTGCGCATGACCCCAAGGCATCGAGATTGACTTACGCCTATGGATAAACGCACCATAGGGGGATCAATGGCGTCCAGAGCGCGGGCATCGCCCTTTCGGCGCAACGTGTGGAGTTCTCAATCGCTGAGACTCCCAGCACGGGACTATGCCTAACGAGACATAGCCTACGGATCTCAGAGCGCAGGTGAGTCCGTCCTCGATGGATCAAGTCCATGCTTGCACCGCAAGCTCCCCACGTACGCCTTTCGGTAACTACTGGCAAGCTAGAGACGTACGAGCTACTTGACCAAGACCAGAGCCATAATAGTTCCGGCGGTGGCGACTGGTTCCTGGGTTGCCGCTTTCCGAACCGGACCTTACGGAGAGACACTAGAACAAAAGCACACAGCACTTGCTCTAGCTCCCTGAGCCATGTTGCTAAAAGGCAAGTTTTACCATCATGTTGAAGTGAACCTTTAAATCAATATTAACACTTAAATAAAGGTGACAGTAGCTGCGCTTAGCAAAGACTACCCATAAATGCATAAACCCGGGGTATAACAAGGACAGGATAAAAGTAGCTAGGTACAACCTTAAGGCATATCAAGTTAGACACATGCAAATATGAATGAATGATTAAAGGTGAATAGGTTGCAAGGAATTTCCATGTTACACTTGCCTTAAATCCAGTTAATGGTTGCTCAAGGCCTTCAATTCTCGTTCTTCAAACTCTTGTTCTTCAGGATCATTGAACGACATTCCTTCTCCTACTCGTAGCAATCATCCGAAGCAATCACTCTAGAGCAAACATACAAGCAACAAACAGAGACAACTAAGAACAATACATCAATCAAAAGAAAAGCTTTAAAAGAATGTTCTAAACGACAGGGTTCGATCGAAGGACACGCGACCGCGAAGAAACACTTAAGGCGGACTACGGGTGAGAAGAAACAACTATCGAAAGATTTGATCATGCAAGACAAGAACTAGGTGCTTTGTTTATTTTAATTTAGAAAACATAATGTAAAGGATATTTCAGAGAAGTACCCTATGTTATAATTAGTCCACTTCATACTCATTTTTAGAAAGACGGTGTAAAGCCTAGTCATATTTTATTTAGAGATGTTTATGTATACGTTATGCAAATGAAACCTTCAATTTAGAAATAAAGCACATGTGATCGTCTAAGCGTAGGAGTTTATATCTCGAGTTCAACTAAGCCAGTTATAGTAGGGAACACATTTATGTTGATATTAATCATATTATCTTTTTTGTGAAAATCGAGATATAACCTATTTAACTTTTATTTAGAAAATCAAATGTGATATATATATTAATCAAATTTAACATTTAGCTTAGAAACACCGAGGTGTAGCTCTATTTGACTTTTATTTGAAAACACAATTAAATAGCATTAGTCAAATTGATATTAGTTATGAAAATCGAATGTAAGGCCGAATTTGCTTTTAAGTAAGAAAAGGCATTCTATTTGACATTAATCAAATTAATTCTAAATTAAATTATAAAAGCAAGTTTCATGGTAAACAACTCCTCTAACATATGCTTTATGTTATTACGAACCTAACGCAACTTGAACGGATCGAAACGGAGCTAAAATGTGGAATCTATGGGTGTTTAAACGCTGTAAGGACCTATTCGCGATTAACTATAGCCAACAGGGGCTAGCAGAGAAGTCTGTCTAGACTCAGGGAATAGTCACTGCGAATAGACAAATTTTCAGGGTTAGATCTATAAAAGATCATGGCTCGGGTTAAACTGAGAGCATCTATTGTTTGACGGGGTTTTTTTGTGAATCTGCCAAGACACAAAAGGGAACCACTGGATTTCAAACTAGTGCAGGGGCTAGATCGAAAAATGGTCATCTCCTTCCTCTGGAAGCACTCGGCCGGTGGGCTGCATGGCAAAATCGCCGGCGGTTCGGCGGCGCTTGGGCTCCGGCGAGGTGGGAAAAAGGCGGAGGAGAACGAGGGGGTCACGAGGGTGTGCTCACCATCGGCGGAGACGGACGGCGTCGGCGGGAAACGAAGGAGCGGCGGGCGGAGATGGCGGCCGGCTCGGTCGGCACGGGGCGGCGGGGCTCCGGCGATGCTCCGGCGAGGTCGTCGGGCGGAGGGCGTGCGGGTCGGCCTGGCGAACCTCGTGGCGGGGTCGACTTGGTCCAGCGGCGCTTGTGCGCGGCAGCGAAGTCCCAGCGGCGGCGCTCCGTCCTGCGGCTCGTGCGACGACGGCGCATCGCGGCGAGGCAGGGTCGGGGCGGCGGCGCAGAGTGGCAGCAGGGCCCCACAGCGGCAGGGGCTCGCCCCTTTATAGGGCGCGGTACCCTAGGGTGGCCGGGCACGCACGCCCAGGAAGGCCGGCCGGCGGCGGCGTTGCTGGGCCAAAACAGGTCGGGTGGGTTTAGCGGGTCGGGTCGGGTTCAGTTGGATCCGGCCCGATCCGCTAGGGGTTAGGGTTTTCTTTTTTTTCTGAATATAATTGCCTACGCAAAACAAATCCAGAAAAAATCCAAGAAATGTTTTTAAAGCACGAAAAATACCCAGAAGATCCCAAAAATTCCAGAAATATTTCTAGAGGTAGATTGGGACAAGGCGAGCACAAATAAAATATCAGGAGCTCATGAAAAGGATTGTATAGCCTTCTAATAAATAGAAAGAGCTCGAGGTAAAAGAGAATTAGATTCTAGAAAAGTCCAGAAAATTCTTAGAAGAACCTAAACGTCGCATAAATGCATTTTTAAAACCTGAGCACTCCTGAAACACCATAATGCACCAGCATGAATGCAACGCACATGACAACTTATTTAATTTCAAAAGAACAAACAATTGCTTTTCTTACACTAAATTCCCTGTAAAACAAATAAATGTTGAAAAAGTTTTAAAATTATGAGAAATCGTTGTTTAATTTTTCTTTCTAATCACATCCTGAAATCCAGCAATTTCAGGGTGTGACAGTATCTGAAAACTCGGTTCCCTCGGCGTGTTCTACCCAAGGTACCCATTCTGGATGTGCTTGTATGCCGGGCATTCGGAGGTACATTTCGCAACTTCTCACTCCATTTCTTTTAGTTTCTTTCCCCTGAGTACTCTGGGTATTGTCCGTATCCCAATCTCTGCAGAGTATCCCACAATATTCGGGTGAATCCATGCTTCGTTATATAATGCCCGTGCGTCCAACCTTCTTCGTCAACCCAGTTGTCCCAGCTGTCCCAACGTTGATCCTCCGCCATCTACCTGTAGTGTAGAAAGGAAGGTTAGAGAGTTTCCTTCCTTTGCAGATTAAGATAGAAGAGAGCCATATTCGGATGAGAGAAAGATTAGTTCTACTTGTTCGTGTATTCTAGCCCTCAGGGTGTTTAAAGTAGGAGTTAAAGATGTATTTTACGGCTTAACGCGGCTCTGATACCAACCCTGTGGGCCCCGCCACTCGGCGGGCCCACCTAGCATGAAATAATGTCATTTCCTGGTAAAGGAAAACATTAATTGCATAAGAGTTGGCAGCGGCTAACTAGAATTGAAAAGTAAAGATCAGAACTAGGACCTGATCAAGACGACTTGCAGGGCCGGTGAAGGGAGGGAAGCCTTCCGATGGAGCTGCAAGATTAAGCAAGTCTGAGTACCACCGCACTCAGCAAGTACATAACAATCGAAGGTATAAACATGCATTATTAGTTGACAAGTGATTAGTAAATCAGTGTTGGGTCCTAGAGGGGCAAGAACCTCCCTACCAGTCCCCCTGGTGATTCTGGCCCGGATCCTTCTGTCGATCCCGCAATCACCTTCATCTCGTTATCATCACTCCTATGGGTTATTCTTGGCTAATCTGTGGGAGCTTTAACCAGACGGGCTCATAACCGAGAGCCACGGCTATCGATAGATTAGGTAACTCTTCAGAGGTTTGTACTCTTGAAACTATACTGTCAGGTGTCCCTTCCGTGGCCAACGGTAGGGCCACCCTACGGGACTTGTATCCACTGGCGTCCATCTCTGGACAGCTTCCATCTGGGTCTGCCCACGGATGCTACTGGGGTCTAAACAGGGATCGCATAAACGTCCGCACAAGGACATCAACCCGGGTATGGATGCATCATATAAGTTAGGGCATGCGTCGCCCGTGGGCCCTACCAGCCCTGTCACATGCGACCCGTGCCGACCAGTCCCAGCCCTCTGTCTGGGGCTGTCTCCAGCATTTACATTGCCCACCGTGGCTCCTGGGGCTGCTTTGCTAGAGGTAGCTGGTGGAGTGTGAGTCGAGGCCTCACATTACAGGGCATTCCCGAAGGCTATGTCCTTTTTGGCCCGTATAGCCGTACATGGCGTTGGAAAGACTTCCCCAAGAACCGGTCCTTAAGCGACCAAGGTAGGCCTCTGGATAGGAGCTCCTCCAAGACTATCCACCCTACCTCACATCCTCTTCCCCCTGGGTGCCTCTCGCAACCAGGGTTTCTGGCATTGGGTAGTGTCTTAGTAGTTGGGGGTATCTGAGCGGCTAACTCTCAATGCAACTACAGACATTTAGCTAAGAGTAGAGCATGTTAATGCAATTGATTATCATGAGCAAGGAAATTGCTAAGACTTGCCTGATACGGTGGTAGTCTCCGCCGGACTATACTCCTGAGGTTTCCTGGCGGAGAAACTACACAAATACAAATATATGACTAATCAATCATCACAGCGAATGAATTATTTGTGAGGGGAGGGGTGGGAGAGAATGGCCATAGGAGTGGTTTCTAAGTTAAGCATAGTTTTGGAGTGGATTGCCGAGGTTTCGCGGGGTGTCTCAGGGTCCTTGCGGGGTTTAGCGGGGTTTGAAAATGTCAATGGAAGGCAATAAATTATTTCTAAGTTTAGGAAGGGTTTCTAGGGAATCTAACCTTATGAAAAACCTTAGAATATATTCTAATAATTTTAGGAATTTATTGGCTATTTATGGGGCTCTATTTTGAATTGGGCATAAACCGGGGTACGCTAACGGAGACTTCCTATAGGCTGAAAAAGAATCCTTCTAATTCTATGCCCTAGAAATAGGTATAAATAATTTTGATGGTACTAAATAGCTTATTATTTTCTCTAGTATTTTTAGGTATTTTCTGGGAATTTTTGGGAATTTCTAAGGTGGAGAAATAACTTCTTGGGTGCACTAAGCCGGGTGTACCTAGTATTTTCTCTATGTTTGTGCGGCTGACGAGTGGGGCCAGCTGACGCCGGCACTGGCGCCAGCCCGCAGGTTTCTATCCTGTGGGCCGGTGCACGTGGGCGCGTGGACCACGCGGCCCGTGAGCCTGCGGTCCACTAGACCGAGTGCACGCCGAGCAGGGAGGTGGAGGTGGCGGCTGACGCGGCCTGTGTGGGTGGCTGGCAGATGGGGCCTGCGCTTACGTGGCTGCCACGCAGGCGCCAGCGCGGCTGCCGGGCTTCACGGCGACGCGGAGGGGCTGCAGGGGAAGTTCGCCGGAGAGCTCGCCGCCGGCGGCGACAGGGCAGCTCTCGCGGTGGTGAAGGCACCTATGGCCTCAGGGTAGCACAGCGGACCCGGCGAGGATGATCTCGTCGAGGTTTAGGGGCTGATGCGGCGGTGCAGGCTCGCCGGAGCTCGAGCGGCGGCCGGTGGAGAGGGGGAATCACGGCAGGGGGTTCCTGGGGCTTTGGTTGAGGGTTACGCGCAACCAGGGGTTCGCGGGGAGCGGTTTGAGGCACAAGGGCATGGGGAAAAGGCGCCGGAGCTGGCCGGCGGCTTGCCGGGGCACGGTGGCGCTTACGACCGCCGGCTGGGGCTCGGCTGGGCATCGTGGAGGGGGACGGAGAGATTGGGGAGGATATAGAGGGTCGCGGGGTGCTTACCGCAGAGAGGCTGGGGCGAGAGATGGCCGGTGGTGGCGTTCCGGCGTGCGGCGGCGGTCGCGGCGGCGCTTGGGCGGCGCTTACTCAGGGCGCGTGCGTCCTCCAGAGCACGTCGCTACGCTCCTTGGGCTCCACAGGGTGTTCTAGGTGACGTCGCGGCGGCCGGAGGGGAAATCAGGGGCTTGGCGGCGGCGGGGGTGCCGGAGCAGCGCGGCGGCAGGGGTGCCGGAGCAGCGCGGCGGCGCTCTTGTGCTCGCGGTGGTGGCAGTGGTGGTGGTGTGGTGTCTTGTGGTGAGGGTGAGCTCCATCCGGGGCGCGCGCAGGGCTATTTATAGCCTAGCGGTGATCCCTAAGGCTCGCCGGGGTGGCTGGGTGGCGATGCGTGGCGCGGCGAGCTCGCCGGCGTGCGACGCGTGCGGCTGCGGTATTTCGTGCGGATGGCCGGAGAGGGAGTGTCGGCGCCGCACTTCATGTGCGGTGGCCTCGCGTGGTGGTGACACGCGTCCCGCGCGCCTTTGTCTGGCCTATCTTGGCCGGAGGAGGCGGATTGAGCGGCGACGGCGGTGGCAGGGGCGCGGCGAGATGGAGGGGGATGGGGCTCCCGAGCCGGGATGGCCTCCCTGACGCAAGCAGGGAGCGGCAGGGGTGGCGTGGCGTTGGTCTTGGGGCGCCACGCGGGCTGAGGGCGTCGCGGTGGCGAGATGGGTAGCGGCGGCGGCGGCGTCGGGGAAATGAGAGAGGGGGAGGAACCGGAGGAAGGAGAGAGGAGGAAGAAGGAGGGGGCGGAGTGAACTAGGCCAGGAATTGAGGGGCGCGGAGTGGACTTCACGGGGAAGGCTGAAGGGGGGGTGGAAACCGGGCTGGGCCGCGCAGGAGTGAGCCAGGGAGGGAGTTGGAGGGCCTAAAGCAGACTTTAGGTGTTTGGGCCGCGGCTGACCGGCCCACCAAGCTTGGAATTCTTTTTCTTATTTTTCTAAGGGATTTTGAAAGGGTTTTTGAATTCGAATTTGAACTGACTTCTTTTTGATTCAGTCCTAGGGTTTCCGATGCTAGTTTAATTCTTATTGAGCACTCAAGTTATAGAACTTCGTTTTATTTTTCTGTTATTATTTTATATTCTATTATTCCTAGAAATTCTCATTCTAGCTTATAATAGTCCTTGTAACTCTAATAATTAATCTAGTAATTAATTAAATAATCCTTATTAATTTTGAGGGTGTCACAATAGCAGTCATGCCTTTTCTTTTCTTTGGCGGCGAAAGCTTCCACCATTTTCATGAGCATTTCTATACTTGGCATCTTGGAGTTTCGAAGTACGATTTCTTCGACCATATTGACTTGATGGGGGATCTCCTTAGGACACAAGGAGAAACTTTTGGTTCCTCCGTTGATCCTGAGTTGAATGGTCCCTCTTCCCACGTCGATGTTCGCATTCGCGGTGCTTAAGAACGGTCTCCCAAGAATGAGAGAGTTCGTTGCTCCGGCTTCTATGTCGAGGACGATGAAATCCATATGGATGAAGAAATCCCTTATTTTAACCGGAACATTCTCTACGACTCCATGGGGGTAGCAGATCGATTGATCCGCTAGCTGCAAACACATGGGTGTAGAGACAAGCGATATATGTTTAAGGTGGTCGAAGACTACCTTAGGCATTACGCTGACGCTCGCCCCCAAGTCACATAGGGCATTGTCGAAATCATGGCCTCCAATTGAGCATGATATTGTGGGGCAGCCAGGATCTTTCTTCTTAAGGTGGGGCCCGAGTATAGCAGAGCTACATTCCTCGGTCAGCTGTACCGTCTCCCTTGTGGGTAGAGTCCGCTTGTTGCTAAGTATATCCTTGATATACTTGGCATATGTCGGGACCTACAAAGCATCAAGAAGTGGTACATTGATCTATACCTTCTTGATTACCTCGACAAACTTGTCAAATTGTTCGTCGGCCACGGGTCTTCTCCTTCATTTCGGGAACGGGAGGAAAGTGGGATCTCGGCTGTCGCTTGAGGCTTGTGGTGCCTCGTTCCCCTCCTTTGAGACAGGGATGGTGTCCACGTCGTCTTCCTCTTCGGCGGCTGGCTCGGCATGGCTAGCTTCCTTCTGTCGGGTACCTGCATCTTGAGGATTGTGTGGATCCCGCATGGACTTGCCAGTCCGCGTGGTCACCGCACTAACATTTTCCTTGAAAGGAACCTCCGGTTGCCCGGGTAACTTTCCTGCATTTGGGTTAGGACAAGATGCAGCCAGCTGAGCCACTTGAGTTTCAATCATTTTGTTGAAGCTCAGCTGGTTCTTAACGACAGAATTAAAAGCTTCTATCTGGGAGGCCATCGACTCCACAACTTTCTCATTAGCAAGAAATTTCTTGCTAATGCTATCGTTAATTTGCTTTTGGCGATACCAGATGTCCTTTAGCGACGGTTGAAAACCGTTGTTAGAGCCATTACCTTGCTATTGGTCGAAGGGGAAATTGGGCTTGGAATTCCAACCTTGTTGAGGACGGAACCTTAATTGTTGTTATTCCCAATAAAATAGACTTCTTCTTGTGTCATCGGGCAATTGTCGCCCGAGTGTCCTGCTTCTCCACACGTTTCACACGTGATTCTCTCCTCCATAATCTGATTCATCTCATTGCCAGGAGATTCCATCTTCTTTAAGAGGAGATCCATCTTAGCGGCCAGCATATCGACGGAGTCAATTTGATGCACTCCCTTGCTGGGAGCTTGCCTTTCTCCTATCCAACTCTGGTGAGCGGATATCTTCTCGATTAGCACCTTCGCCGCGTCTACATCCAGCGAGAGGAAAGCTCCTCCCGCGGCTGCATCCAACATCTCTTGCGATCGATGACTCATGCTGTGGAAGAAGTTCTGAGTAATCAGCCAGTCTTCCACACCATGGTGGGGGCAGGCTGCAATATACTCTTGCAGTCACTCCCAAGCTTCGGGAATTGTCTCTCCGTCTAGCTGCTGAAAGCTAGTGATTTTTTCTCAGAGGGCGTTGGTCTTGCCCACCGGGAAGTACTTGGCCAGAAATGCATCTGCGCAAGTCTGCCAGCGTCCTTCGAATGATGCCTTGTTGGCGTAAAACCACTCCTTCGCTTTCCCAAGCAAGGAGAATGGGAAGAGTTGAAGGCGGATGTTGTTGATCGGTGTGCCATTGGGGTTGATGGTGCTGCACACCTCTAGAAAATTCCGAAGGTGAGCGTTCGCATCCTCAATCGCCTTTCCGCAGAAAGGGCTGGCCTGAACCATGTTCACTAGGCCAGTCCTCAGCTCAAATGCCTCTTCCTGTGCGTTCGACAGTCCCGGGAAGTTGCTACTTGATGGGGCTGAGAACTCAAGGAGCGTCTTCTTCGCCTGAGCCATTATCTCTGGAGACTCTGGAGCTGAAGAAAACGACGAACCTGAATCTGATTCGGACTCGAAGTCGGATGACGACTCGAATATGTTGCTTGAGCTGAGTGAAATCTGAGGAGGTACGACTCTCTTTCGCACTACTCTTCCAATGCGTTCTGGATCTGGATCAAAGTTTGATGGTAGGTTGAAACCAGTCATGCACTACCCTGCAAACACATCAAAAATAGACGAATGTTGCAGTGGAGAGGTCACTAAGGTTAGTGGTTTGGTAAATCTATAAAGATAATCAAATAATTCAACAATAACTTTAGCCAATTGCTTCCCCGGCAACGGCGCCAGAAATGCTTGTTGGGCACTCCTTAGCGTCACGTTTTTAGCAACGCTCAAGAGCGTGAAGATATATGTCGTTGTATGCAAAATTAATTCTGCAAGCGCACAGAATATATCTCGTTGTAGCACTTCACCTCGGGAGTAACCCCAGGGTATCATATTTATATTTCCGCAGGGAAGCAGATGGTTAAAGTGTATTGAAGAATGGAATGATATATCTTGCCAGAAATATCAAGCCACAAACCCAAGGGCACAAACTCTAGGTTTGGGGGATAATGGTGAAATGAATGACCGGATAGAAGGTCTAAAAGACCAGCGACACACGGAGCACCTATTTATAAAGAAAAGGAAAGACGTTGGGAGAGACCGGACCTAGACACTTCCTAACTCAGAGCAAAAGGGACTCTAGCCTTAGCCTGGACTCTAGCTTAGATACTGGGAACAGAGCTCGCTTCGATGGCTAGAACGGGAGAACCTCAGAACGGGATGAGAGAGGGGGTTCTCTGGGCTCAGCACAACTGTTATGAATACACCTGAACGTGGTGGACTACGAAGGACGAACAGGGCTGTCACCACCTGCCGCCTACCACTGCAGTTCCGTGGGGTGCAACACACTTCCTAGTTAATCAACAAGCCAGACACCACGTCTACACTCGATGATTAAGATTTCTCTTGAGGCCTGTCAAGAGAAATCCCCGTCTTCCCTAAGGCGTCTTACGGCCCGGTCAAGGCGAGCAAACCCGCGAGATAAAGCCCGGTAGAGCTAAACGAGACTCTACACTAAAACTAAAGGGGATAGAACTTTGCTCTAAAGAGAGCAAGATCTTTACTCTAAAAGAAGAGCAAGACAGAAATATAAAAGATAAACTTAAGCTCTGAACTAAGAAAGTAAATGTGAAGGACCGAAACGGTGACCAGAGAGGGGGGAGTGAATGGGAGCCAATAAAAATTCTTTCCAACCAATCCGGCTATTCTCCCAAATCAACTCCAATGCCTCCGAAAGCGATCTTGCCAAGGTCACGTTGCCACTGTCAAGCTACTGACCCTAGGAACAAGAAAGACGCAGCGGAACTCGAATTGATCGAAACGAACACAAAACGAACTGAAACAAGACTCGATTCAACACAACCAGGGGGGGCGGTTAAACCGGGTCAGGGGGGCGGTTGAACCGCCAGGGCCTGGGAGCCTCGAGAAAAAGTCAAATCGAAAGTGGATCTCCCAAACCTCTTGTGCTCTTGAGGCGAGATTTTGGTCAGATGATTTAGACCTCCAGTGGAGTGTTTTCCCAAAAGATCTTGGCCTCTAACTCGCTAGAACTCCCGGAATCTCAAATCTAAGAAAGAACACCATGACCTCGAGTTCATCCCGAAAATTTCAAATCCAAAGCGATTCCCGGAGTTTGGGGGCAAGAGATCACCAGCAAAAGAGGCACAAGGCACTCATACGTGAATCCCCCAAAGAAATCCGAGAGAAATCGCCCAAGGAAGCGGAGAACAAAAATCCCCCAAAAATAGCTCCAAAAATACCTCCGAAAATAAGAAAAGAAAAGGGAGCTCGTGGATTCAAATCATGGCACAAAGATGAACAGAACAAGCTCAATGAAGAAACCATGAATTCACCTATACAAACTACGAAAGATTCGAAATAGTTCTAGGTGGAGGGGATGAAGGGGAAAACTAGTTCAAAGGAAAAACCAAAGAGAACTAAATAGATAACTAGAAGAGATAGCAGCCACCAAGCCCTGGGAGGGCTATTAGTAGTCCAAGTGGTGGTGCTCTAAAGACTAAACTAACCCTAAGTGATACATACCCCTAAGGGGCAAATTTGACATTTGGTTTCAGATATTTTCTGGCTGGGACACCTTCCACCGCAAGCTAACTTCCCTCCGACGCAAGCCTTGCTGTCACGCCGCGTGTCCTCCGGATCGAAGCTCCTCGACGCCGATTTTGGGCCGACCCAGGGGGAGGCGATTAAACCGCCCCTGGCTTGTCACCTCAGCCCAGCTGCCCAAACTTCGCCTCGT
Organism: Urochloa ruziziensis; assembly: GCA_015476505.1. Classification (NCBI taxonomy): domain Eukaryota; kingdom Viridiplantae; phylum Streptophyta; class Magnoliopsida; order Poales; family Poaceae; genus Urochloa; species Urochloa ruziziensis. The sequence continues at coordinate 62,022,725 of CM027120.1, forward strand.
CGAGTCCTCAGCCTTGGTTTTCAGGCCCAAACCAAGGGAAACCATCCACCGATGATTTTGTGGCCAATCACCAAACCCCGCACGCAAGCTTCGGTCGTTAGCCGCCACCTTGCACCGGCTTCATGTCCGCGTACGAGCTTTGGTTGTGAGCCGCTACCTCGCACCGGAACCACGTCCCCTTGCTCGTTCTTGCCAGCATGTGAACCGCACTTGATCCATCTGGCCACCGGGTCCCTCGAACCAAGCCTACTTGTCTCTCCGCTCCTCAGAGGCCGCCATGGCTAAGACCTTTCGTGCCTGTTCTTCACCTACACCAATGCAACCAAGCCGCATTCTACACCTGCAATACTTGAGCCAAGGGAAACGTCAATCCACACCACGTTGTCAATCACTCATCACACCAGGAAGCGACCATCCACCGGTCCTCAGACACACCGGGTCCTCAATCTCACCCTTGATGAGTGCACTGACAACACACACATAGTAACCATAGATATCAAATGAAAATATAAAAGAAATCGAAAACAAGACTCAAGCAAGTGACTAAAAGCACGAACAAGCCGAGAACAAAGTCACTTCGCAAGAGAAAGCTCCAGAAACGCCGACCCTTCAAGAAGAAGCGAAAGGGCTCAACACCATCGGCAAAAGAGCAAAAACACAAAGCACAAATCACAAATCTCCAATTCACTTTTCAGAACACTTAAAGCACTCCCCCTGCAAAGATGCAACTCCCCCTGAACAAGTGAACTTGTGCGTGCAAAAAACACTCGAAAATGCTAAAAATCCCACAAATCTTGTGCTCACTGCACAGGGGCGGTTAAACCGCCCCTGACAGATGACCAAACCCAAAAATGCAGTTTTTGCACAAACGAACTCATAACGATGTTGTTTCAACTCGAAAACTTTCCAAATATGCCCATCAATGTTTTCCAATACTGAAACCTTCAGAAACTTCACAGATTTTCAAAAACTTTCTTTTTGGCAAAGCTCTCATCAAGTCTCACATAAATCCAACAAAATCAAGCTCAAAAACTTTCACAAGTTCAGCAACTTCTCCCCCTTGCAAAATGCTCCAGAAATTCTCCCCCTTGTTGACAATGCACAAATCAAGGAAAAGATGTACAAAATGCAACTACAAGCTTCTCAAATATATAATGAGCAATACAAAATGCTACAAGTTAGAGAAGAGGCAAACAAGATAGTTCATCATGTGACACGGGCATTGCCATCAAGAAGGTAAAGACATATAGCCAATTGACAAAGCCATGATCAATTTGTGTAGTTTTATCAAAAATGTCACCACATGAGCAAAGTCCTAACCATGGATTGTTCAAGCAAAAATGAACCTCATCTCACCAAAAACATGAAAGGACAAGCATTCCTGACAAAAGATCATCATAAACGCCCAAGTTCTATCTCATGTCATGTCAAAGCACGGGGCCATGTGTTCACTTCTCATGGGAGACTTCTCCAGCAAACAACATGCAACCGCTTAGCACCCATGTGTGCAAGTGTGTGCAATGGTGAAAGCATAGAGATATGAGCATAATTTTCGGCAAATATATCTTTCTCTTATCTTTCTTCTTTCATGCATAAACATCTCATTTTTTAAGATTTTCAAATTAAGGATGGTTACTCTCCCATTCCAGGTGTGATCTTCCCTCTTAATCCACGCATGGTCTCCTGGTTTCTTTTTCCCTGATGGATCTCCCGGCTGAGTTGAACGGAAAGTTTGATTTCCAAATGGGTGTTCGTTTTCGTGAAGAAGTTTTGTCTCTCTTCAATGCATCTGTCCATCATCCTTCCTCAAAGGTGGATGGATCTTTCTTTTTGCTGGTGGTCTTTAGGCGTTTCACCTTTCGCCTTTCGGAGGAATCAGTGGCTTTTGCTTTGGCCTCTTGTTTGGGTGGATCGCCAGCAGGCTTTCATGTTCGATATCTCAGTGAGAGACATTTTTGGATTTCTGTGTCATGCAAAAAGGTTGGATTTCACATTTACTCACAGAGAAGAATCATTGGTTCATCCTTCGATGTCTCTTTTCACCTATGGAATGATGGTGTTGCTCACTGGGAACGAGAGAAGCGTTTTTGGGATGAGGAACAAGAAAAGGAATGGTCCAAAGTTGTCTCTAAACGCCAAAAGCGTGCTAAATCTGCTGAGGCAAAGAAGCCAAAGAAAGTCTGTTTCGCAAAGAAGCTGGTTCAGGATTCACCCAAGGCAAAGCATCGTCCCCCCAGTCCTGCTCCTCAATGCATTCGTTTTGGTTCTTTTGAGTCTCCTCTCAGTCCTGCGCATTCAGATGCTTCTCAAGGCGTTCCAATTCAGCAAGTTTTTGGAAGACTTCGTTCAGATTTGGGTGTGCCTGCGTGTTCTTCGCCAAGGGTCTCACAGCCGGATATTTCGGGTGAGAAAATCTCGGGCAATTCCAATTCAAATTCAAACTACACAGAGATGCAATGGCAAGCCGAGCCATGTGCCAATTGTTTGGGCCTGGGCCATACAAGAGACAGTTGCACCCAGCTGATTAGGTGTTGGTCCTGTTTTAGATATGGTCACCGGGCTAGATTGTGTTACACAAGAAGTCGGCCCAGGATCTCATGGCGGCCCAATGTCCGTGGCGTAGATGGCAAGAGAGAAACAAAATCCCCAAAACACACTCCTGCCCCGGACTCTTCGCATTCTGCAGAACACAACGCCTCTCCCCAATCGCCGTCTCCAAGTTCATCGCCATCGCCCCCCTTGGCCTCATCGGTGCAGCCACCGTCCACAGAGGCAATGGCCAACTTTGTGTGTAACCCACATCTGTACCTCCCTGCTGGTGCGCATGTGGAGGAAGGATGGCAACGCCCTGCTAGAAGCAAGGTAGCACTTGGCGGAGAGCCGCCACAGCGACATGAAGACTACGCGATCATCACGTTGCATCCGAAGCCCCTTGAAGAAGATGCTCTAGAAGTTCTGCATGATGTGGTGGATCACCTTGAACAAGTTCATCCAGTAAGAATAATCTCTCAGTACCGATCTCCCTTGGGTTTGGGTCTAGTTCAGTTTCAGTCTCCTCAGCAAAGGCAGACGTTGATAGACATATCACCGATTCCTTATGTCAATAATAGTCAGATCAGAGTTATCAAGCATGATGAAGCTAGAAATTTGAGAGCTTGTAACTACTCAAGGATTTGTAGATTGATGGTCTTGGCTTTCCCGCTAGATTACCAGAATTTAGATTTCTTCAGAGCAGCAGTAGCACCCTTTGGCAGGATTATTACTTGGTACGAGGGTGCCAACAAGTCAAAGACTTTTCTTGATTGCCTAGTGTTAACCCCATACCGAATTCCAAGAAGCATGGTTGTTTCGCAAGGACAACAATTGGGAGTAATGGGAGATCTTGGTCGGCTCCAGTGTTTATCATTAGTGGTTAGTTCCCAGATGTCTTTCCTGCCGATGAGGATCCAGTACCGGCAGATGGAAACCCACACCCAGTGCATGGTCATGTTGCTCATGTTAATCCTGATATCAATCAACAATGGGTGCATGATTTGGTTGGTGCGGCTGATGTTGTTTTACAAGATTTCAGAGCAAATAACAATATGATGCAGGAAGATGCAGTGGACAATCTTGGAGGTAATGGCAATGTCGCCCCTGAGAATGAAGGTTGGCCTCAGTGGGATGCTGCTGTCGATAATGGTATCCACCAACATGGTGTACCACAACACCCAGAACAACCACAAGACTCTATATCCTTGGATCACTCTGGATCAACTGCAAGTTTTCTTCGTGCAAATGGACCTGATGTCCTTCTATCTGTAGAGATGATTACACAAGGTCTCCTGGGAAAGTGCTCCTCCTCATCATCAAGCAGTGAAGTGAATTCTGTGAATATGGAGGCAGAAGTAATGGAACCCGTGCACTCAGACCTCACAAGCTTAGCACATCAGTTCTCTGAGTTGTGCAAGGTTGTTTTGCTTGCGGTGATAGCTGCGCAGCCCCAGCTTACTCAACAAGTGGGCTCAAATTCTGCACATAAGCGATCATGGAATGTGGCATTTGGGCCAGAGGTAATGCAGCAGGAGGACCTCTCTAGAGCCATTGTTCCATACCAACCTGTTCTTCATTCAATCCTGCTGCAAATATGGGCACAAAAAGTTGAGAATCTCAATGGGCAAACCATGAACTCATCCTCGGATGCTATAATGTCAGAGAATTTCGAAGTGGTTAATGTTCAGGGTAGTGATAACCTGTCAATAACTGAAGCCAATGATGGTGATATGGCAGTGGCTGATGACATGGCATTGGATGACGAAGCACCCTATCAACTTAATGTCACTTCTACTGATAATGTGACTAATGCAAAGAAGAGTTTGCTGGCAGCTTTTGATAAGGCTTCAGCTTCTACTTCTCTTCAGCAGAAGGGCCTACCTCCAAGGCCACCCAAAAATGTAGTCAGCCTTCCTACAGCTGTCGCTGATGGTCATGCAGCTCTGCCACTGGCTACAGGTGCACTCAGAAGAAGCCCACGTTTAAATAGTAATGCAGACGGATACAAACTTTGTCAGCTGCAAGACACCCCTAAGAAGCGTAGGAAAAATAGTAAATCTATCTCGGTGTCTCCAAAGCACTCCATTGATGAATTGCCAAAGCCATGTGATGAACCAAAAGGACCCATCCCATTAGAGGTGCTTAAGGGATGGGGTGTTGACTGTGGTGTCCCTCCTGAGGAGGTCAGTGAAGATCTGCTCCTGAAGGAGTGTCACACCCGATTTTGAGGACAAAACCGAATGCATAGCATATGTGCGCCAGGATCCATTTACACACATATGTTGACGTCATCAGTGAAAATATCATAAGACAATGTTCAAAACGTAAAGATAGAATAAAGTACTTTATTACACTCTCACGGAAGACTCGAAGGTCTTTAATCGTTTAACGATAACTTAAAGCGTAAACTGCAGTGGACTTCTCCCTCGGCAGTTGACTGGTGAACGCCTGCCGTAGAAATCTTCAAAGTCATCGAAGAATCCCTCAACATCCGAATCTTCTGAACAGCAGTTGGAGCAAGGGTGAGTACACTTATGGTTGGTACTCAGCATGTGTGGGAAATGCAAAGCTTCCAAGGAAAGGCTAAGGTTTATGGCAATTAGCATTTTTAGTTGGTCATATTTTATTAGCAAACGCCTATTTACTAGGTACAAGTTTATACCAACCCCTTAAAGAAAAAGAGAACCATAGCATCTCAGAACCAAAGAAACCACAATTTATTTTCATCTTCCAGTTTAATTATCATGTGAGGGTCCAGGCCGCTCTTAACCGTGAGCACGGCTGATATATCAGTTTTAAACACTCTGCAGAGGTTGTACACTTTCACCATAAGTAGTGTTTCCCATGTCACCCGGGTTTGCAAGGCCCTTAGACACTTCCGAGGTGAATGGCTAGGGATTCACATTGAGGTTTTCGCCAAATATACTTAGTACAAAATAATCCGCTTAGGTTTCTAGTCACCGCAGAGCATAACCCTCCCTAATGGCCAGCACCTTAACAAAGGCTGCTACCCCAAGAGGACCTGACTATACCCCGTCGATGCCACCCCTCTTGCCCTTTTCAAGTAAGATATAAAGCACTAAATTCACTTGGTTATTTGCCAAAGTCAGAGCCATATGACACTTATGGATGCACTGTTTTCCCGGGTGGTTCTCCATGTTCCGATTAACAAAAGTGTTCTTGCAATTACCAAAGTTCCACATAAATATAACCAGTTTAACATTTGTTCAAAAGAAACCACCATAACCATATAGCAACTAGCATTACTACCCAACATAAATTGAAACCCGGTTTGACAAGGTATACGGATAAAATCTAGGAAATCCTTAATATAGGACCCGTCAAGTTTATGCAAAACATATGTAAATGTAAAGGTGAATTAAGATGACATTTCTGGGTTGTAAAAAGAATATGGGGGGGAAAGCCACTTGCCTTCCTCTGCAAAGTGCTGTTGGTCCTCTTCAAAATGCTGCACTTGCCCTTCTTCAAAGTTCACGTTCTCTACACGAACACACAAGCAATACAAATAAATAAAAGAACAGTACACCAAAAATAATAAACAGAACAAAACAAGCACATAAAACTGTTCCTTATGCAGAGACGAATCCGTGAGCGCAAGAATCGCTCAAAACAGAGTTAAAACGGCTAAGATATGAGCTAAACAAGGTTTAGGGACCTGCTGGTAAGAAAACTTAGTTTCCAGGGGCTAAACTGAGAAAAACCGAGGACTAAACTCTAATTTCATCAAAACAGGAGGGCTAACGCGCAAAAGAACTAAGCTGGGGTGGCTGACAAGATTAGACAGAAAGACAGGGGCTAAAACGAAAGAACCAGGGGCTCTTTTCTAATTACTTTTGAACTGAGCTGGACGGCGCTGCAAATAAAAGAAAACCCAGGGGCTCTTTCACAAAAGTGTCAGGGCGCGGCTGGGTTGACCGGTATTGACCCGGGTCAAATTTGATCCGGGCCGTTGGATCAAGGGCGGGCGGCTGAGATGCGCCCGGCGGGGTGCGGCGGCGCGCTGGCGGCGGGGGTGACGACGCGCGGCGGCGCTTCGCTGGAGAGGTGGCGGGCGCGAGCTAGAGAGCTCGATTCGAGGTGCGGTTTGGCCCTGGAGAGAGCTAAGGCGACGTGGAAGAGCTTGAGGGGGTTCTCACCGAGGTTGGAGCGGCGGCGGCGGCTTACCCTTGAAGGGGAGGAGCGCGGGCGGCGGCGGACTCCGGCGAGCGGCGGCCGGCGGCTTAGAGCGGCGGCCGTCGGCTTAGAGCGGCGATTTTGGGCGGGGAAGAGGTTGGGGAGCACGGCGGAGGTGCGGGGGGTTATTTATAGGGTGCGGAGGGCAGCGGGGGCGACGCGAGGGGAGGGGAAACGGGGCGGCCGGCGAGGTGGAGCTCGGCGGCCATTAATGGCGCGCGCGAGTGGGGGGGGGGCCTTGAAGGGGGCCGTTACGGGTTCGAGGAGGGGAGGAGGCGGCGGTTACCGGTGCGATGCGGCGCACCCGGGGGAGTAATGCGGCGCGGCGAAGGCGGAGGAGTGCGGCGGCGCGGCCGTTGAGCGGCGCGGGCGGAGGAAGGGGATGACAAGCGGGCCCCAGCTGTCAGCGGCGCGGGGTGAAGGCAGAAAACGCCCAGGCGGCTGCGGGGCGCAGGCGCGAAAGGAAGGCGGAAAAGGGGCGGGGCGCCTTCGGCGTCGGCGGGGCGCGGGCTGCGCGCTGCTGGGCCGCGGCTGGCCAAGCGGGCCGCGCGTGCGGTAGCGGGCCGCGGCGCTGCTGTTGGCTGGGCCGCAACGAGAAGAGGAGGGGGGAAAGCTGAGCGGGCCGAGGAGTTAAGGGGGCAAAAGCGAACTGCTGAGGATTAAGCAAAACAACACTCAAACTAAATTCGAATTCAACCAAATTTGAATTCGAACCACTCAAAAATTAAATGCAGCAGCATGGATGCATCAAACACAAGATGATCCTAAAACAATTATTTATTTATTTTTTTAAAACTTTTTGAATAACTTTTTGTGATGGATTTTTGGGTGTTACAAATCCTACCCCCTTAAAGAGAATCTCGTCCTCGAGATTCAGAAGGATTGAGAAACAGCTGAGGAAATTCTGCGATAAGCTCATCTTCTCTCTCCCAGGTAGCCTCATCCTCGGAGTGGTGACTCCACTGAATTTTGCACATTTTGACCACTTTACTTCTAGTGACTCTTTCGGATGTTTCTAATATCTTGATAGGATGTTCCATATAGGTCAAATCATCTTGCACATTGAGTTCTTCCAAAGGTAATTGTTCTTCGGGTACCCTCAAACACTTTTTCAACTGAGAGATATGAAACACATCATGTACATCTGACAATCGAGCAGGCAACTCTAGTTGATATGCCACTTCACCCTTTCTTTCCAGGATTTGAAAAGGACCAATATAACGTGGTGACAACTTCCCTTTAACCTTTGTGAGATCATGTGTGATGAAAAATTGGTTTGTATTGAAATTGGCATTGCAAAGTGATTAATATAATGGCATAGGATGATATGCATGTTTGCTAATGTGTTGCGCTCGTGGTAGCGTGTTTTGATATTGATGTGACACACTCGTGTGAGTGGGGTTACACGGACTGGCCAAGTCGTGGACTTGTGCTCGTACGCGGTTGCGTGTTTGTTCATGTGCAGGTGTTACTTGAGGCGGAGCGTGGTCGGTGACGGACTGGAACTAGGTTCGGGAGGAACTGAGGTTTCGGGACTGAGTTCATGGAGGAACTGAGGTCCTATTGGTCAAGGATGTCACGCGAGACGTTCGAGCTAGAGAACGGTGCATGTGAGGACTTGTCGACGCGCGAGCATGTGTCTCGGTGTCGATGGATGATGTTGATTGGAACGGGACTGCCAACGTTCTGATCGGAGAAGAGACTAGCGGTGCGATCCCTAGTCGTGGTGGCGTCAGCGGCGGCGTTGCCGCGCGGCGACGTGTGCATGTATGTGTTGCATGCACGTATGTGTGGTTTGCTAATTAGCTTGCTTGGGCTAATTAATGTGGACTGCAGCGTGTACTGTTGTGCTAGTGCTGGTGCTGCACATGTTGGTGTGTCCACGGGCACTACGTGCATGGTTTGCTTGTTGGTTTGGTGGGCTGCATGCACCGGTGGTGATGCTGTGTGTTTACCCGATTAAACAAAGGGCAAAGCTACGGTGTTTTGCCAAGACCGAGTAAACAACGGCCAGGTCCAGGTTTGTGTCCGTGTTGGATACGAGGGCTGCTGAGGAAGGCCCGCACGTCAGGGTGTTTGACGTATAAAGGAAACGGCTGTGGCTGCTGGTTGCGAGGTGCGCGAGACAGACGGCAGAGACGACGACGCAGCGAGGCGGCGGCGCTTCTGTTTTTCCTAGAGCGGGAGCTTATCTAGGGTTTGGGATCTCGTGGAGATTTTTGTATGGATGCTTTTGTAAGCATCTTTTGAACACATCTTTGATGCAATAAAGATTAAAGTTTCGTAAGTGATGTGTTGGTAATCTCGCTTCCCTCTCCGCTCATTGCTTTGAATGCTCTTTCATATCTACGGTTTTGGTTTTAGATTGAATTGTTGTTCAACGTGATTAGACTTGTTTTGATCCATCCAAAACCATGCTGGGGCTTTAAGCTATTGATCTGAAAAGTTTAGTTGGTTAGACCTAATTAGTTTTTGTTTAATCTCGAAATTAGGGTTTGGCTAATTCGCGACACCATCCGACGTTACCTGCTTGTTTATTTTATATCTGGAGTTATAGACCTCGGATTGACGTGATTCCAGTTGTGTTGGCTTCACAATTTCATATGTTATTTTCTGGTAAAATATCAAGAATTTAGGAGTTACGGTCAGAGAGAGACACACGATTTAGTGGACTATTCAGAATCTGTTTTCAGGGTGAAAAGTTTTCCGCTGCGAGTTTTGCTATCATTCACCCCCCCCCCCTCTGATAGCTATATTAGAGGGCTTCGATCCTACAAGTGGTACCAGAGCTAGTTATTTTCTAATTGATCTTAACCAGTGATTAGAATTATTAGCAATGGATAGGTATTCCACAAAACCGTGTGTTTTCGATGGTGTTGATTTTCAGTTTTGGAAAGCGAAGATGGAGGCATATATTCAGGCACAAGGCTAGCTGATTTGGGAGAAGGTTATTACTCCTTTTGCAGTACCAGATCAAGTCAACAACGATAATCGAGCGAATGTGGAGAACAACAGCAAGGCAAGAAATTTAATCATTCAAGGGCTAGGAAGGAGCGACTTCGATCGTGTGGTTCATCACAAGTCTGCATATGAGGTATGGAAAGCTTTATGTGATTATCATGAGGGTTCGTCTACAATTAAAGAGGTACACCAAGATATGTATAAGAAAGATTATATGCGTTTCGAGATGAAACCCGGTGAATCACTTGATGACTTATTTGCTCGCTTTAATAAAATTCTTAGCAATTTGCGTGCTGTTAATGTTACTTACACTGATGCTAAAAATGCACGCCAATTAATTGGAGCATTAGATATGTCTATATGGGAGATGAAAGTTACTTCAATTAGAGAATCTACTGTCATGAGTACTCTTACATTAGATGTGCTTTACTCTAAATTGAAAACTCATGAATTAGATGTTCTTGCTAGGAAGCATGGTTCCAAGTCTATTGCTTTAGCTTCTAAATCTAGCAAATTTCATGATGATGTTTGCTCCACTAGCATTGTTTTGTCTTCTTTGTCTTCACTAACCGATGAACAGCTAGAACAACTCCCAGAAGATGATTTGGCACTTCTCTCTACTCGCTTCAAGAAAGCTTTGCAAAATGTGAGATCAAGGAAGAGAGAAAATTCCAGTCCTCGATGTTTTGAGTGTGGCTCGCTGAAACATATTCGTCCCAAGTGCCCAAAGTTTCTAGCAAGGATTTCAAGGGATGATGAGGATTCTGAAAAAGAGGATGTTGCTGAAATTACTATGAAGAAGCACACATCTAAGAGCAACAAAAAGAAGAGCTACTTGAACAACAAAGTGGTGCAGCAAGTTCTTTCAGCACTTGAGCAAGTAAACTTGAGCGATGTTGATCCGGACAGCAGTGATGAAGAGAAAATATCTAAAAGGAAGAAGGTGCGTACTTTGATAGGCTTATGTCTCATGGCAAGCAACAAGAGCTTCACTAACAGCGACATCGATAGCTACAGCGACAATGAGGTAGAACCTTCGTATGATGATTTATTTGTTGCTGTTGAAAAACTTGGCACTTTGTTAGAGAAAAGAAATAATAAGATTAAGAAACATGATGCTTTGATTGAATCGTTACATGCTGAAATTGATAGGCTTAAAACTTTAATTCCTAGTGATGATTCATGCAAATCATGTGACTCTATGTATGCTGAATTTACTTCTCTAAGAGATGTGCATGCTTCTACACTGGAGCAACTTAAGCTAGAAAAAGAGCAAAATGATAATCATGTTTGCATAACTGATGAACCAACTTCTTGTGATAATTGTGATATTCTTGAATTAAAACTGAAAGATGCTAATGCTAGAGTTGATCAGTTAAAACAAGATTTTTCTACACATGAGATTCTTTCTTGCTCTAATTGTACTAAACAAAAGAAACCCATGCAGCATTCTTGTGATAAATGTTCCACCCTTTTGAAACGTATTGAATATTTGCAAAATAAGATGGAAACTAAAAGTTTGAATCAAATTTTGGAACAAAAGGCTAGATCACAAAAATATAAAACTGGTTTAGGCTTTGATCCTTATGCTCACTCCAAGATTCATGCTCCCACTGTTATTAAATATCTTGGTAGTGGTAAATTTGAAACTCGTGTTGAGCCTAAAAAGATGATGTTTAAATCTGCTGGAATTATGTCATCTAGTAGCCTAATGGATGCAAATGTTGCTTATTCTTCTCAAGTTAAATATAAAGTTAAGTTCACTTGCACTCATTGTGGTAGAGATGGACATAAGAAAGAATTTTTCTTTAGACTAGCTAAACAACAAAGAAAAGAAAGTGCTAAAGCTAGTTCTAATTTCAGAAGTGCACATTTTGTTACTCGTGAGGCTATGACAACTCGCTTTGTGCATAGGGTGAAGCAAACACCTTTTGTTGGTAAAAATACAAGTAATGCTAAATCTGATTTTTATCATAAAAATACTTGTGTTGTTCCTACAGGTTTTCGTCGTGTGTCTAAGTACTGGATTCCGAAATGTTTTATCACTAACCCCAGTACAATGGCCTCGACATCTTCAAGTGCTATGTAGGTTTTTCTAATGCAGGTTGGAGAACATGAGCTTCATGTATCTTGGTCTTTTGATATGACGTGATCAAGAATTAGATGGTTCTCTATACCTTTGAGATGGCTTTTGAGAGAGATGTGCAGCAACTACTATGTGAGATATTTGCATTCATACCTTTTACATTCACATATATATTGATTTGTGGTATGAGATGAGATGCTTGTTGATATGCTCATATTTTTATCCTCGGCTTGTTTGATCATGATATATTTTATATAATGCCTTTTCATGCTTGGTATGTGATATGTCATGATTTATAGTTGTGCTTATTTGAACAAACCATATTAACTCAAAACACATGTGGCTCACTTTATCTCTCTTGATTTCATTGGTTATTCTTTTGAGGGGGAGTATTGGCTTATTTCTTGGATGAAACTTTTGAATGTGAGATTTGGAGATGGTTGTTTTGAGGGGGAGTTTTGGAACACTTTGTGATCAGTTTCAGTTTTTCCCTTTGTTTCAATTGCTGAAAAATAAAAAATTAAGAAAACTATGAAAATGAATGAGCATTATATTTTGTTCATATATGCATGTATGGTGTAGTTTTGGCATGACTTTCTAAGCGGAATGATAACTCGAATTAAATGGTGTCATGACTGAACTTTCTTGTCTACTTTGAGCTTGTTTCTAAAAGGTGCGTGCTAATTCTGAATTATGAAAGTTATATATGCTAAAAAGAATGATAGGAGAAAGATCAAGGAAATATGCATTGTCGCACTTCTTCTTTACGAGACGGCTTATCATTGCACTTTGATATGAATTTGGAAGAAGTTGTGTATGACCCAAACCAAGTTCTTAAGCTTTTGATTGTCAAATGACATAGGCTTGACTAGGTTGAAAAGTAAGGCTGATGGTGCATATAATTCCTTGCAATTTAATTTTTATTGCAATCAATAAAACAAATCAGTTTTAAAACATCATTTAAGTGCACAAAAGTTTCAAGTTCTGAAGTAGTTGAGAAAGGGAGATCATGTCATGCAAATAAATTGTTAATTGCACTTGATATTTTAGTTGTGCTGAAATTACATTGTATATGTATGGATGTGAGAGTGCAACTATTTTCTAGTATGGCTTGGACGAGTATTTGCTACATACATGGATGATTTATGATGCTCATGATAAAAAAAATAATGATAAATCTGAAAATGACAAAGTTCTCTTCTCTTTTGTGTTCTTGATGAATCCATTGTCAAAGGGGGGGGGGGGGGAGTTTTGCACATTGCTTACACATTGCACATTCATTTGTGAGAGTTATTTTCTTTTGCTTTCTTCTTTAGTTTTCTCACACAAGGGGAGATTTTGGCATTGAAGAAAGGGGGAGAATTTTATGGATCTTTTGTGTTGATCTTTTCACTTTGCTTTCGATTGAAAAAATAACACTTATGTAAGTGAATGCCAATGTTCAATGTTTTTATTGTGTTGCCAATGTTTTCATCAAGGGGGAGATTGTGAGATCATGTGTGATGAAAAATTGGTTTGTATTGAAATTGGCATTGCAAAGTGATTAATATAATGGCATAGGATGATATGCATGTTTGCTAATGTGTTGCGCTCGTGGTAGCGTGTTTTGATATTGATGTGACACACTCGTGTGAGTGGGGTTACATGGACTGGTCAAGTCGTGGACTTGTGCTCGTACGCGGTTGCGTGTTTGTTCATGTGCAGGTGTTACTTGAGGCGGAGCGTGGTCGGTGACGGACTGGAACTAGGTTCGGGAGGAACTGAGGTTTCGGGACTAAGTTCATGGAGGAACTGAGGTCCTATTGGTCAAGGATGTCACGCGAGACGTTCGAGCTAGAGAACGGTGCATGTGAGGACTTGTCGACGCGCGAGCATGTGTCTCGGTGTGGATGGATGATGTTGATTGGAACGGGACTGCCAATAGAGTTTAGTTTAGCTCTACCGGGCTTTATCTCGCGGGTTTGCTCGCCTTGACCGGGCCGTAAGACGCCTTAGGGAAGACGGGGATTTCACTTGACAGGCCTCAAGAGAAATCTTAATCATCGAGTGCAGACGTGGTGTTTGGCTTGTTGATTAACTAGGAAGTGTGTTGCACCCCACGGAACTGCAGTGGTAGGCGGCAGGTGGTGACAGCCCTGTCTGTCCTTCGTATTCCACCACGTTCGGGTCTACTCATAACAGTAATGCTGAGCCCGGAGAACCCCCTCTCTCATCCCGTTCTGAGGTTCTCCCGTTCTAGCCGTCGAAGCGAGCTCTGTTCCCGGTATCTAAGCTAGGGTCTAGGCTAAGGCTAGAGTGCCTTTTGCTCTGAGTTAGAACGAGTCTAGGTCCGGTCTCTCCCAGCGTCTTTCCTTTTCTTTAGAAATAGGTGCTCCGTGTGTCGCTGGTCTTTCAGACCTTCTATCCGGTCATTAATTTGGCCATTATCCACCCAAACCGAGAGTTTGTGCCCTTGGGTTTGTGGCTTGATATTTCTGGCAAGATATATCATTTCATTCTTCAATACACTTTAACCATCTGCTTCCCTGCGGAAATATAAATACGATACCCTGGGGTTACTCCCAAGGTGAAGTGCTACAACGAGATATATTCTGTGCGCTTGCAGAATTACTTTTGCATACAATGACATATATCTACGCGCTCTTGAGCGTTGCTAAAACGTGACGCTAAGGAGTGCCAACAAGCATTTCTGGTGCCGTTGCCGGGGAAGCAATTGGCTAAAGTTATTGTTGAATCATTTCATTATCTTTACAGACTTACCAAACCACTAACCTTAGTGACCTCACCACTGCAACATTCGTCTATCTTTGATGTGTTTTGCAGGGTAGTGCATGACTGGTTAACCTACCATCAAACTTTGATCCAAATCCAGAACGCATTGGAAGAGTAGTGCGAAAGAGAGTCGTACCTCCTCAAATTTCACTCAGCTCAAGCAATATACTCAAGTCGTCATCCAACTCCGAGTCTGAATCAGATTCAGATTCGTCGTTTTCTTCAGCCCCAGAGTCTCCAGAGATTATGGCTCAAGCAAAGAAGACGCTCCGTGAGTTCTCAGCCCCGTCAAGCAGCAACTTCCCGGGACTGTCAAACGCACAGGAAGGTGCATTTGAGCTGAGGACTGGCCTGGTAAACATGGTTCAGGCCAGCCCTTTCTGCGGAAAGGCGATTGAGGATGCGAACGCTCACCTTCGGAATTTTCTAGAGGTGTGCAATACTATCAACCCCAATGGCACACCGATCAACAACATCCGCCTTCAACTCTTCCCATTCTCCTTGCTTGGGAAAGCAAAGGAGTGGTTTTACGCCAACAAGGCATCATTTGAAGGACGCTGGCAGACTTGCGCAGACGCATTTCTGGCCAAGTACTTCCCGGTGGGCAAGACCAATGCCCTCCGAGGAAAAATCACTAGCTTTCAGCAGCTAGACGGAGAGACAATTCCCGATGCTTGGGAGCGACTGCAAGAGTATATTGCAGCCTGCCCCCACCATGGTGTGGAAGATTGGCTGATTACCCAGAACTTCTTCCACAGCATGAGCCGACGATCGCAACAGATGTTGGATGCAGCCGCGGGAGGAGCTTTCCTCTCGTTGGATCTAGACGCAGCGAATGCGTTAATCGAGAAGATATCCACTCACTAGAGCTGGATAGGAGAAAGACAAGCTCCCCGCAAGGGAGTACATCAAATTGACTCCGTTGATATGCTGGCCGCTAAGATAGACCTTCTCTTGAAGAAGATGGAATCTCCTAGCAAGGAGATGAATCAGATCATGGAGGAGAGAATCACATGTGAAACATGTGGAGAAGCAGGACACTCGGGCGACAGTTGCCCGATGACACAAGAAGAAGCCTATTTCATTGGGAATAACAACAATTCAGGCTTCCGTCCTCAACAAGGTTGGAATTCCAAGCCCAATTTCCCCTTCGACCAACAGCAAGGTAATGGCTCTAACAACGGTTTTCAACCGTCGCTAAAGGACATCTGGTATGGCCAAAAACAAATTAACGATAGCATTAGCAAGAAATTTCTTGCCAATGATAAAGTTATGGAGTCGATGGCCTCCCAGATAGAAGCTTTTAATTCTGTCGTTAAGAACCAGCTGAGCTTCAATAAAATGATTGAAACACAAGTGGCTCAGCTGGCTGCATCCTGTCCTAACCCAAATGCGGGAAAGTTACCCGGGCAACCGGAGGTTCCTTTAAAGGAAAATGTTAGTGCGGTGACCACGCGGACTGGCAAGTCCACGCGGGATCCACACAATCCACAAGATGCAGGTACCCGACAGAAGGAAGCTAGCCAAGCCGAGGCGGCCACCGAAGAGGAAGACGACGAGGAAACCACCCCTGTCTCAAAGGAGGGGAACGAGGCACCACAAGCCTCAAGCGACAGCCGAGATCCCACTTTCCTCCCGTTCCCAGAATGGAGGAGAAGACCCGTGGCCGACGAACAATTTGACAAGTTCGTCGAGGTAATCAAGAAGGTATACATCAATATACCACTACTTGATGCTTTGCAGGTCCTGACATATGCCAAGTACATCAAGGATATACTTAGCAACAAGCGGACTTTACCCACAAGGGAGATAGTACAGCTGACCGAGGAATGTAGCTCTGCTATACTCGGGCCCCACCTCAAGAAGAAAGATCCTGGCTGCCCCACAATATCATGCTCAATTGGAGGCCATGACTTCGACAACGCCCTATGTGACTTGGGGGCGAGCGTCAGCGTAATGCCCAAGGTAGTCTTTGACCACCTTAAACATATATCGC
The DNA here is from genome assembly GCA_015476505.1 of Urochloa ruziziensis. NCBI lineage: Eukaryota > Viridiplantae > Streptophyta > Magnoliopsida > Poales > Poaceae > Urochloa > Urochloa ruziziensis. The sequence goes on from CM027120.1 coordinate 62,039,266, forward strand.
TTGTCTTTACACCCATGTGTTTGCAGCTAGCGGATCAATCGATCCGCTACCCCCATGGAGTCGCAGAAAATGTTCCGGTCAAGATCAGGGATTTCTTCATCCCTGTGGATTTCATCGTCCAAGATATGGAAGCCGGAGCAACGAACTCTCTCATTCTTGGGAGACCGTTCTTAAGTACTGCGAATGCGAACATCGACGTGGGACGTGGGACCATTCAGCTTAGGATTAACGGAGGGACCGAGAGTTTCTCTTTCCGTCCTAAGGAGATCCCCCATCAAGTCAATATGGTCGGAGAAGTCATGCCCCGAAAGTCCAAGATGCCGAGCGTAGAAACGCTCATGAAGATGGTGGAAGCCTTCGCCGCCAAAGAAAAGAAGTGGCATGATCGCTATCATGCACGGCGAAGGATATCGAGAACCAAAGCGCTAGAGGAGCAAGCAAAGCGCGATAAGGAGGTTGAATCCAAGTCCCGTCCCGTCCGAAAGGAATGGCGGGTAAAAGCAGTCCCGAACAAGGATTCGGAGAGTTCCGCTCAGGACGAAAAACTCGAGCCCTCGCCATAAGGTATATGGTACGTATCCTTGCATTGCATATAGAATAGGTTTTTCATTTCAATTCTTTTCATTCAGCACAGCACGTTTAATTTTTGAAGCTTGCATTCATATTTCATTTATGCATTAAGTAGCATATAAAAAAAATTTGGCCAAATTTCAGGCCGGCCGGCCCCACCTAGGCCGGCCGGCCGGCCCCACTTGTCATTTCCAATGGCCAGATCACAGCAGCAAGGAACAACCACATGTGGGAGGACACGACACGAGAGGATGGAGAAAAATGGGCACAACCCCAGGCCGAGCGGCCCCAGGCAGGCCGGCCGGCCTCACTCCACCGTCGCCGTCCCATCCTCACCTACCGGAGCACCAGGCACAGGAACGTGACCACCGACGCACAGGATGGGCACGACCGGCGCCGTGTGCAGGCCGAACGGCCTGCCACAGGCCGGCTGGCCTCCCCCTGCTTCGCCTCTATAAAAGCCGGTGCCCAGATCAGAAGGAAGTCGCCCCAAGCATAGGTATGCATGCACCCTGAGCGTTTCCCTTCTCCCTCGCTTGAATCTCGAAAATTTCTAAGTAAGGTTAGAGTTTAAACCACAAGAAAATTCTGCTAAAATCCATCCTTGAATTCTTGTGAGAACAAACCCCTGCCGGTTGAGTGAGAACGTTTGTGGTGGTTCTTACCCCACAAGAACGACTAACCGAGTTGTGGTGATTAATCTCCCACAAGAACGCCTAACATCTGACTGTCTAACCCCTGATTTTCTTCGGGTATTGTGAGACTAACCTTTTGCAGGAAATCATCTGGACAAGGGCACGTCAGACGGCAGTGGAGTCGTGACCAAGCTCACCTCTTCGAGCTCCCGCCGCTCTCAGGGATCATCTAGTTCTCGGGACACTACGTCTGTCGACTCAACTCGACAGGACACAGAGTCCCAGGAGGAAGAAGTGCCTCGGAACAGGATCCGCATCTGGATCATGACTCGGGTCGAGCACATCATTGCTCGGTCCGAAGAAGAGAGAACGGTGCTGGACCAGCTCCAGGGCCGCTACTACACACATGCCAAGTACTTCGACCCCATGCTGCTGATCAAGACCGGTCTCGGAGGAGACATGGAATGGGCTTTCAACAATGCCGGATGGCAAAACTTCTACCCCGTCTCAGAAACAGGTTCGCACTTTCTCACAATGGAGTTTTTGATGAGTTTGAAAATCGAAGTTCTTCACAACGAGACAAATATTTGCTTTTGGTTTTTCAATGACGATTTTATCTTGACCCCGAAGCAACTCAGTGAGGCTCTTGGTTTCAACAAGAGATGCATCATTGATGCCAACCTGTTGGTGACTAACCACCGGTACAACCGTGCCGCATGGTGGGATAGCATCACAGGTAAGCCTTCCTCGGGGAAAAATAGCATCACTGCCATCCAAAACCCCACTCTTCGTTTTCTGGCGAAGTGGATCGCTATGGTGGTCCACCCACGCGCTGATTTGCGTCTTTGCCTCTTGCCTGATTTAGAGTGCCTTTATGCCATGGTCAAGAAAATTCGTTTCTCACCGGTCATGAGCATGCTTGATGACTGGCAGAGGTTAGTCACTGGCCGAGCCACAATTGACATAACCTCGCTAGTCACCCGCATTGCCACCCATGTTGGTGCTTTGCAGGGCGCTCAAGTCACTTTCCTTCCCACTACACAAGAATATCAGTCTTGCATTGGTTTAGACCATTTTATCCAGGGTCACTTGATGCGCGAGGGCCCTGGCCATACTCTTTTCATGTGTTATCCTGGTTTCATCGACGAAGTCGAGCTTCCATGCCCAGCTTTGTCGCTGAGATCAGCGAAAAGTCTAACCATGCAGCTTAGAAGGAGGGAACCCGCTCGCCACAGTGTTGCAGGCCTTGCAACACGTGGCAGGCAAGCCAGGCATGACAGTGAAGCCGAAACTTCTACCGCACCTCAGCCCGAATACCACTACCAGCAGCAGCCCGAGTACGACTACCAGCAGCCGACGGGGAACCCCACAGCCAACATGAGTTTTGAGGAGGCGTTCGACTACCATCAAGGAACGGCAGGATACGGCCCGCAGGTCGGACCATCCGCCTCCGCCAGGTATGACTACGAGAACCCGGTCTCCCGGGGGATCGCTGATCTTAATACCAGGTTGGAGACGATGACTCTGCAACAGCAGCAGCTCAGAGATGAAGTTGCACACAACACCGATCTCACGCAGCAGAACTGGGGGATGACCACATCCCTCCAGACCGACATTCACGGCTTCTTCGACTACATGCACTACGACACCAACCAGTATTACCAGTGAGCTTCATCGAAGCTTGGGGGAGTCTCAGGTATGATCGAAAGCTGTTGCCGTTGCCTTGCCTTGCCTTTGCCTTGCCTTTGCCTTGCCTTGCCTTGCCTTGCTAAAAAAATAATAAAAATAAATAAATAAATAAAATAAAATAATCATAATAAAAGCTCCAAAAGATGTCTTTATGTATGGAATTATGGTTGAGAACCTCTGGAATGATGAAAAGTTGCTCTGTTTATGCCCTCTAAGTGCCTCGTGCTTAATCCTTTACTCTTGAGTATTTGAGTTCATTGGCATTTAAGGATCTGCCATGATAAAACTGTGGGAGCAAGAGCACTTGTTCATTGTTTAAGTTATTGTGAGTTTTGATATGGTTTGTTTCGAGGTATAACTGCATGCTTAGTAAGGAACCTCTCGGAAGTTTTTATAAAATGTTACATGGTGAATCTTCCTCGATGGTTTAAAATGTCCTATCCAGAGCCTAAACAGTTATACATTTGTTGAACTACCATATGCTATCTTGAGTTGCTTTGAGTCTTGTCGAATGGTGAAGTCCGCTTGCAGAAGGTACTTGACATTTACCGGTCTTCCCACCCACCTCAGCCTCGAAATGTCCGACTAGTCAAAGTCCCGCTCCGGGGTTGACGTCCACCGTCGATGACATACACTCACCTCATCATAAAGCTCACCCCAAAGGTCCTCAATTACTCCATACAAAGCTGAATTCCTCTCTGTTACCAAAGTAAGAGAAGAGATGTATTCGAAAAAAAATTGGAGACAAATGCTCCATCTGAAAAAAAAGAGAGAGAAAGAAAAGAAACATCTCAAAAATATGAGAGAGAAAAAAATAAGGAGTCCCAAGACCTTTGAGCATCACACCTTCTCCCTCTCCATTTGAAACCCCATGAATTCCAAAGACCGGAATTTGACGAGTGCCATCGCTCGCGGACCACTCTTTGACTCGACAACAGAAGTAACCAAGGTATGCCACTCTTACCCTACCTACAACTCCACTTCAGCCTTAGTGTAGGGAAAAATTGGTCAATCCCGACCAAGAGTGAGGATTAAACACCTTGAGTGACTCGAGAGTACCATCGGGGAATGAATAAACCATCTTTTGAAAAATTCATATCTCCGAGATGGAACCTGAAAAGTTGCAGGAAATACTTTAGAGATGATCGTTCAAGCTCTCAACAGCCCAAAACGTGAACCGCTGCAGCCCCACGTGGAACCATGGTATGAGTTCTCTTTTATGCCAACTTATTCAAGTGATTCGTTGAGTTTTGGCTTAAGCACAAGGTACTTTAAGAGTATACACATTGAAGCAACTCCTGACCTACCGAACCTAGAGTTCTAGCCTTGCTCGAGGACGAGCAAGAGTCTAAGCTTGGGGGCGTGTTGACGGCCATTATAACCTCGTAGTGACCGTCAACATTTCGGTAAAATGAGGATGATCATACCATATTCCATGCATAAAACTATTTTTATTGACAAATTCCACAAGTTTTGGATTAGTTGTGCTTGCAGAATGAACCAGGAGAAACTGAAAGGACCAACACTAGGCCGAGAGGGGGGGGGTGAATAGGGCCTGTTAAAAAATCCTGAAAATTCTTCACGAAACTGTTAGATGGTCGGATGATCTGACGCAGTCTCGGATCTTCCGGCACCCGGAAGATCCGACATTGTGTAGGATCTTTCGACACAGAGAGGAAACTAACTTCGAGATTCAAAAACTAACAAGCTATTCAAGATTCTATTTGAATACAAAGCTGCTAAATGAAGTAACTGAGCACCTAAGTATGATCTCTAAGGTCGAACAACACCTAGCACATGGATCGGGCACAAATAAGGTGATGAACAACAAGAACAATAGCAAGAACAATGAGACACGAGATTTGTTCCCGAGGTTCACTCCACAAAGGAGCTACGTCCTCGTTGAGGGGTTCACAAAGAACCGGGTTGTCACTAACCCCTTGCCTCCCTCAATCAACCACAAAGGAAGATCGAGTCACTTACTATTGCTCTCACAAAGAGAGGGGAAATACAAACTTTCCGGTGCTCAAACCACAAAGGAATGGGAGCTACCGGCGACGCCTAACCGTCTAGGAGCAAAGCTCCAAGAGTAACAAACGAGGATGACGAATCAAGCTTGCTTCAAGTGCTTCTTGAGATGAACGAATCAAAGCTCACAAGTGCTCAAAGCTCTCACACTCAATCTTTTCCTCTCACTCAAACCCTAGGTGAATCAAGGCTAGAATCAAGCTTTTGGGTGGAGTAGAGGAGTGCAATGAATGCTCTTGGAGTGTGTTTGGGCGTTGGAGCAGCAGCATTGAATGAAGGGGGTGAGGGGGTATAAATACCCAACCCCCAAAAACTAGCCGTTATGTGTTCTGCGAAGGGGTACCGGATCTTCCGGCCTAGGGCCAGATCTTCCGAGATTTGAATTTCATAAGGCTGAAACACTGAAATATGGCCAAGTAATGAAAGTTCCGACACAAGGTCCGGATGATCCGGTGGAAGTTCCGATATAAGTTCCGACACAAGATCCGGATCATCCTAGGGAAAAATATTAGAGACAGAGCCGCCCGGAACATTGGGTCGGATCTTTCGGTGGAAGTTCAGACTCCTGAGGGAGAAACGCAGAAATGGCTAAGTGTTGGAAGTTCCGAAGCAAAGGTTGGATCTTCCGGCGAAAAACTAATTTCAGACAGAGCTGCCCGGAACTTTGGGTCGGATCTTCCGGCCTAAGTTCCGACGCCTGGAGAGAAGACACAAAATCTGTCTAAGTGTTGAAAGATCCGGTGTATGGGCCGGATCTTCCGGTGGAAAATTAATTCCAGACAGAGCCGCCCGGAACTTCCGGTCAGATCTTCCGGCCTAAGTTCCGACGCACAGAAAACTTGTGAATGAAGGGTTTTTGTGTGTTTGTGTCTCTCGTGTGTATGTGTCATCTCAAGTATAAGCACTTTAACAATCTAAACTCGTCAAGCACGTCCCCCTTGACAGTACGGTGATCCTATACTCAAATTCGAAATATAAAATAAATTTAAATCGTCCGATAGACTTCGTCACCATACGAATAAGAATTGGGGACCTTCCTTTCACATTTCTTTTCTTTTCTTTTGATTTTATTCCTGCACAACTCATGCAAAGCATTATATCCAAATTTACATTGTCATTAATTACCAAAACTAGATTAAGTGCCTAGATGCACTTTCAATCTCCCCCTTTTTGGTAATTGATGACAACACAAATTTGGCTCACAAGATAGAAATAAAATTCATGTTTTTCATCCAAATAGAATTGGCGAAGCTCCCCCTGAACATGAGCTTGTATAACTCAAATGGCCTCAAATGCCAATGCTCATGTTCATGTAAGAACTCCCCCTTAATCATTGCATACATGTGCATAAGTGTGATAAAATCAATGTGATGCATATGACAAGATATTCACTTCAACAAAAGTGAGAAATAACAATTCACCATACATAAGCATCACAACCAAATAATTAACCAAGTTCAACATCACACTAACATCACAACCACGATTAAGTCTTACAAATAAAAGTTCTCGCTTGGCACACATCAAGCATAACACAAATCACAAATAAGTTCTTACATGTCCATTAACTAAAACATGAATAAAGATAAAAGATGGTGAGGGTCTCCCAAAGCCAAATTCACTCCCCCTTTGTCATCAAAGACCAAAAAGAGAGCTACTCATCGTCTTCATCACCATCGTCCTCCTCATCATCTCGTCCTCCTCATCGTCCTCTTCCTCTTCTTCCTCGGCTTCTTCTTTGGCTTCTTCTTCTTCATCTTCCTCTTCCTCGTCTTGCTCTTCTTCTTCCTCAACTTGAGAAGCACCAAAGGTATATCCTTGAGACGGTCCCTCCCAAGGGTTATAGAAGGATGGTGGTGGAGGAAACTCTCTAGGCGCACGAACGGAAGAATGTGGAAGATTGTCCTTGGTCATGATCTCCTTTTGCCGACGCTCAAACTTAATCATTTCTTCATCCAAGAATTGACGAGTGTCACGAATGTCTTGAGCGTTTTGCTTGCACATGTTGAAGCAAGCAAAGACACCTTGAAGAATAGAGTTAAGCTTCCCTTTCTTCCCGGTGCCGCTAGAAGATGGAGCAAAGGAAGGAGATGGGGCCGGCGGTGCTTGTGCTTGAGCTTGTGAAGATGAAGCTCCACGAGATGGTGAGGATGGGGCTTGAACCGGAACATAAGGCTTGTTCTTGAGCTTTAGGAGTTGTGCAATCTTGCCCAGGGAGGAGTGATAAGGTGAATGCACTCGATCGGCTAGGATGTTGACACCACTAACATTCTTGATCATATGGAAGATGTAAGGTGCATAGTGGCAACCGCTAGTGGCATCATGAGAGCAATAGATGATTTCATTCCAAATGAAATTTAAAACTTTGAACTTGGGCTTGCCGGGGGCCATTTGGAAGAGCAAGTTCTTGGCCCTCTTGGAAATGTTATCCGCATCTCCGGCTCTAGGATACAAAGTGCCTCAGAACAGTTGGTTAAGCAACTTGTAAAAGGGTGAAAGACCATGATATTTACCAAGTTGCACTTCTTCATAGTCTCCATCATACATGAACATCATCTTGGTCTCCTCAAGCTCCAAACCACGGTGAAGATCCACTTTGCTACGATCATTCCTAGTAAGAGCATAAGCGGTCTCCTCCGCTAATCCAAACAATCCGGCAAACTCAAACAAAGTCACTGAGAAACGTTTGCCGTTGGTCGTCCAATGCATCTCATCTCTAGCCTGATCAATCCAAAGAGTGGCATAGAATTGAGCCACTATCTCCTCGTTGTACGGACACTGAAATCCCATGATGTTTGCCACATCCATCTCAACACATCTCCTGTGCACATCCCTTATCACCGGTTCAAGGGGACCGGTGATGCCATCCATGTAGTGCCAGTCAACCCACTTCATGGGTGTGCAAATGTGGCCAATGTGGAGAATCACCGACTCATACCAATCCGCCTGATGCGGAAGCCAAAACCAAGGATCCCCCTTAAGCTGCTTGTGAGGAATGAATCTGGGGTCCTCATGCTCACTGAACCTCAAAGGCTTCATGCTATTTGCCGCTAGCCGAAAATTCACCAAGGGTGGATCATCAGGGGCACGGCTGGGAATCCCAACACTAATAATGTTCTGAACAAGAAAAGATAGATCAATGTTGTCATTGTATAGAGGCCCTTCTTGTCTTCGCTGAGTGCTTGATTTGGATCTGCTATAGGTACGGAGCTCCTTGCTCTTTCCCTTAGCGGCACCCCTGCCGCGTACACTCCTAGAAGACGATCCCTCAGAGGCTATCTTGCTCTTCCCAACCTCTCTAATCTCCTCGTCGGACTCGGTCTCCGACTCTTGAGTGTTGTGCTTCTTCAAAGGTGCGGGAGGTGGTGGCTTCTTGCCCGAGACCTTGGTACGACCCATCTGGACAGATATAAGAATCGAGAATCAATAGATGAATCAAAGTTGAAAGACTAGAAAGAATTGTCACGCTCTCAGCCCTGTCGGATCTTCTGGCTCTGCGTCGGATGATCCGACGGGCGGAACTTCCGACGCACAGTCGGATGATCCGACAGGCCCCGAGCAGAAACAAAAATCCATGGAATCGAAGTTCTAGCCCACCAACTGAGATAAGATTCTAGGCATGAGTTCTAGGCATGTATTCAAGATGATTCACCAAAGGAAATCCACTAGAACATCCTACATTGATAGATCGGGCAATAGAAAGTTTGAATGAAAACCTAGAGTTCATGGAATCGAAGTTTGAGCCCACCAACCAAGATAAGATTCTAGGCATAAGTTCTAGGCATGTATTCAAGATGATTCACCAAAGGAAATCCACTAGAACTTCATACATTGAGAGATCGGGCGAAAGGGAGTTTGAACGAGGTTTGAATGAGATACCTTTGAGATTTCCCGCGAAAACTCTGGAAGATCCGATGGAAATTGAACCTCCGATGCTTGGGGAGTCCAAAGGTGCTTGAAGATCATGAATCCCTTGGGTGGAACTCAAAATCGCCGTGTGCAGTGGTAGGGAGAGAGGAGCGGGCGCGTCGGTGGAGAAAAAGAAAGTCTGGGCGCTGAACGGTTAAGTCCCGATATTTATAGTCGAGGCACTTGCCGGATGATCCGACGTAGGGTTGGATCTTCCGACGGAGGATGGATTACCGGAAGATGCCGCATAAGATCTGGCGGACTGATACTGGCCGGATGATCCGGCGAGGTGATTTTCACCGGAAGATGCTGGGTAAGATCCGGCTGGCTTATATGGACCGGATGATCCGGCTAAGGGCCGGAAGATCCGGTGGATAGGAAAACAGAAACTTTCTAGATGAGATTCGAACGATGATTTTGAGAGATTTAGCTTATGGACATATAAGAAAACTTGCCCCAAATTGATCAGCCACAATCATCATTACATAACCATGACCAATTTGTGACAAGAAATGATCCAACGATCACAAATCCAAATATTTTGAAAAACTCACACAAAAATTCGTTTTAATTCTATTCTAGGCAACAATCAAGGTGCATGCAACATGTCAAGCCAAGTAACGAGAATCCAAGATATTTAGCTCACTCCTTAGAGAACAAAACCTTTGCTCATCAAGAGGCTTTGTGAAGATATCGGCTAGTTGACTTTCGGTTCCTACATGGCTTAGGGCGATATCTCCTTTGGCTTCTTGATCTCTAAGGAAATGGTGTCTAATGTCAATGTTCTTGGTTCTTGAATGTTGGACGGGATTGTTGGCTAGTTTTATGGCACTCTCATTGTCACACAAGGGTGGAATATTTTTGAACTCACAACCAAAGTCTCTCAAAGTTTGTCTCATCCATAGGAGTTGGGCACAACAAGCACCGGCCGCAACATACTCGGCCTCGGCGGTGGATAGCGCAACGGGATTTTGTTTCTTAGAGCTCCATGACACCAAGGACCGACCAAGAAATTGGCAAGTCCCGGTAGTACTCTTTCGATCTACCTTGCAACCGGCATAATCCGAATCGGAATAGCCAAGTAAATCAAAAGTGGAGCCCTTGGGATACCACAAGCCAAGGTTAGGAGTATGCACCAAATATCTAAAAATACTCTTTACGGCTATTAAATGACATTCCTTAGGATTGGCTTGAAATCTTGCACACATGCACACAGTAAGCATTATATCGGGCCTAGATGCACAAAGATAAAGCAAAGAACCAATCATGGAGCGATATACCTTTTGATCAACCGATTTTCCTTCTTCATTGAGATCAAGATGTCCATTCACCGGCATTGGAGTTTTGATGGCTTTACCTTCGCCCATGTCAAACTTCTTGAGCATATCACTTGTATATTTAGTCTGACATATGAAAGTTCCGTTCTTCAATTGTTTGATTTGAAATCCAAGAAAGAACTTTAATTCACCCATCATAGACATCTCAAATCTTTCGGTCATGACTCTACTAAACTCTTCACAAAACTTTTCATTAGTAGAACCAAAGATAATATCATCAACATATATTTGACATACAAACAAATCTTTGTCTACTTTTTGAGTAAAGAGAGTAGAATCGGCTTTGCCCATTACAAATCCGTTCTTGAGAAGAAAATCCTTAAGGCATTCATACCATGCTCTAGGAGCTTGCTTGAGCCCATAGAGCGCCTTATGGAGCTTGTACACATAGTCGGGGTGGTCAAGATCTTCAAATCCCGGTGGTTGCTCCACATATACTAACTCCGAGAGAGGCCCATTCAAGAATGCACTCTTGACATCCATTTGATAAAGCTTGAAATCATGATGTGTGGCATAGGCTAGAAGAATGCGAATGGATTCAAGCCTTGCCATTGGAGCATAGGTTTCACCAAAATCTAGACCTTCAATTTGAGTATAGCCTTGAGCAACCAATCTAACCTTGTTTCTTGTGACAATGCCATGTTCATCTTGCTTGTTCCGGAAAACCCACTTGGTGCCTATCACATTTTGCTTGGGCCTTGGAACTAACTCCCAAACTTCATTTCTTGTGAAATTGTTTAGTTCTTCTTGCATGGCCACAATCCAATCCGCATCACCAAGAGCATCTTCTACCTTAAGAGGTTCCAAAGAGGAAACAAACGAGTAACATGCACAAAAATTTGCTAAACGTGAACGAGTGGTTACCCCTCTTCGGATGCTCCCAAGGATATTATCAACGGGATGATCCCGTTGTACACTTTGATGTACTCTTGGGTGAGAGGATGTTGATTGACGTTGAATGAATCCATCATCATCTTGGTCATGAGAATCATCAACTTGAGCTTCATCACCTTGAACTCCCCCTTGATCATTGCCATGATCATGATCGTCACCATGAACTTGATCTTGATCTTGAAGAGAGCTTGGTGCTTCAACTCTCGTTGATGAAGATGGATCAATATTTGTATTCTCCGGAACTTGATCCTTGTCTTGAGCTTCTTGAGGTCGCACTTCACCTATACCCATTCTCATAATAGATTCGCTTGGAGGATCTTCATTTTCTACAAAGTCATTCTCAACTTGCTCTACTTGAGAGCCGTTTGTTTCATCAAATTTCACATCTACCGTGACCTCAACACAACCGGAGGTTTTGTTGAAGACACGATAGGCGTGTTCATGAGTTCCATAACCAAGTAAGAAACCTTCATCTACTTTAGGTGCAAATTTAGAGCTCTTGGTTTTCTTATTAAGAATATAACATTTGCATCCAAAAACTCTAAAGTAATGCACTTTGGGTTTGTTACCGGTGAGTGCTTCATATGGAGTCTTGCTCAAATACTTGTTTAGAAAGAGATGGTTAGAGGCATGGCAAGCCGTGTTAACCGCCTCGGCCCAAAATATATCCGGAGTCTTGTATTCATCAAGCATTGTTCTTCCATCTCAATCAATGTCCGATTCTTCCTCTCAACAATGCCATTTTGTTGAGGGGTATATGGAGCGGAAAGTTCATGCTTGATCCCTTCTTCATCAAGTAGTTCTTCAACATTTGTGTTTCTAAACTCCGAGCCATTGTCACTTCTCATGTGCTTGACCTTCAACTCAAATTCATTTTGAGCTCTTCTAATAAATTTCTTGATAATCCCTTGAGCTTCACTCTTGTCCCTCAAGAAAAATAAACAAGTGAATCTTGAGTAATCATCCACAATCACTAGACCATATTTGTTTCCACCAATACTAATATAAGCAATCGGTCCAAATAAATCCATATGAATCAACTTCAATGGTCTAGAGGTGGTCAATATAGTCTTTGGTGGATGAGAAGCACCAACTTGTTTCCCGGCTTGACAAGCGCTACATAACCTATCTTTCTCAAACAAAACATTTGTTAATCCTAGAATGTGTTCATCCTTTTGAAGTTTGGCCAAGTTCCTCATGCCAACATGAGCTAGCCGGCGATGCCAAAGCCAACCCAAGCTAGATTTTGCCACTAAACAAGTCTTCGGTTCCACTTTAGTGGTTGTGAAATCAACCAAATAAAGCTTTCCCTTGAGTTGACCCGTAAAAGCAATAGAGGAATCCTCCCTTCTAAGAATGTTCACACCCTTGTTGGTGGTCGTTACGATACGGTTTCACCACCAACATTCCGTCACATTTTAGGCTCATCTTGCTCATAACAAAGTAAAATTGATTAATTCTAATGAGTTCCACAAGTTTTGTATAATTTGTGAGTGCAGGAGCAAGCAAGCAAAAGCTGAGCAACGTTGGACACAAAGCCAGGCCGACCGGCCTATGCCAGGCTGACCGGCCCCCTTCTGTGGCCAATTGCCACGTCCCTGATCCAGGAGATCACAAACACAACACAAATGATCATGAGACGTGCGATCAACATTGGTTTGATCCAAAGAACCCGAAAGGCCTAAGCTACATTTGCATGGATTGAAAGGCCCACCAACATTGGATTCTCGGACAGCTTTGATCCAAAGCAACCGTTATCGACCTCAGGGTGCAATCCAGAGCGTCCCTGAAGAAGGCGGTGCCACGAGGCAGCAAGGCTAGGCCGATCGGCCTGGCCTAGGCCGGCCGGCCTCCCCCAGAGGCCACCACCTGTCCCCCTTCGCGTGGCAGTTAAGCAGAGGGTTAGCTTAACCCTGACGCTTGCAACTGCCCCTGAAGACTATAAAAGGGACCCTCCTTCACCTTGAGAAAGCATCCATCAAATCATCCAAAGGAGAGAAGAGTAGCTTAGTGAGTTTGTGCTCTCATCTTTAGAGTTAGAGTAGGGAGAGAGTGGGTGAGTTGCTCGGGTGACAGCCGAGCTTTGTAGAGAGAGTCCGGGATTTCTCTCTCGGTCTCGTCTCAACATTTCCGCCCCCGAGGAATATATTCAAGAGTTATCTTCAGTAAGTCCTCGGTCTCTTGCCTTTAGTACCTCGCTAGTTTACAACTTACTTTCAGCAAGTTATCGTATTTATCTTGCTCTGCAGGTACCTGAGTCTGCGCGAGTGACAGCGACTCTTGTTTGGGGTTTCCTCTATAGCCCTTCGCATTGGGTGGAGGTCAGTGACTGAAAGCTTAGGCGTGGTGCCTGTGCTGGCTAGTCATCTCAGGTTGTGTTGCACCCCACGGAACTGCAGTGGTAGGCAGCAGGTGGTGACAGCCCTGTCCGTCCTTTGTACTCCACCACGTTCGGGTGTACTCATAACAGTAGTGCTGAGCCCGGAAGAAACCCTCTCTCACCCCGTTCTGAGTTCTTCCCGTTCTAGCCGTCGAAGCAGATCAGGTTAGGTGTCGATAGTTTGTCTGGGGTAACGAGTAGCTAACTAAAGTCCAGCTCTCTACCCATTTATCCTTTTTCTCCTTGGTGGATCCGGTTAGAAAAGTTCTAGGCTAGTCGCGTCTACCGTTCCTTGGATTCGATATCCAGGTTCTTACTCCCCTGGTGAAAGGCTACATCGGACTCCGTGCGCTTGCGGATTTTAGTTAGGCTAAGGAGTGCCAACAAGCTTTTCTGGCGCCGTTGCCGGGGAACGGTAGCAACACTAGTGTAGGATCTTTTTAGCCGTACACCTTTACCCCCATAACCATCTACCACATGGAGTTTTCTCCTAGTTACCCGACGGTTCCATCTAGCGAGTATTTGGAACCGCCTTCATCTTGCCACCCCATACCACCTCATGGCTTCGAGATCCGTCCCAGTCTCGTTGCCATGGTTCGTGCACAGTCTTTCGGTGGAACGAAGGACGAAAGTCCCTATGCTCACTTGCAGGTTTTCGAGGAGAATTGCTCTCTTCTTATTATACCCGGCGTAAACCAAGACACTATACGATGGAAACTTTTCCCATTTTCTCTGATGGGAAATGCAAAATCTTGGTACGACCGGACTGCAAGGGGATTTAGCGGAGATTGGATCAAGTTGAAAGACGAGTTTTGTCTAGTTCTTTTACCCTGTCTCCAAGATCTTGAAGCTCAGAGTTGAGTTGATGACATATCAGCAAGGCGATGAGTCACTTGGAGCCACGTGGGAGCGGTTCATAAAATTGGCCAACTCAGGGCCACCGCATAACATTCTAGAGGAAATGCTTATGCAGCATTTTGTTGGTGCATTGAAGCCGGAGAGTGCACAGTTCTTGAACATCACCTCCGCAGGGTCAGTGCTATACAAGACAGTGGATGAGGTACGAGAGATCTTGGAAAAAGTTCTCAACTCTACCGAGTACACTGGCGTCTTCGACGACCCACCAACACCACCAACAACCCCCACAGACAAACAGCCACTACTCGCCCTCACATTCGATCCGCCTCCTCCGATCATAGAGGAAGTGCTCGAACACCCCAAGTCCTCAGACCATGAAAATATTCTTGACGATCTGCCACACTTCATTCCCGAGCTCTTTACAGAAGAAGAGTACTTGGAGATCGGCAATACATCACGTATGCCCATGGAACAAGTGTGCGCAAGTTCAAGGTCTAAGGCGTTCATTCCAGAAGCCGTACCGCAGATCGAGGGTTTATCTGCGATCATGAGCAAGGAATGGACGGAGGAAATTGAAAGTTGCGAAGACATCATCCGAACCACCCGCAACTTCAGAGTACTCCATTGCGCTATTGAGGGAACTGACTCTCAGGAAGTTGCCTACGATCCGAAGGTCGGGAGTAATATCATATCAAGTGCACTCGCATCACAAGTGCAACCAGACGAACCCCGGTCCTTCTCCCGTAAGCACCTCAAGTGGATCGACGGCCAAATGATGGAATGCAGAGGAATCATTCGTGTTGTGCCCGTACACATGGGACGCAACAGGATTTTCCTAGACTTCCACATTTTCGATATCCCTAGAGGCGACAACTTCTTCCTGATCGGACAGCCAATAGAGCACCTTGCCAACCCGAACCATGATCGAGCCACGATACAGTTCAAGGTTGGTAAAGAGATCATCCCGGTCAGCCTTGTGCGGTCAGTGAACACTATCGCAGAGGCCCGATCCGAGACAGACCCAGTGGAAAAAGCAGTTAGCTCCGCTCAAGAAGAGCAAGCTCAGTCCTCACAGGCTGAAGAGGCTAACCATTTCATCCAAGAGGCAGAAACGGACGGTTTTATAAAACTCGACGAGGAAGAAAAGCCACAACACCCCCCTCCTGAGTTGAAGTCCGCTGCCTCCTGGACTTAGATACGCTTTCCTCCACAATGACCGACGCTCGCCAGTCGTCATCAGTGACAAACTGACAGAGAATGAGACTCGGCAGCTTATCACAGTCCTAGAGAAGCACCGGTCTGTCTTCGGGTATTCTCTACAGGACTTGAAGGGGATCAACCCCAGCTTATGCACCCATCGCATACCTATGGAGCCGGACCATACGCCGTCTAGAGAACATCAAAGACGGCTGAATGATGCGATGAGGGAGGTAGTCAAGAAAGAAGTGCTGAAGCTTCTGCACGCGGGTATAATCTACCCCGTGCAAGACAGTGAATGGGTCAGCCCAGTTCAAGTTGTGCCGAAGAAGGGTGGAATGACAATTATCCAGAACGAGAAGAATGAACTTATCCCTCAGAGGACCGTTACTGGATGGAGGATGTGCATCGATTACAGGAAGCTTAACAAAGCTACCCGTAAAGATCACTTTCCTCTCCCCTTCATCGACGAGATGCTTGAGCGGTTGGCAAACCACTCATTTTTCTGCTTCCTCGACGGATACTCTGGTTATCATCAAATTCCTATTCATCCCGATGACCAGAGCAAGACTACCTTCACCTGCCCCTACGGAACAGTTCGCCTACCGGCGGATGTCTTTCGGCCTATGCAATGCACCTGCTTCATTTCAGCGGTGTATGATGGCGATATTCTCTGACTTGATCGAACAGATCATGGAAGTATTCATGGATGACTTTACCGTCTATGGTAAAACCTTCGACAACTATCTTGAGCACTTGGAAAGAGTCCTCAAGAGGTGCGAAGAGCATCACCTTATCCTAAATTGGGAAAAGTGCCACTTCATGGTCAGAGAAGGAATTGTGCTGGGACACAAGGTGTCAGAAAGAGGAATAGAAGTTGATAAGGCAAAAATAGAAGTTATTGAGCAACTACCACCCCCGACGAATGTCAAGGGTGTGCGAAGTTTTCTGGGTCATGCTGGCTTTTACCGAAGATTCATCAAAGATTTCTCTCGGGTAGCCAGACCTCTTACAAGCCTTCTGGCTAAAGAAGCACCCTTCAACTTCGACGATGATTGCCTTCTCGCCTTCTACACCCTCAGGAAGGCACTTATCTCAGCTCCCATCATACAACCGCCCGATTGGAATCTTCCATTCGAGATCATGTGCGACGCTAGCGACTATGCAGTCGGGGCAGTGCTCGGTCAATGCAAGGATAAACAGCATTACGCTATATCTTACGCAAGCAAGACATTGACCGGAGCTCAGTTAAACTATGCGACAACGGAGAAGGAACTCCTGGCAGTGGTGTTTGCCATGGACAAGTTCAGATCTTACTTGGTTGGTGCCAAAGTGATAGTATACACAGACCATGCTGCACTAAAGTACCTCTTGACCAAGAAAGATGCCAAGCCACGACTCATCCGTTGGATTCTGCTCCTTCAAGAGTTTGATTTAGAAATACGAGACAAGAAGGGGACAGATAATTGTGTGGCGGATCATCTCTCAAGAATGCAGGTTCAAGGGTCGGATCTTCCGATCAATGACTATCTCAGAGATGATACTCTCCTCAAGGTCACCACATCCAGTCCATGGTACGCAAACTTGGTAAACTTCATGGTGACTGGGTATGTGCCTCCAGGAGAAGACAAAAAGAAGTTAATCTACCTCAGCAGATTTCACCTTTGGGATGACCCCTATCTGTTCAAGGTTTGTGCTGACGGATTACTCCGACGATGCATCCCTCATGAGGAAACACATAAGATCCTTGATCGTTGCCATTCATCACCGTACGGAGGACACTACGGAATTTTCCGAACCCATGCAAAGGTCTGGCAGAGTGGATTTCTTCTGGCCGACCATGTATGGAGACGCTAAGGAATTCGTACGGAGATGTGCCAGGTGTCAGAAACACGGGAATATCAACGCCCGTGATGCTATGCCACTGCAAAATAACCTCCAGTTGGAGATTTTCGACGTGTGGGGAATAGACTTTATGGGTCCTTTCCCTGCATCCGAGCAGTGTGAATATATCCTGGTGGCAGTCGACTATGTTTCCAAATGGGTGGAGGCACTTCCGTGCACGGCAGCCGACTCGAAGAATTCAAGGAAGATGTTCGAAGAGATCATCTTTCCCCGTTTTGGAGTACCCCGAGTCGTGATCAGTGATGGAGGATCACACTTCATCGACAAGACGTTCCGGAAGTGCCTAAGCGACTTAGGAGTGGACCACCGAGTGGCTACACCTTATCACCCCCAGACCAGCGGGCAAGCAGAAACATCAAACAAACAAATCAAGAACATTCTGCAAAAGACGGTCAATGCAATGGGGACGGGGTGGAAGCGAAAGCTACCGGAAGCACTTTGGGCATATAGAACAGCATTCAAAACACCGATAGGGATGACTCCCTACCAACTGGTATATGGCAAGACATGCCACTTACCGGTTGAGCTAGAATTCAAGTCCCATTGGGCGATCAAGAGGTGGAATATGGATCTCCAGACAGCCGGACTCAAAAGAAGAATGCAATTGGCTGAACTGGATGAATGGAGGGAAAAGGCCTACCACAACGCCAAGCTATATAAAGAAAGAACAAAGAGATGGCATGACAAGCGCATCAAGATCAAGCATTTCAAAGCGGGAGATCAGGTATTACTCTTTAACTCCCGTATTCGCTTGTTTGGTCATGGTAAGCTTAGAAGTAAGTGGGAAGGTCCTTTTAAAGTCCTAGATGCCGCCGATCATGGCGCGATAACCCTCCAGGATAATGACGGAAATACTTTCAAGGCCAATGGCCAAAGATTGAAAATATTTCTCGAATCCGAAATGCCGGAGCTCAAAGAGATGGACGTCTATGAGCTAACCGAGATACCTAGTCCAGGTCCGGGCGGGACCTAAAAATGGCCCTTATCTAGGATAGATTTCCCTTTCTATTTTTCCTTTCCTTTCCTTAAACTTTTTGTAGCCAAACCCTAAAGACTTTCTGGTAGAAGAGCAAAGGAAGCATACATGAAAAATTTCAGGGGCCCTCGAGACAAAGCCAGGCCGGCCGGCCCCACCCAGGCCGACCGACCCAGCCAGGCCGGCCGGCCTCACCCAGGCCGACCGGCCCAGCACTGGCTCGTCTCGGGATGCTCCTTGTTTGAATGAGTCTCGCTGCTATCCTTTCCGAGAATTCGTGGGGTTTTGAAAGGAGGAGCGTCGTTTTAAAACGAAAGGCCCCCTCTCTTCTTCTCCCTCAGAACTCTCGAGCCTCCTTCTCCAGAAACGTCCCTTCCTTTGAGAAATCTGAGCCATGGCCTCCCAATCAAGCCACCAAGACTCCAACTCGGCCTCTCAAGGCAGCCATTCCCCATCCAAGTCCTTGAAAGGGACACCTGGCTCCTCCAACTCCAGCAGCGTCAGGATCATCGAGAAGGCGGCGTTCGTCGACATCGTCATCCGCGCAGCCGGAGGCCCGGCGGCCCCTTTCCCAGGCCGATCGGCCTGGGGCAGGCCGGCCGGCCTCCCCTCGCCGCCTCTCTGGCTCGCCTTTGGGCAGAGCCTCCCTCCGTGATCCTCAGGAGGAGGGTCAGGGGAGTTCGCTGCCCAAGACGCCTCGAAGGCCAACTACGGGACTTTTGTCCCCAAAGAAGGCCATCGGGAAGCGCCTCGTCTCCTCGCCGCTCAAGAAGGAGATCGTGCCGCTCTTCATCTCCACCTCGCCGGGGTACTCACCGTAGTACACCCCGGGAAGTCCTAGCCCTCCACGCCGGGAAGGGCCAGGTATCGGGAAGGGGCTTTTCTTAGCCCCTAAGAAGCCCGACGAGGCGAGGAAGCGCTTCATGACGCCCCTCCGATCCAACGACCTCCCGGGCAGATGGAGTGGTCCGATGAGGAGGAGGAGGAGGACGTAGAGGAGCTGAGGATGAAGCTCGCCGCGCTGCAACTGAAAGTCAACAACATGGACGAGCGCATGGCGGAGGCGGTGATCGGGCAGATGGAGGCCGATGACAAGATCGAGATCCTTCGCAAGGCAATGGCCTCTAAGGTCAAGCGCCCCGCGAAGGCCACCGGCAACGAGCACCTCTACCGCCCGAAGGAGGAGTAGTTAGGGCTAGATTTAGTTTAGATTTTTGGGTGCTAGTTTAAATTTTCCTTTGATTCATTTTAGTTCAAATTTCCCTTGTATGCAGCACCCCCATAATTGTTTCCCTTCAGTTTGAATAAAATAAATTTATTTGAAAGAAGAGACTCATATATAAAAAAAATGAATGGTTGGTGCACACTTGTGTGCCAACCAACCCCTCGGACTGATATTTCAGTGAAGCACGCAGAAACACTGATGTACAGGAGTTGTACTGGTCGCTGGCCAAGGCACAACTAAACCTGGCACAATGCCAGGCCGGCCGGCCTAGGCCAGGCCGGCCGGCCCCCTGCTGAAGCCGTTCGAGGAGATCCCGTGCCCACTGCGTAATCTTGCGAATCACATAAACGAGGAACCTGAATTGGAACGTCTGGCTACAATGCCAGGCCGGCCGGCCTCTACTGGGCCGATCGGCCTGGGCCTGAGGCCATCGTCGTCGACTCGACTCCAGGACACGGTTTGCAACCCCTACATTTGATCCGTTCGTGATTTTGATCCAAATAAAATTCCTGGCTAAATAATTTTTAAAACTTGATCAAAATTCATGAAAGTGAACCCCTGCGCATGGCACCTTGGATATACTTGTGATATTTCATGAGAAAGTATTTCATTGCCTTGGAACTTTTATTAGGATTGCCTGATTCTCGTTAATTGATTCTTATGATATGATGATTTGAGAAGTTGAGCCTTCCGATTCAAGGTTTTGGAGATTGTTTTTGAAAATAAAACTTAAGGCAACCCTTGTTATCATCAACTTGAAATGTCCTATCCAAGGCCATATACCAAGTTCAAGTTGAAACTTGTACATAGCTACCTTCTAAATTTTGAGCTTGCTCGAATTACTTGCCTTCACGTTCGTGCTATCTTGTTCATCATGGCCATCCACGTACACGAGCATCAATAAAGTCCAAATTGTCGAAAGCTCTTCATCCCCCTGAAAACAAAAAATGATGAAGAAAGGAATGATACAATCCTTATCTTCAGAAGAAAAAAAAAGAAAGAGAAAAGAAAGGGGAAAGATGAAAGATGCTGGAACAAGGACTCAAACATCAAAGTACACATGCACTTGGCCAAGATGTATGAGTAGTAGGAATGATTAGACAAGTTCTTCGATCTTGCAAAATAAATGAAGAAGAGTGAGCAACATCTCAAAAGCTCCACCTTATAACATAGAGAGGCTTGATTCTAAGCCCAGTGGCGGATCCAAACACTATGAGTGATCGAGAGATGTTGAGAAATAACAAGGGAATGCCTCGTTTTCTTTATAAAATTATTAAAAACTCCAAATGCCAAGAGGAAGAAGTGCTCGACCAATCAATGAGTTGTTCTAAGACTCAATTGATGAAGATGAGGGTGTTAGCCACCAGAATCCAAGGTATGAAAGAAAACTCAGAGATATGACTTGTGTATACCTTGAGCTCATGACCCTGATCTTGCGAAAGTCCCGGTGATTTAATTCATTCTTTGCTAAGGGACTAGCAAAGTTCAGGTAGGGGGCGTGTTGGTGGTCGTTACGATACGGTTTCACCACCAACATTCCGTCACATTTCAGGCTCATCTTGCTCATAACAAAGTAAAATTGATTAATTCTAATGAGTTCCACAAGTTTTGTATAATTTGTGAGTGCAGGAGCAAGCAAGCAAAAGCTGAGCCACGTTGGACACAAAGCCAAGCCGGCCGGCCTATGCCAGGCCGACCGGCCCCCTTCTGTGGCCAATTGCCACGTCCCTGATCCAGGAGATCACAAACACAACACAAATGATCATGAGACGTGCGATCAACGTCGGTTTGATCCAAAGAACCCGAAAGGCCTAAGCTACATTTGCATGGATTGAAGGGCCCACCAACATTGGATTCTCGGACAGCATTGATCCAAAGCAACCGTCACTGACCTCAGGGTGCAATCCAGAGCGTCCCTGAAGAAGGCGGTGCCACGGGGCAGCAAGGCCAGGCTGATCGGCCTGGCCTAGGCCGGCCGGCCTCCCCCAGAGGCCGCCACCTGTCCCCCTTCGCGTGGCAGTTAAGCAGAGGGTTAGCTTAACCCTGACGCTTGCAACTGCCCCTGAAGACTATAAAAGGGACCCTCCTTCACCTTGAGAAAGCATCCATCAAATCATCCAAAGGAGAGAAGAGTAGCTTAGTGAGTTTGTGCTCTCATCTTTAGAGTTAGAGTAGGGAGAGAGTGGGTGAGTTGCTCGGGTGACAGCCGAGCTTTGTAGAGAGAGTCCGGGATTTCTCTCTCGGTCTCGTCTCAACATTTCCGCCCCCGAGGGAATATATTCAAGAGTTATCTTCAGTAAGTCCTCGGTCTCTTGCCTTTAGTACCTCGCTAGTTTACAACTTACTTTTAGCAAGTTATCGTATTTATCTTGATCTGCGGGTACCTGAGTCTGCGCGAGTGACAGCGACTCTTGTTTGGGGTTTCCTCTGTAGCCCTTCGCGTTGGGTGGAGGTCAGTGACTGAAAGCTTAAGCGTGGTGCCTGTGCTGGCTAGTCATCTCAGGTTGTGTTGCACCCCACAGAACTGCAGTGGTAGGCGGCAGGTGGTGACAGCCCTGTTTGTCCTTTGTACTCCACCACGTTCGGGTGTACTCATAACAGTAGTGCTGAGCCCGGAAGAACCCCTCTCTCACCCCATTCTGAGTTCTTCCCGTTCTAGCCGTCGATGCAGATCAGGTTAGGTGTCGATAGTTTGTCTGGGGTAACGAGTAGCTAACTAAAGTCAAGCTCTCTACCCATTTATCCTTTTTCTCCTTGGTGGATCCGGTTAGAAAAGTTCTAGGCTAGTCGCGTCTACTGTTCCTTGGATTCGATATCCAGGTTCTTACTCCCCTGGTGAAAGGCTACATCGGACTCCGTGCGCTTGCGGATTTTAGTTAGGCTAAGGAGTGCCAACAACCCTCATTAGTAAAGAGACAATTGTAGCCTTTCTCACAAAGTTGTGAAACCGACAACAAGTTGTATCCCAAAGAATCAACTAAATAAACATTTGAAAGAGATGAATCGTTTGAGATAGCAATGTCACCTTGACC
Source organism: Urochloa ruziziensis (assembly GCA_015476505.1). NCBI lineage: Eukaryota > Viridiplantae > Streptophyta > Magnoliopsida > Poales > Poaceae > Urochloa > Urochloa ruziziensis. The sequence continues at coordinate 62,061,901 of CM027120.1, forward strand.
AACAACATCACCATGATTGTTATCACCAAATGTAATTCTTTCAATGGGTGAGTCATATTCTTCTAACTTGGTAAACATACTCTTCTCTCCGGTCATATGATTTGAACAACCACTATCAAGCAACCATGAAGAACCACCGGAGGAATATGCCTACAAAACAAGTTAAGCTTTGTGTTTAGGTACGCAAACGAGCTTGGGTCCTTGGGTGTTAGAACAAGGCAACTTTGGCACCCAAACACTCTTCATCATCTTCTTGGCATGAATACCAACATACTTGACAACCATTCTCCCATTGTGGTCCCACATGACCGAGTAATCAATAGTGTAGTTGGGAGATGGTTTGTGCTCATTGATCTTCTCACTTGTCTTCCCTGGAGTTGAGCCCTTCGCACCCTTGCTAGGGGTCACAACAATGGGCTTTGCTATTGGGGTGGTCTCCCTTGACACACCATGAGCAAAGTTCATCAAATCACAAAGGCTGGCACCTTGAGTGAACAATGGCACATCTTTTCCTTGGATCCTTTTCGTGCCATTTGCTTTTCCTCCTCTAGAGTATCCAAGTCCATCCTTGATATTAGGATATCTCTCGGCATGATAAGCCGGATGGGACTCAAATACACTCTTCTCTTGAGCCTTTCCCTTGCCCTTGCCAATGACCTTGTTCAACTCTTTGAGTTGAGTGTCTTTTGCCCATATCTCCTTCTCTAGCTTGGCAAGGTTAGCAACACAAGAATCCACATCTATTTTATAACATCTTGAGCAACCTTTGCTAGTGGAGGCATCGGAGTCAAGAGTGACTTTGGAGTTGGTCTTGATGCTTTTCCGAAGAATGTCATATTTAGCTTCACGGTCTTTGTACTTGACCTCAAGGCTTGAATGCCTTTGTTGAAGCTCGCTATGAACATTCTTTAGATTAGCTAGAGAGTCATTTGCCTTGGTCATATCCTTAGACATCCTCTCACTTGAGTCCTTAGCCAATGACAAGTCAATGGCCAATTTCTCCACCTTAACCTTCTCCTCATCTAAAGCTTTCTCAAGAGCAAGGTTTCTCTCCTTTTCAAGGATGAGCAAGTCTTCTTGCCTATCAAGAGTAGCTTCTCTCTTATCCAATTTCTCCATAAGCTTTTTAATATGCTTAGCACCTTTCTTGCCGAAAGCATTTACTAAGTTTTTATCATGTTTAGCTTCTTCCTCATCTAGGTTTTCTATGTCACTAGATGTTGAGTGAGTAGATGATGGAGGAGTAGGATCGATTAGTACCTTAGCCCCTTGTGCCATGAGACACATGGGAGCTTCATCATCATCATCACTATCAAGGTTCTTGAAGAGTCTTGGTGTTGGTGAAGAATCATGAATGGCAAGAGTTGCCACACCTTCATTGTCGGAGTCATCACTAGAATCCCAACCTTCACCAACATGAGCATGTCCACTCTTCTTCTTGTAGTAATTGCTCTTCTCCTTGTACTTCTTGTCATAGGACTTGTCCTTTGACCTCTTGTCTTCCTTGCCTTCCTTCTTGTGAGGGCAATCCGCAATGTAATGCCCTCTCTCACCACACTCATAGCATCTTCGTTGTGAGACCGGCTTCTTAACACCTTTTCTCTTGATGAAGTTCTTGTACTCTCTCACCATCATAGCGGTTTCTTCATCGGTGGTTGCTTCATCACTAGAGTCTTTCTTCTTGCGAGACTTGGAGGGCTTTGAAGGTTTGTCCTTGATATCACTCCTCTTGCTAGGCTCGGCCTTGAATGCAATGGCCTTGACTTCTTGAGGCTCACTAGGCTTGGCCTTGACTTTCTCCACTCTATGTGACTCATGATATTGCAACTTGTTGTATAGGTCAATGGGAGTCATGAGCTTGAACTTCCTCTTGTCTCTAATCATGGTAGCAAGGTGTGGGTCTCTTGGGGCATATGCTCTAAGCATCTTCTTTGTGACCTTGTGCTCATCCCAATCATCACTACCAAGAAGTCTAATAGCGGACACAAGAAGCTTCAACCGATTGTACATGGCTTCCAAGTCTTCATCATCTTTCATTGTGAAAGCCTCGAGTTCTCCTTGAAGTGCATCCATCTTTCCTTCCTTGATGATCTCATCACCTTCATGTGACCTTCTAAGCTCATCCCAAATTTCTTTAGCCACCTCAATTCCCCTAACCTTGTTGTACTCATATGTGCTCAAGCAACTCCTAAGAATGATGACGGCTTGAGCATTGCGGTAGTTGTCATGTTCTTGTTCTCTTGTGAGGGGTGGCTTGGCTTTCTTGTCGATGCCCACACATGTCACGGTCCAAAGATGTGGATGAAGACCATACAAGTACATCTTCATGTCATCCTTCCATCGAGAATAATCATTGCCATCAAAGTGCGGAAACTTGCCCAATTGAACCGATGAGAATGAAAGTTAATCCGGATCTTTCTTGGATGAGGATGAGGAAGTATCATCATACTTGTGAGGAACATTGTGAAAGCTTGCAAGAACTTCCTTTTCTTTCATCTTCTCTTTCACAATCTTGAGAGCTCTTCTTTCAACTTTTTCATCAAACTTCTTCTTGAGCTTCTCTTTTCTCTTCTTGTTCTTCTCGACCTCATCCAAGGTCTCTTCAACATCACTCACATCAAAATCATCGTCACTTGACACGATCACTTCATGAGTGTCTTCCTTGTTTGAACCGCCAACACCGGAACCATCTCCGGAAGGAGCCATAGTGTTTTCTCTTAGGTGATTAAACCTTAATCAAGAGAACCTGCTCTGATACCAATTGAAAGGACCAACACTAGGCCTAGAGGAGGGGTGAATAGGGCCTGTTAAAAAATCCTGAAAATTCTTCACGAAACTGTTAGATGGTCGGATGATCCGATGCAGTCTCGGATCTTTCGGCACCCGGAAGATCTGACACTGTGTAGAATCTTCCGACACAGAGAGGAAACTAACTTCGAGATTCAAAAACTAACAAGCTATTCAAGATTCTATTTGAATACAAAGCTGCTAAATGAAGTAACTGAGCACCTAAGTATGATCTCTAAGGTCGAACAACACCTAGTACATGGATCGGGCACAAATAAGGTGATGAACAACAAGAACAATAGCAAGAACAATGAGACACGAGATTTGTTTCCGAGGTTCACTCCACAAAGGAGCTACGTCCTCGTTGAGGGGTTCACAAAGAACCGGGTTGTCACTAACCCCTTGCCTCCCTCAATCAACCACAAAGGAAGATCGAGTCACTTACTATTGCTCTCACAAAGAGAGGGGAAATACAAACTTTCCGGTGCTCAAACCACAAAGGAATGGGAGCTACCGGCGACGCCTAACCGTCTAGGAGCAAAGCTCCAAGAGTAACAAACGAGGATGACGAATCAAGCTTGCTTCAAGTGCTTCTTGAGATGAACGAATCAAAACTCACAAGTGCTCAAAGCTCTCACACTCAATCTTTTCCTCTCACTCAAACCCTAGGTGAATCAAGGCTAGAATCAAGCTTTTGGGTGGAGTAGATGAGTGCAATGAATGCTCTTGGAGTGTGTTTGGGCGTTGGAGCAGCAGCATTGAATGAAGGGGGTGAGGGGGTATAAATACCCAACCCCCAAAAACTAGCCGTTATGTGTTCTGCGAAGGGGTACCGGATCTTCCGGCCTAGGGCCGAATCTTCCGAGATTTGAATTTCATAAGGCTGAAACACTGAAATATGGCTAAGTCATGAAAGTTCCGACACAAGGTCCGGATGATCCGGTGGAAGTTCCGATATAAGTTCCGACACAAGATCCGGATCATCCTTGGGAAAAATATTAGAGACAGAGCCGCCCGGAACATTGGGTCGGATCTTCCGGTGGAAGTTCCGACTCCTGAGGGAGAAACGCAGAAATGGCTAAGTGTTGGAAGTTCCGAAGCAAGGTCGGATCTTCCGGCGAAAAACTAATTTCAGACAGAGCTGCCCGGAACTTTGGGTCGGATCTTCCGGCCTAAGTTCCGGCGCCTGGAGAGAAGACACAAAATCTGTCTAAGTGTTGAAAGATTCGGTGTATGGGCCGGATCTTCCGGTGGAAAATTAATTCCAGACAGAGCCGCCCGGAACTTCCGGTCGGATCTTCCGACCTAAGTTCCGACGCACAGAAAACTTGTGAATGGAGGGTTTTTGTGTGTTTGTGTCTCTCGTGTGTATGTGTCATCTCAAGTATAAGCACTTTAACAATCTAAACTCGTCAAGCACGTCCCCCTTGACAGTACGGTGATCCTATACTCAAATTCGAAATATAAAATAAATTTAAATCGTCCGATAGACTTCGTCACCATACGAATAAGAATTGGGGACCTTCCTTTCACATTTCTTTTCTTTTCTTTTGATTTTATTCCTGCACAACTCATGCAAAGCATTATATCCAAATTTACATTGTCATTAATTACCAAAACTAGATTAAGTGCCTAGATGCACTTTCAGAAACAAGGGCCACACCTGGCACAGGGCCAGGCCGGCCGGCCTAGGCTAGGCCGACCGGCCTCCCCTGGCCAGGTCTGGCCACGTCACTGATTCACAAGCCATGCCAAGTGCCCAGGTTGATCAAGAACAATGCAAACAACGTCGGTTTGATCCAAGGACCCGAAAGGCCTAGAGGTGAAAGCACATGGATTGAAGGGCCCACATCCTAGGATTCCCGGACAAGCTTCAATTAAACGCAACTGTTACCGACCTTGGGAGAGCATCAGGACCATCCATGCAAAGGACGGTGCCAAGGGGCACCAGGGCCGGGCCGGCTGGCCTAGCCCAGGCCGACCGGCCTCCCTCTGTGGCCGCCACGTCTCCTCCTTCGCGTGAAGCTTAAGCAGGTCCTTGGCGTGCTAATGACGCTGACATTTACCCCCTGGAGGCTATAAAAGGCAGCTCATTCACCTTGGGAAGACACACACCACATCACTCAAGTCTTTACTTGAAGGGAGCTCTAGTATCTTTTTCATTTCTTAGATTAGGATTAGAGTTGGGAGTAGAGTCGAGTCGAGCTTAGCTCGGATCTTTAGAGTCTTCGGAGTTCTGGTAAAGCTCTTGTATCCTTTCCTTCTTTTGAAGAGTTTATTTATATAATTACTTTCTTACTTCAGAGCTTAAGTTATCTTTTATATTTCTATCTTGCTCTCTTTAGAGCAAAGTCCTATCCCCTTTAGTTTTAGTATAGAGTTTAGTTAAGCTCTACCGGGCTTTATCTAGCGGGTTTGCTCGCCTTGACCGGGCCGTAAGACGCCTTAGGGTAGACGGGGATTTCTCTTTACAGGCCTCAAGAGAAATCTTAATCATCGAGTGCAGACGTGGTGTCTGGCTTGTTGATTAACTAGGAAGTGTGTTGCACCCCACGGAACTGCAGTGGTAGGCGGCAGGTGGTGACAGCCCTGTCCGTCCTTCGTATTCCACCACGTTCGGGTGTACTCATAACAGTAGTGCTGAGCCCGGAGAACCCCCTCTCTCATCCCGTTCTGAGGTTCTCCCGTTCTAGCCGTCGAAGCGAGCTCTGTTCCCGGTATCTAAGCTAGGGTCTAGGCTAAGGCTAGAGTGCCTTTTGCTCTGAGTTAGAACGAGTCTAGGTCCGGTCTCTCCCAGCGTCTTTCCTTTTCTTTAGAAATAGGTGCTCCGTGTGTCGCTGGTCTTTCAGACCTTCTATCCGGTCATTAATTTGTCCATTATCCACCCAAACCGAGAGTTTGTGCACTTGGGTTTGTGGCTTGATATTTCTGGCAAGATATATTATTTCATTCTTCAATACACTTTAACCATCTGCTTCTCTGCGGAAATATAAATACGATACCCTGGGGTTACTCCCAAGGTGAAGTGCTACAACGAGATATATTCTGTGCGCTTGCAGAATTAACTTTGCATACAATGACATATATCTACGCGCCCTTGAGCGTTGCTAAAATGTGACGCTAAGGAGTGCCAACAAAGATGTTGAACTCCGTTGAGCTGGTCGCAGTCGGGTGAGAGACAAATCTTTGGAACCGACCTAGTGGCAGAGATCGAGGAGAAGGTGAAGGTAATACAGGCCAACCTTAAAGCAGCTCAGTCTAGACCGAAAAGTTACTTTGACAAGAGAAAGAAACCCCTACAGTTCTTCATCGAAAATCACGTTTATCTTCGAGTTTCACCCACCAAGGGGGTACAAAGGTTCGGAGTAAAAGGAAAATTGTCACCTCGTTACATTGGACCCTATGAAATCATAGAAGTTTGTGGACCGGTAGCATATCGAGTACAACTCCCCGAGAGGCTGTCAGCTGTCCACAATGTTTTCCACGTATCTCAACTTAAGAAGTGTGTTCGAGTCCCTGAGGTTGAGATTGTTGATCACGACTTGGCATGGGTGGAACCCGACCTGGCTCTCGTGGAACACCCTCTCCGAATTCTCGACCGCAAGGAAAGAGGGACAAGAAGGAAGATCATTAAAATGTACAAGATACAGTGGAATCATCACACGGAGGAAGAGGCCACATGGGAAACGGAGAGTTATCTGAACACCAAGTTTCCGAGTTTCCTTCTACTACATGATCGTAAGCCTTCTTACACACACTAGTTCTTTCTACACTCGAATCTCAGGTCGAGATTTTGTTTAAGAGGGGTAGGCTGTGACAATCTAGGCGTTTAGTTAACTTAATCACTTGCTTAACCACTTGTCCTAAGTTAATTAAGAGTACCTTGGCCCCACCTAGATTTTCACTTAAGAGAAGTTCACCCAAAACCCTTTTGATCTCGGTGAACTTTTGACCTTTGCTGGTTGGCATGACTTGATTTCAAAATTTCTTTTAAGAACTCAAAAATGTGCCAATATGAAAGTTGTTCATCTTTTTATGGGCCACAACTTTGTCAATATGGCCCTAGAGAGTTTTTGAGTGCTTCAGCCCCAAAAACCCAGTGAAAGCCAGCCAAACCCAAAAGTTCATGGCCGGCCGACACCGAAGTTCACGGTACTTCTCCTCAGTTTTCCCTCGAATCCATACACTTTTACATAGGTCAACCTTTGCAAAAGTTGTAGCTAGTAACCTGGGACACAACTTTGCTTTTTGGAGATTTTGAACTTCAGTTCAAAATTTTGGAGAAAATTGGGTTTGAATGGACGCCCGGCATGTGTTCGACGTAATGCCGGCGCTCCCCGGCGCCGCGCGTTCCAGCGCCCGACCGCGCCGCCACGCGGCAGCCGGCCTCTGACACGGACGCCGAGGCCGCGCCCGTGCCTTAATTGCGCCACGCGCTGTCTCCCGCTGTCCGCCCGGCAAAGCCGCCTTGTCCCCCCGCGCCGTTCCGACCGGACGCGACGGGCTTTCCACGCGCGCCACGTGACCGCCGTCGACCCGCCGGCGAGCCGCTGCGCCGCTGCCCTGACCAAGACCGGTGACAGGTCGCCGTGGACCCCAGCCCCTCGCCAACCCGCGCAGGAACCCTCCCCGACCGGCCACCGACCACTCCGCCCAGCGCCGCCCCGCCGCGACAGGCCGCCGACCGGCGTGCCCTATCCGCCGTGGCTGCCCAGCAGCGCGCTGTCTGAACCTCCGCGTGGCCGCTTCGCCGCTCCAAGCCGCTGTCCGAGCCTCGCCTCGACCGCCTATAAAAGCCCCTGCACCCCCTGCACGCGAGCCCCCTCCGCCGCTCGCCATTGCCGCCGCCAGGCTGCCGCCGCCGCTCTCCGCCGTGCGTGCTGCTCCGTTGCCTCCCAACGCCACCAGTGCTCACCCACGCCTTCGCTCCAGCTCTTCAGAGCCCCAGCTGCCCCTCTCCGCCACCACCATCGCCGGCATTGGGGGAGACTGAGCCGCCGCCGCGCCGCTCCACCGCCCGCCGCCGTCGCTCCACCTCCAGCCGAGCTCTCTGCACCGGATCCACTCGAGGTGAGGCGGTGAGCAACACTAGCATGTTCTCGTTGAGCCCCGTGGCCCCATATCGCCGGAATCCGGCTAAAACGCCACCGGCCATGGCCCAGGGACCACATTGCAAAGCCACAAATCTTTCTAGGGGCCTTAGCGCAAGTTTCCAGGGGCTAATCTGTAAATAGATTGTTCAGATCTAGGATTCAAATCCTGAAACTTTAAAACTCGATTAAAAATCGTAGAAAAATCAGAAAAATGCAAACCCAATTTTGTTGTACTCCTGGTGCTGTGCTCTACCTTTCCTAGAAAGCATGAATAGGTGTTTTCTGCTTCGTTTTTGAAATAGATCAAATCTGTTCAAACTGTAGTTTGTGCACAGTTTGAAATCTATTGAGTTGTTTGTGCTGGTTTTTGGATATGTTGTAGCTGGTAAAGTATCTAGGCTGCTGTGAAACATTGGCACAAAGTTACACACTAGAAATTGAGTTATTAATGGTTTAGGCTGGCAGTGCACGTTTGGTTCAACATTTTTAATAATTAATCTGTGAAGCTTCTGAGCTCAATCGTTTAGCAGGAGTCCTGTGGTAACTAGGTGCCTGTCTGGTAAAAATTAGAGCTTAGTTTGAGCAGACTAGCTTGCACTTTTAATTCATACCAGTTTGAACATGGTAAATTCAAACAGCAGGATCTTTTGATCTTTTGAAGCTATCATTTGGCATGTAAGCTTGTTTAGGCTAGAATGGGCTCTGGTAAAATGCTAAGGACCTTTTGTTGATAGTGTGATTTCTTAGGATTTATTCTTGATGATAGTGTGCTGTTCTTGTTTATTTTGTTGTGGTAAATGTATGTATGATCTTGACTTAATTTTTGGTCAGTAAATCAAGTAAACCACAAAGAGCATGCAGTAACTTTCTCACATTATAATAGTGAATCAAACTGCCAGAATAATTTATGAAAGTTTCATTACTAAAAAGGGGGTTAAATAGGAATAAGTCATTTCTTAAAATGGTTAAATAAACTAAAAACATCACACACACACCCTTGCTGTTTTGTGGTGAAATCAAAGATAAATAATATACGCCGTCCAGGTCGAGCAAGACCCGAACGTTGCTGCCGAGGACTCCCAAGCTAACACTGTGCCCGAAGGCAAGCCCCGGAGCATGACCCGTGTTCTAAATATATGCAACTATGTTTGTTAAGTTTACTTGTGCATTTACGTTCAGGAGTTGAATTGAAACCCTAGTTGCATGATCCTAGGTACCTATGCTATGCAATACTAGTATGATAGGTCGATAGTTGCTACGCTATAAGGACCCGGTAAAAGTCGAATGATTTCCTGTCACTCGCGAGATATAGGAATCAACTGCTTTACTTATTTTGGAATCATAAGGAGGACGGGCGGGGATTTTTGTCATGTAGATGCCCCGTCTGTGTATGCTAATGTTGGTTAAGGCCGAATGGTGTGGTACCGACGGTTAAGTTTTTGAATGTACTAAGCACTTGTCGATTCTATGGGGTCGGTAAGTTTAGTACCTACATGACTCAGGGTGCAGACTTTTTCCTGCTCCTTCCGGGAACTTCTTCCCCATGCCTCGAACATGTGGGTACGAGGGGCTTAAGTGTTGGTTCGGCCGGCCTTAGACCTCGTATGCCAGGGGGAGTTTGGTCCTGGACTCGACTGGGGGATTGATGGGAACTACCTGGTAGCGCTAGCCTTTGGCTGACTGCGATGATCCGAGTGTTTAGGTCCACATTGCAAGGTTAAAAATCGGTTCGAACTGTCTGTTTCTCGTAGCAAATGAGACTACTTAACCCTGCTGCTACATTGAGTAAGAAGTGGAACATGATGATGGAAAGAAACTTGATGCTTGCTTAATTGCTTGCTCCACTTGCTTGGTTAGTACAGGTTGCTTACCTAGAATGGTTAACTTTAACTTGAACTTGATGCTAAAATATTGAAAGTAAGGATCCACTATTAGTCGCTCTTTGGCAAAACAAACCCACCAGCCAAAAGCCTTGCATGTCTAGAAGCTGGTGATGTAGCTGTCACCTGACGGTTAAGTCTTGCTGAGTATTAGTATACTCAGCCTTGCTTGTTGAAATGTTTTCAGGTAGTGCTCTTGAGGAGATGGTTGCAGGTCTTACCTGGCCAACCACCCTTCCTCCTGGTGGACCGTCATGTGGGACGAGGATGCTTTCGAGTGATGTCACGACGGCTTCACGTGACGTCATTCCATTCGAATAAATTAGTTGTTTTCCGCTGCTTTCGAAACTCTGAATAATCGTTACTTTATGCATTGAACTTGGTTTGTAATAAATTACCTCAAGTGGGACCTATTTAATACTTGTGGATTGTTGGAATCTCTGGGATCCACCTTCGAGTGGGTATTTGTACGACTTGTTTCGATCGAGGTAACTATTCGTGGTTGCATTGGGCTCGACCCGACAGACTATCAGATTACTCCGATTTAATTGCGTGACAACCAATGGAAGGTTAGCGTACTTAAGCCGGATTAATTTGAGCAGTTCTGCCACAATGGGAAGCAGCAATCATTTTACCATGCCTGCAAGGTGCACAAACCAAATCTTTCTCGAACTTGAGCTTGGGCAATCCTCGGATAAGGTCAAGAGCACTCAAGCGTGTGAGTAAATCAAAGCTCAAATGACCCAATCTCCTATGCCACTTCCAAAGCTCAGAAGAAGTACCAGCGATCAAACACCGTGAAGGACCAAAAGATCGAGAAAAATCAGCACGAAAAATCTGTCCCTCGGGAAAGATCATACACACAAAGTCACCTCGAGAATCAAGAATTCGAGAATCACCACTCTTAAACCGAACCTCATAACGCTCATCAAGAAGCTAAGAAACTGAAAGCAGATTAAAACCAAGATTCTTGACAAGAGCAACCCGCTTCAACATAAAACTGTCGCTCACCTAAATAGCACCCTCAGACAGCACTCGACCTCTACCCTTATCCCCGAAAGTGATGTACTGCCTGGACACCACCGGGGTGAGACTGGAGAACCACTTCCTATTACCTATCATATGTCTCGAACAGCCGGAATCCATCAACCAAAAGTTCTCCAAGCCTCCCACCTGCGCAATCGAAAGCGAGAACGAGAATGAGCGAATGACTCGACACTGGGGTTAGCACAAAAAGAGTCAAACCAGTGTCGGGCCATCTGCTCAAAAGAGGGGTTAGCAAAATCAACTCTACCACGTGAAACCCTCTCGTCTCTCACCATCGGACCTCTAGCACCACGCGGGGGAAAACGTGGCCTAGACTCTCTTCTAGCCTCAAAACTACGGTCAAACCTCCCTGAATCAAACTGAACACGAGTAGGAGGCTGCCTAGCAAAACCACTACGAGATGGAACACCACGACTACCCGATGAAGGAACTGTACGCACAGAAGCCTCTCCTCTAGGCAAGGGTGAACGAGACACAGGCACACTACGGAAAGAGTGGTACCTGTCCCTATTCCCCATCTCCTTCTCTTGTCTCACCTCCCTCTTCTTCCTCCAGCAAAACTCCTCAATGTGTCCATCCCTTCCACAATGCTCACAATCGAAGTGGACTGGCTTTGGCTTTGCGGTTTCTCTCGGCTCTCTCTTCTGGTAAACCCCACTCCTCACAAACGCTACCCTCTTCTGGAAGTTGTTTGTCTTTGGGGGAAACATGGGAGGATCAGGAGTGGTGTCAAGCTTGTTTAGCAGGTGGTTGGGTTTGTGGGAATGTTTGTGGTGGAGCTTTCAGGTTCTCTCTCTTTCTCACCACTACTCTCACCAACTTTCTCAGAACCCAGACCATGACCATCAGCCCTCTTAAAACCAGCAATCAACATCTTAAGCTGAGGCTCACGACCCGACAACCAGCCCAAACACTGTCGCAACTCATCATTCTTATCTTGCAAGCGATCAACACATTGTTCTAGCTCAATATTCTTCAAAGCGACAACATCACAAGCAGAACAAGAATTTGCAATAGGAGATTTCAATTGAGCTTCAAGCGAACTAATCATGGTACGAGATTCAAGCAACTGAGCATGTAAAGCAGGACAAGAAGTACAAGCACCTAGCAAGGAAGGACTAGACTTCAACTCAGCAATCTCTACCCTAGCATCTTCTAGATCATCCAAGCATGTCATGTGTTTTTCCTTAAGAGCAACCAGATCAGCAACATGCACATCACAGAACGAGCATTCAATTTCATCAGACACAAGAGGAGCATCTTTCAACACAGCAATCTCCGACTCAAGCTTAGCTGCTCTCTCCCTAGACTCGCAAAGCAAGGACTCAAAGTCCATCGCCTTCTTTCCAGTCTTAGAAAGTAAGACCTCAAGCTCAGCTACTCTCTCCTTCGACTCTCCTAGCAAAGACCTAAACTCTCTCTTCTCCTTGTTGGTCTTCCTAAGCACATCATCACGGTTATCGACCAACTCCTCTAGTCTAGCAATTTGCTTACGCAAAGAGGTGGGATCGGTCAATACCTCATCCTCGGAGTCGGAGTCGGAGTCGTCCTTGCTCTTCACGGAGTCGTGCGCCATGGTGTAGTAGTCGACAGTGGCGAAGGAGATGCCGTTGAAGTTATGGTTCACGTTCTTCTTCTCCTTGCGGTGGCCGCGATCTTCATCGTCGCTGCTCGAGCTTGACGACGTGTTGGTGGAGCTTGTGTCGATGTCGCTCGCATCTGCCACCATCGCTCGAGATCGGTTCTTCTTGTGTCCACCATGCTTGTTCTTCGACCTTCTCTCTTCCATGTTCTTGTGCTTGGAGCGGTACTCGTCCTTGGGACGGTGCTTGTGGTCATCTCGTGGGCGGTGCTTGCGGTTGTAGTCGTTGTTGATCTCCTCGGGGCACTCGGCGATGAAGTGACCCATCTTCCTGCATCTGTAGCACGTACCCTCGGCACGCCTTGAACCCTTCCGGTTCTGGTACATGCGCTCGAACCTCCTCGTGAGCAACGCGAGATCCTCCTCGCTCAGCACCTCATATTCCTCATCTGGAAGAGACACAAGAGAAGACAAAGCAAAGTGTCTGGAAGTGTTAGCATGTCCATAACCAGAGCCACCGACTAGAGCCAGACTATGGGGATCAGTTGGACTCTTAGCCTTGGCAAGCAGCTGTCTATCAACCTCAGAAGATTTCAACTTCGAGAAAAGCTCATCAACAGACAAAGTTTCATAGTTAGCCGACTCCATGATCGCGTCAACCTTGGCACCCCACACGGATCTATCAAGTGCTTGCAAGAGCTTGATAGCTCTGTCATGATCCGAGTATGGGAGTACGGTAATGCTGGCTTTCATGTTGTTGACTATGGAAGTGAAACACTGAAACAAGGCATCAACAGACTCTCCAGGCAAGTGAGCGAAATTTTCATACTCTCTCCGATACATCGAGAAAAGCCTAGCCTTCACATGGCTATCACCACCGTGGGCTACCTTGAGCTTCTACCAGATCTGGCTAGCTAGGTCCTCACCCAAAACTCGCTCAAACTCCTCAGCCGACAAAGCACGGAACAAGTAATCGATAGCTCTAGCATTTGCCTCGAACTTATCTTTCGCATCCTGGGCATCTAAGTTGGTGGGATTTACATAGTGTTCATCTTTGGTCACATCCCACAACAACTTTCCTTTGCCTCGCAAGAAAGCGCCCATACGCGCAACCCAATTCGGATAGTTCTTCCCATCGAAGTGCGGAGGCCCGGAACCCCGATCTTGGTACGCCATCTTTGGATCTTAGACTGGTTAGAGTCGCAAAGACCCGTAACCGGCTCTGATACCAATTGAAGGACCGAAACGGCGACCAGAGAGGGGGGAGTGAATGGGAGCCGATAAAAATTCTTTCCAACCAATCCAGCTATTCTCCCAAATAAACTTCAATGCCTCCGAAAGCGATCTTGCCAAGATCGCGTAGCCACTGTCAAGATACTGACCCTAGGAACAAGAAAGACGCAGCGGAACTCGAATTGATCGAAATGAACACAAAACAAACCGAATCAAGACTCGATTCAACACACCCAGGGGGGTGGTTAAACCGGGTCAGGGGGGCGGTTAAACCGCCCGGGCCTGGGAGCCTCGGGAAAAAGTCAAATCGAAAGTGGATCTCCCAAACCTCTTGAGCTCTTGAAACAAGATTTTGGTCATATGATTTTGACCTCTATTGGAGTGTCTTCCCAAAAAATCTCGGCCTCTAACTTGCTAGAACTCCTGGAATCTCAAATCTAAGAAAGAACACCATGACCTCGAGTTCATCCCGAAAACTTCAAATCCAAAGCGATTCCCGGAGTTTGGGGGCAAGAGATCACCAGCAAAAGAGGCACAAGGCACTCATACATGAATCCCCCAAAGAAATCCGAGAGAAATCGCCCAAGGAACCGAAGAACAAAAATCCCCAAAAATAGCTCCAAAAATACCTCCGAAAATAAGAAAAGAAAAGGGAGCTCGTGGATTCAAATCATGGCACAAAGATGAACAAAACAAGCTCAATCAACAAACCATGAATTCACCTATACAAACACCAAAAGATTCGAAATAGTTCTAGGTGGAGGGGATGAAGGGGAAAACTAGTTCAAAGGAAAAACCAAAGAGAACTAAAGAGATAACTAGAAGAGATAGCAGCCACCAAGCCTTGGGGGGCCTATTAGTAGTCCATGTGGTGGTGCTCTAAAGACTAAATTACCCCTAAGTGATACATACCCCTCAGGGGAAAATTTGACATTTGGTTTCAGATATTTTCCGGCTGGGACACCTTCCACCGCAAGCTAGCTTCCCTCCGACGCAAGCCTTGCAGTCACGCCGCGTGTCCTCCGGATCGAAGCTCCTCGACGCCGACTTTGGGCCTGTCGGTGATATTATCTCCGGCAGTCTTCCACGGGGTAGCCCACGGAAGTGATTTGTAATGCAGGGAAGATTGCAAAGATCGGAAGCAAGATGGTTAGGTTGGACAGACACGGGGGTTTAGACAGGTTCGGGCCGTCGACTCGACGTAATACCCTACGTCCTGTTTTGGGGTGTTGTATTGCGTGGATCTCGCTATGAATTGAGATGTGGTGAGTTGGATTGTGGTGTCGTCCTTTTGGAGGGGGTCCCTGCCCGCCTTATATATCGGGGGGCAGGGTTACAAGTCGGTTTGTATCCGATCCTATCTCTAAAAATCCTTTCCTTCTTTACAATAATTCCTATTCCAACTAGGACTTCTCTTCCAGATCCTTCCTCCGTGCGCCGACTTGTCCCGCACGTCTTCAGGTCCAGAACGGTGGGCTGGGCCGCCCCCTTTTGGTGGGCTGCCAGGCTTGCTCGTGAGGCACCCGGGTACTATATCCCCCACAGTAGCCCCCGAGCACTTCTTGGCCGATCGTTGACTGTAATTGTTCCATCTTTTCTTGCATGATTCGAGTGCTCCAAGTTGTCTAAGATCTCATCCGAGTGGTTTCGAAGAAGATCCGAGTGGTTTCGAGGAAGATCCGAGTGGTTTCAAGGAAGATCCGAGTGCCTGCTCAGACGTTCCTGAAAACAATTCTTCAATTACAGTCAAAATGAGGGGAAGGAGTGCTCTTTTTCACGACGCGACAGCGAAGTGAATACACTTAGCCCCCGGGCTTTGGGCAATTTTAGTATGAAATTGGCCAAAGGTCTTCAACTTTTATCCATCTGTATCTTGATCTTCAATGGTGTGCACCTCCAGGTGCACCCATTGGGTGTAGCCCCCGAGCCTTGAGCAGAATAGAATATTCTGGTCGAGGGTCAAAAATAAATATTATGAATCTCTTTTTGAACTTGATCCATCAATGGTGTGCACCTCCAGGTGCACCCATTGGGTGTAGCCCCCGAGTCTTGTTACGACTCAGCATGATCGTGTCAAGACTCTGAAAGCCATGAATTCCGACTGATTTTTTCAGCCCCCATGCCTCTGGACATGGATTTTAGATAATCTTTTCCTTCAGGGGCTTTTTTATTTCCCCTTTATAAGGATTTTGTCCTCAAGTTCTTTGAACTCGGCATGACCTCCAAGTCGTGTCCCACGACTCAGCTTGACCATATGGTAAGCCATCTTCTCACAAGATTTATAGTTGTCGGCATTTGACCCAGATTTCTGAGTCAATTTAGCGATAGTATCGCATGCCTTACGTAAAAATCAGCTGCGAGGATGCAATATTAATTGCAAAATCAAGTCTGGCCGTCGACTAATTTTAGCCTCACGACCGAGTGGTTTCTGCCCCTGAACCCTAGCTCAGGAACCCACAAATTTATTATCGTAACAGAACCGAAAGGTCGTGCTATATTTCAGCCCATTTAGGCCCATTATTCCTCAAAGTCCGTTGCGTCCCTAACGGTCGCTTTACGGAAGGCGAGATATCGCGAGATATCGCGACTCCCTACCGCATCTTTGAATTCAAAGCGACGGGACGTGCCTGCGTCGGTTGAGTTCCCGAGACAAGCGCCGCGCCACGCGCGGGAGGAACGGTTTATTCCTTTATAAGCCATCCCCGCCGCATTCTTCTTCCTTTACTTGCCATTTGCCTTCCCCGACGCTCCAGTTCTCTTTGCGCCAGAGCAAACCCTAGATCTGCTCCCGCAGCTTTCTTCCTCGCTCTTCAGCACCGCTCGTTGCCATGGCGCCCAAGAGGAAGGAAGCCTCGAAGCGGAAGGAGAAGTCGCCGGCAAGAGCCCGGTCGTCCAAGGCCAAGGCCACCGCCGAGGTCGCCGTAGATCGCGCCGCCGAGTGGAGGGAGTCCATCACCACCACCAGGCGCCTCGAGCAGCACGTCGTCGACGGCGTCCTCCCAGACCAGCAAACCGCCGAGTGGCGCGCCGCCGCCGGTGAGTCTTTCCCCACCCCAAACTCCTCTGATTTGGTGGTGTTCGAATCTTTCTTTCTCCGTGGTTTTGGCGTGCCCGCGCACTCTTTCCTCCGCGTGCTGCTGCATTACTATGGGATCTGCCTCTGCGCACTGAATCCCAACTCCATCCTTCACATCGCCATTTTCATCAATCTCTGTGAGGCCTATCTTGGGATAGAGCCTCACTTCAATCTTTTTATTCATCTTTTTCTTCTTAAGCCTTATCCCCGAACCGACTGCCCACAAGTAGTCGGGGGCGCCGGACTCCAACTCCGCGAGGGTCGAACTCGGGAGTATTTTGATATCCCTTTCCTTACCTCCAATAAAGGGTGGCAGTCCGAGTGGTTTTACGTAGGAAACCACTCGCCTGCCATCTCTCCAGAAATTGATTCTCGTCCTGTTCCCTCCCAATCCTGGACCGCTCTTCCCAAGGAGAGTGAAATGGATCAGGTTCGGGAGCTCCTGGGTCTTATTTCCCAGTTGAAGGACAATGGGTTGTCTGCCGTCGGTGTGGCAGCCAACTTCGTTCTGCGCCGGGTCCAGCCACTCAAGCAGCGGGCTCACCCGGCGTATGAATATTACGCCGAGGGGGACAACACGCGCGAAGCCCCCGAGCGCGTCGACAAAGTCCAAGCCGCCGCTCGGCTTGGCAAATTCTTCGCGACTGGAACCTCCCTGAGGACCACTGACTGTCCTCCGGCGTTCAACTTGGGAAATCCACGCCCTGAGGTATTTAGTCAATCTGTTGTTGTTTTTATTTCAATTCCACCCATTGGGTGTAATCTCAGAACTGAACCCAATTTTTGCAGGGTCGAGTTGCCTTTGTATCCCTCCCTCCTTTGCCTGAGATGCCAAAGGGGGTGGATCAACCGGCTCGACGCAGGGCCGTTGGATCTGAAGAAGCAGTCGGGGAAAGTGAGAGTGATCTGCGCGACTCGGATATCACTCTGTCATCCTCTCCTTATCCCGATGTGCTATCTCCGAGTGGTGGGAAGGCTGCTCCTGCTCTGAAGAAGCGGAAGATCTCCACTGGGATCGTGTTCAGGGATGCGCCAAGCCGCCGCCAACTCCTTATCTCTGAGTCGTCTGACTCGGAGAAAGATGAAGCTGGCATCGCCGAGTCGTCTCTCCATCCGCCAATCACAAGCTCGGAGCAGTCTCCCCTTGCAGTAATGCCTCTGAGTGCTGCAAGTCCGAGGGACCTCCCTTCCCCTACTCGGAAAGGAAAGCGCCTGAGAATGCGCATTTCTACTCTGTAAGTATCCTTATCATCTCTTGATTTCCTTTATGTTCTTTTGTTAGTGATCCATACATGCTTTATCCTGTAGCACGCCGTCTGAGGTCCCCTTCTCGGGTCCTCCGCCTCAGTCGGCGGTTGAGACCGAAGCCCCATCAATCCAAACTCCAGAGGCGGACGAGAATCTTCTCAGCGATCAGCCTGTGGGTCCGCCACCAGAGTCGCAGCGGGAGCCAACCCCGCCACCGCCGAGTCCTACACCGGCGTCGCCGACCCCGCCGCCAGTTCCTCAAGGCAGCCCCCGGCATGTTCCTGCGGTTGAACCGACTGCAGCAGTGGAGGAGCCCCAGACTGCGGCGGTCGAGATTGCTTCTGCGGCGGTCGGCATTGTGAGTGGTGGTGCTCCCCTGACTCCTCTGGAGGAGTTCATGTCACTCCATCGTCGCATGGGCCACATAGCCAAGGTACTTCCCGAGCTACTTATCTTGTTGATATCAAATACCGAGTGGTACATTGATTCATATTGTCATCTGACTTGTTTTTGCAGAACTTAGCTACTGATGCCGAGGCCAAAGCCTCGGTTATTCAAGAATTATCTTCTGCAGTTGCTAAGGCCGACTCTTTGGTGGCCCGAGTGGCTGAGCTCGAAGCTGCTGCGGTAGAGCGCCAGGCTGAGTTGGAGGAAGCCCAGCGTACCACCCGCGATTTATGCGGGGAGGTAGAGCAGGCTAAGCTCAACGAGGCCCAGGCCGTGCACGAGCTGAGAGGTATGTTCTTCCTTATTTGTTTTTCTGTCAGACGTGAAAATATTATTCAGATCTAACCTTCTTTAGATTATCGATATCGGACTATGTCCCAATTCGCAGAGCTCACTGCCAAGGTGGCCCGGCTGCAAGGTGAGGCTGAGGCGCTGCGCACTGAGAAGATAGCGCTGGAGGATGCTATCCGAGTGGTGGCGGAGGAGATCGAGCCGGAGGCGTCATCGTCTTCAGCTTCCATCCTTGACCGCGTTCGGGCGCTCCCACGCTACTTCCGGCGGCAGCTCTGCTCCATCAGCCAAGCCAGCTGTGGCCACGTCCTGGCGGTGCTCAAATCGCTGTTCCCGGCGTCAGACCTGGAGCCACTCGGCCGCGGGTATGCTGCCGGCACCTCTGAAGACGATGTGGGCAGACTACTCCATGAAGTCGAGCCCATCGCCAATGTCCTGTCCAAGGATGTTGTTGATGACTCGGATGAAGCGTCCCCGTCTGGTGCTGGTGACCCTGCAATGTAAATAAAGTATTTGTAGTATTTGGTCGAACCAATATTGTTTGAACAATGTTTGAATTGTCACTATTGTATATAAGTTTTTATTGGTCTACAACTCCCTTTCTTTCTGCGCTAGCCTTAATTTCTGAGTGGTTGACCTGTTACGGAGTAGATTAGCCTCGTTGGTCTCAGTCTCATGCCGCAGAGTCTTTGTCATACGTTTAGAGCTTTGACTTGGCGAGTACTTTCCCTCTCGATTTAAGGTTTATTCCACTCATACTTTATGTGCGTGACACGAAAGAGGAAATGCGAGTAGTAGAAATAGATGAAAGATGAAATCAACTTTATTGATAACTCATTGTGAACATGCCGAGTCGTAACTGGGGGTGACTACCCTCCAAAATCACTCGGAAAAAAAAAATAAATCTAAGAATAAAAAAGATAAATACATAACTGATTCAGGCGTAGAAACGCTGTAAGTGCTCGATGTTCCACGGATTTATCGATGTAGGCGTTCTATTGCGTCCAGAGTCAATTGATCCATACGCGCTTGAATTGTCCTCTGGTAGATCGCGCCGGCGTTTTTCAGACCGAAGGCCAAAGGAGCACCGATCGATGTGACGAACGAGGTCTTTATCTGATCGTTAGGCTCTAGGCCTGTCTGGTAATAGCCTGGATAGCTGTCGAGAAAGCAGAGCAGGGCAGAGCCTGCCGTGGAGTCTGACTCTGCCCCGATGATGGCCGTCTTCTTTGGGTCGTCCAAGTCCAGAGAGATCCTCTTCAGCTCCGTCTCTTTGCTTGGCGCGATGGGTTCTCTTGCTGGCTTCTTGGTGGGGATCTCTAGAGCGTCCTTGTCCACCTCCTGTGATGCAGCCAGTACTTGTTCCATGCGCTTGGATATGTCCAGGGCGGCTGCCGCGTTGAGAGTTTCCTGCTCGCATGTGTATGCGACTCGGACGTCTCCCAAGACGGTAATTATGCCTTTAGGTCCTGGCATCTTGACCTGCAAGTAGACGTAGTGAGGAATCGCCATGAACTTGGCGTGTGCCGGCCTCCCAAGGATGGCGTGGTATGCAGTTTCAAAGTTCGCCACCGTGAACTGCATGTGCTCGGTCCGGTAATTGTTCCGGTCTCTGAAGGTGACGGGCAGCGTGATGTGCCCGAGTGGTTCTGCCCCCTCTCCCGGTATCAAACCGTAGAATGCGGATTGGGGGGGACTCAGGTCGAGAGTGGTCAGGCCGAGCTCCTTCAATGTGTTAGCAAAGAGGATGTTCAGGCCACTGCCACCGTCGACTAGTACCTTGGTGAGCCGAACGTTGCGGATCGTCGGGGCTACCACCAAGGCATGGGACCCGGGCTTCGGTATGAAGTTTGGATGATCTTCCCGGGTGAATGTGATCGGAACTTCCGACCACTTGAGGTACTCAGGTACCGGTGGCTCCCTCGCGTGCATGACCTGGCGATGGGTGAGCTTCTGCTGGCGCTTCGACTCGAACTCTGGTCCGCCATAGATCATGCGGACCACTCGGTCGGCTTCCTGAAAGTCATCGCCGGGCTCGTCGTTTCGCCTGTCGTCTCGCGGGGAACCATCGTTCCTCTTTCTGTATGGAGGGCCTCTGTTGCCCCCGGTGAAGGCTCGCTTGAGCCCGTAGCACTCTCGCGCCGAGTGCTTGTGTTTGTGGTAAGGGCATTGCTCATCGAGCATGCGCTGGAAGTCCTCTGGAGTTACCCGGCCTCTGGACCGGTCCAGGGCGGCGACCATGTCTCCCTCGCTCTTCTTCTTGTGAGGTTGGCTGTCATTGCGTCGATGGTCGTCGTGTCGGTCTTCGTCCTCGCGGCGGTCGCGTTTGCGAGTCGTCTTGTTCTCTTCTTCCCAGCGACTTCTGATCTCGCTGAGCTGTTCTCTTTCCGCGATCTCGGCGTCCGCCCAAGTGCTAGCGACCCGGAACATGTCATTGACAGTCGCGGGTGGCTTCCGAGTCCACTTATGGATCAGTCTCCCGTCGGAGATGCCGCGCTGGAAAGCTGACATCACCTCCTGATCCGTGACGTCCGTGATGGAGTTGCGCTTTTCTGAGAACCTGCGCACGAAGTCGTGCAGGGTCTCGTTCTTGCGCTGCCTGATCTGACCGAGGAGCCGCTGCTCCCGGGCCTTTCCCAGGTACCAAGATAGTTACCGATGAAGAGTTCGGTAAGCTGCTCCCAGTTGTCGATGGCGTCCTGCGGGAGTCCTGCCAGCCAGTTGCGGCAGTCCTTGGTGAGCATGATGGGGAGATAGTTTGCCATCACGTCCTCGTCGCCGCCGGCCGCTTGTACGGCGGTGTAGTAGATCTGAAGCCATTGAGATGGGTTAGATTTCCCGTCGTACTTGTCAATATCCGACAGCTTGAAGCCTCTGGGCCACGTCACGCTTCTCAAGCGCTCGGTGAACGACTGGAATCCGCCGATCCGACCTCTAGGGCGGGAATCGCTCGGTCCCGATCCGTCAGCTGCTCTTGGGGGTGTGCTGTCCCTCCTGCGATCCCGGTCCCCGGGCGGGGAACGGGTCCTCCGATAGTTCCGAGACCTGGGTGGAGTTCGGTCCTGCCGGTAGGTTCTGCTGCGCGGTGGAGTTCGATCTCTTGGTGGAGTCGGTCGCCTGGGTGGTGGAAGCACTCGTCGTCGTGGCGGAGTGCGACCGCCATTGTTGCCGCGCCTTGGGCTACCGGAGAGGTCAGAGTAGTCTGACTCCGTCGAGTAGCCGCTCCTGTTGGGGTTACGACGGGGATTTCCATGATCCCGATCGTACTCTTCGCGCCGTCGGATTTCCTCACGGTGGCGCTCTTCGGTGCTGTTAGTGATGATGTCCCTTGCATCTCGATCTCTGTTGATCGTGGTGCGGAGGTCTTCATCACGACCCGATCCGCCGCCGGCCCGGTGTCGAGATGGACCGGGTTCAGGAGCGTCCGTGGTCGTTCTGCCTTGCATCTGGTGAACCTGGACGGAGGCGGCCTGCACAAGAGCCCTTACCTTTTCCAGGCCCGGAGTGTTAGGTGGCAGCCGATTGATTTCCTCGTTGATAGTAACGAGGTTCTGGACCGGTGTCTCGTAGACGTCGTATCCATTGAACTCAAACATGCCGTTGCGCATCAAGTTCCGGGTTCTCCTCCGCTCGTGTTGATCCCGTTGGCGACGATGATCTTCAGAGTGAGGCTCTTGGAGTCGAGCAGTGCCAGATCCTGACGCGGTGGCTCCGTGCGGTCGTGCGGCTCTGCGAGTCGCCCGACTGGCATTGCGTCCTCGACGCTGGTTCCTAGCTTCGGTCGTCTCCTCAGCAGGAGTGACCTCATCTTCTGAGACAGGATTGGTTGGCGTTGCTGGCGCCACCATGTAGCAATATGATCCTACTCCCTCTTGCTCGAGGTAGTCTTCCTCGGACTCGGAGAAGTCGGATGTGGGCGTGTAACGCTCCAAACTACTCGGAGTCAATTCTCCGAGTGATCCTAGTAGTTCCGGCTCTGTAGAGGCATCGTACACTGTGTATCCTTCCGGCAGATCGTCCAGGATTGAGGGTCCCAGTAGATCTAACCCGTAGGAGTCGCTCCCAGAGAAGTAATCATCCGATTGGACGATGTCCTTCTTCTTCTGCTTCCGAGCAAGCGCGCAAAAGCCAGGGGTCTGAACAGTAATGACCTCAGGGCTCTGGACGCGTGTTGGTTGAGCGTTTACGCTCTGCGATGATTCGGCGACGCGACTCTCAGGAGTCGGATCGGAACCGAGTGATTGTAGATCTGTTCCCGACTGGTCTGGCCTCGCGTTCTGCGATGGACTCAGCGGGGTAGATCCGGCACGATCAGATGCGATCGGACCGGATTGGGCCGTGATGGCCGAAGTCGGCGCCAGAGAGGAGACCTCCGTGGCGACCGTAGCTCCTGCCGCTTGGGTATCCAAGGCGGCGGTGATGACGTCCCCGAACTGGATCTCGACTTCGTCGATGTCCGGGAGGTTGCAGCTGTCCAAGATCTTGACGCGATCCATCGAGCTTGCCAGATTGATCTCGGCGATATCCCCTACCTGGCGCGCCACTGTCGGTGATATTATCTCCGGCAGTCTTCCACGGGGTAGCCCACGGAAGTGATTTGTAATGCAGGGAAGATCGCAAAGATCGGAAGCAAGATGGTTAGGTTGGACAGACACGGGGGTTTAGACAGGTTCGGGCCGTCGACTCGACGTAATACCCTATGTCCTGTTTTGGGGTGTTGTATTGCGTGGATCTCGCTATGAATTGAGATGTGGTGAGTTGGATTGTGGTGTCGTCCTTTTGGAGGGGGTCCCTGCCCGCCTTATATATCGGGGGGCAGGGTTACAAGTCGGTTTGTATCCGATCCTATCTCTAAAAATCCTTTCCTTCTTTACAATAATTCCTATTCCAACTAGGACTTCTCTTTCCAGATCCTTCCTCCGTGCGCCGACTTGTCCCGCACGTCTTCAGGTCCAGAACGGTGGGCTGGGCCGCCCCCTTTTCGTGGGCTGCCAGGCTTGCTCGTGAGGCACCCGGGTACTATATCCCCCACAGGGCCGGCCCAGGGTGAGGCGGTTAAACCGCCCCTGGCTGGTCACCTCAGCCCAGCTGCCCAAACTTCGCCTCGTCGAGTCCTCGGCCTTGGTTTTGAGGGCCAAACCAAGGGAAACCGTCCACCGATGATTTTGTGGCCAAATCACCAAACCCCGTGTGCAAGCTTCGGTCATTAGCCGCCACCTTGCATCGGCTTCACGTCCGCGTATGAGTTTCGATTGTGAGCCGCTACCTCGCACCAGAACCACGTCCCCTTGTTCGTTCTTGCCAGCATGTGAACTGCACCTGATCCATCTGGCCACCGGGTCCCTCGAACCAAGCCTACTTGTCTCTCCGCTCCTCGGAGGCTGCCATGGCTAAGACCTTTCGCACCTATTCTTCACCTGCACCAATGCAACCAAGCCGCATTCTACACCTGCAATACTTGAGCCAAAGGAAACGTCAATCCACACCACGTTGTCAATCACTCATCACACCAGGAAGCGACCATCCACCGGTCCTCGGACACACCGGGTCCTCAAATTGTATTAATAAACTCTTCAAAAGAAGGAAAGGATACAAGAGCTTTACCAGAACTCCGAAGACTCCGAAGATCCGAGCTACGCTCGACTCGGCTCTACTCCCAACTCTAATCCTAATCTAAGAAATGAAAAAGATACAAGAGCGCCCTTCAAGTAGAGACTTGAATGACATAGTGTGTCTTGGGGTGAAGAGGAGGTGGCCTTTTATAGCTTCTCAAGGTCGGTTCCCAGCTTAACTGTCACGCCAACCTCCTGCTTAACCTCCACGCTGAAGCTGGTAGCGTGGAGTTGCAGCAAGAGGTCGGC
This sequence comes from Urochloa ruziziensis, assembly GCA_015476505.1. NCBI lineage: Eukaryota > Viridiplantae > Streptophyta > Magnoliopsida > Poales > Poaceae > Urochloa > Urochloa ruziziensis. The sequence goes on from CM027120.1 coordinate 62,086,446, forward strand.
CGGCCTGGTGTAGGCCGATCGGCCTACACCTGGCGCCCCTGGCCACCGCCTTCGACGTGAACGCTCCTGATTGCCTCCTGAGGTCAGTAACAGTTGCGTTCAGTTGAGGCTATCCAAGAATCCGATGTTGTGGGCCCTCTAATCCATGTGTCTTACACTCTAGGCCTTCCGAGTTCTTGGATCAAACCGACGTTGATTGCACGGTGCTTGATCATCCTAGGTGTTTGCTTGAGCTTGTGGATCAGTGACGTGGCTAGACCTTGCCAGGGTAGGCCGGCCGGCCTAGGCTAGGCCGGCCGGCCTGGCCTTGTGCCAGGTTTGGCCCCTATTTCACCTGTTTCATCCTGCAACCATAACTCATCCAAAACTTGTGGAATTTGTCAGTAAAAACACTTTTATGTATGGAATATGGTATGATCGTCCTCATTTTACCGAAATGTTGACGGTCACTATGAAGTTATAATGGCCATCAACACGCCCCCAAGCTTAGACTCTTGCTCGTCCTTGAGCAAGGCTAAAACTCTAGGTTCGGTAGGTCAGGAGTTGCTTCAATGTGTATACCCTTAAAGTACCTCGTGCTTAAGCCAAAACTTCAACAAATCATTTGAATAAGTTGGCATAAAAGAGAACTCATACCATGGTTCCACGTGGGGCTGCAGCGATTCATGTCTTGGGCTATTGAGAGCTTGAACGGTCATCTCTAAAGTATTTCCTGCAACTTTTCAGGTTCCATCTTGGAGATATGAATTTTTCAAAAGATGGTTCATTCATTCCCCAATGGTACTCTCGAGTCACTCAAGGTGTTTAATCCTCACTCTTGGTCGGGATTGACCAATTTTTCCCTACACTAAGGCTGAAGTGGAGTTGTAGGTAGGGTAAGAGCGGCATACCTTGGTTACCTCTGTTGTCGAGTCGAAGATTGGTTCGCGAGCGATGACACTTGTCAAATTCCGGTCTTTGGAATTCATGGGTTTTCAAGTGGAGAGGGAGAAGGTGTGATGCTCAAAGGTCTTGGGACTCCTTATTTTCTCTCTCTCATATTTTTGAGATGTTTCTCTTTTCTTCTCTTTTTTTCGAATGGAGCATTGTCTCCAACTCATTTTTTTCGAATGCATCTCTTCTCTTACTTTGGTAACAGAGAGGAATTCAACTTCGTATGGAGTAATTGAGGACCTTTTGGGGTGAGCTTTGTGATGAGGTGAGTGTATGTCATCGACGGTGGACGTCAACCCCGGAGCGGGACTTTGACTAGTCGGACATTTTGAGGCTGAGGTGGATGGGAAGACTGGTAAATGACAAGTGCCTTCTGCAAGCGGACTTCACCATTCGACAAGACTCAAAGCAACTCAAGATAGCATATGGTAGTTCAAAAGATGTATAACTGTTTAGGCTCTGGATGGGTCATTTAAACCATCGAGGAAGATTCACCATGTAACATTTTATAAAAACTTCCGAGAGGTTCCTTACTAAGCATGCAGTTATTTCTTGAAACAAACCATATCAAAACTCACAATAACTTAGACAATGAACAAGTGCTCTTACTCCCACTGTTTTATCATGATGGATCCTTAAATGCCAACGAACTCAAATACTCGAAGAGTAAAGGACTAAGTACGAGGCACTTAGAGGGCATAAACAGAGCAAATTTTCATCATTCCATAGGTTCTCAACCATAATTCCATACATAAAGACATCTTTTGGAGCTTTTATTATGTTTTTGTTTTTATTTATTTATTATTATTTATTTTTTTATTTTATTTTATTTTATCATAGCAAGGCAAGGCAAGGCAAGGCAAGGCAAGGCAACGGCAATGGGCTTTCGAACATACCTGAGACTCCCCCAAGCTTCGCTGAAGCTCACTGGTAGTACTGGTTGGGGTCGTAGTGCATGTAGTCGAAGAAGTCGTGCATGTCAGTCTGGAGGGATGTGGTCATCCCCTAGTTCTGCTGGGTGAGATCGGTGTTGTGTGCAACTTCATCTCTGAGCTGTTGCTGCTGTAGAGTCACCTCTCCAACCTGGTACTAAGATCAGCGATCCCCCGGGAGACCAGGTTCTCGTAGTCGTACCTAGCGGAAGCAGATGGTCCGACCTGTGGGCCGTATCCTGCCGTTTCTTGATGGTAGTCGAATGCCTCCTCGAAACTCATGTGGGCAGTGGGGTTCTCCGTCGGCTGCTGGTAGTTGTACTCGGGCTGCTGCTAGTAGTGGTACTCGGGTTGCTGCTAGTGATACTCGGGCTGAGGTGCGGTAGAAGTTCCGGCTTCACTGTCATGCCTGGTGCGCCTGCCACGTGTTACAGGGCTTGCAACACTATGGCGAGCGGGTTCCTTCCTTCTAAGCTGCATGGTTAGACTTTTCGCTAATCTCAGCGACAAAGCCGGGCATGGAAGCTCGACTTCATCGACGAAACCAGGATAGCACATGAAAAGAGTATGGCCAGGGCCCTCGCGCAGCAAGTGACCCTGGATAAAATGGTCTACACCAATGCAAGACTGATACTCTTGTGTAGCGGGAAGGAAAGTGACTTGAGCGCCCTGCAAAGCACCAACGTGGGTGGCAATGCGGGTGACTAGCAAGGTTATGTCAATTGTAGCTCGGCCAGTGACTAACCTCTGCCAGTCATCAAGCATGCTCATGACCGGTGAGAAACGAATTTTCTTGACCATGGCATAAAGGCACTCTAAATCAGGCAAAAGGCAAAGACGCAAATCAGCTCGTGGATGAACCACCATAGTGATCCACTTCGCCAGAAAACAAAGAGTGGGGTTTTGGATGGCAGTTATGCTATTTTCTCCGAGGATGGCTCGCCTGTGATGCTATCCCACCATGCGGCATGGTTGTACCGATGCTTAGTCACCAACAGGTTGGCATCAATGATGCATCTCTTGTTAAAACCAAGAGCCTCACTGAGATGCTTTGGGGTCAAGGTAAAATCTTCGTTGAAAAACCGAAAGCAAATGTTTGTCTCGTTGGGAAGAACTTCCATTTTCAAACTCATCAAAAACTCCATAGTGAGGAAGTGTGAACCTGTTTCCGGGACGGGGTAGAAGTTTTGCCATCCGGCGTTGTTGAAAGCCCGTTCCATGTCTCCTCCGAGATCGGTCTTGATCAACAGCATGGGGTCGAAGTACTTGGCATGCGTGTAGTAGCGATCCTGGAGCTTGGCAAGCACCGTTCTCTCTTCTTCGGACCGAGCGACGATGTGCTCGACCCGAGTCATGATTCGGATGCGGAGCCTGTTCCGAGGCATTTTCTCCTCCTGGGACTCTGTGTCTTGTCGAGTTGAGTCGACAGACATAGTGTCCCAGGAAGCAGATGATCCTTGAGAGCGGCGGGAGCTCGAAGAGCTGAGCTTGGTCATGACTCCACGTGCCGTCTGACGTGCCTTTGTCCACATGATTCCTACAAAAGGTTAGTCTCACAATACCTGAAGGAAATCAGGGGTTACACAGAGTTAGGCGTTCTTGTGGGAGATTAATCACCACAACTCGGTTAGTCGTTCTTGTGGGGTAAGAACCACCACAAACGTTCTCGTTCAACCGGCAGGGGTTCGTTCTCACAAGAATTCAAGAATGGATTTTAGCAGAATTTCCTTGTGGTTTAAACTCTAACCTTGCTTAGGGATTTTCGAAATTCGAAGCGAGGGAGAAGGGAAGAGCTCAGGATGCATGCATACCTGTGCATGCTGCGAGTTGCTCCTGAGCTGGGCGTCGGCTTTAATAGAGGCGCGGCAGGGGGAGGCCGGCCGGCTTGAGGCAGGCCGTTTGGCCTGCACATGGCGCCGGTCGTGCCCATCCCGTGCGTCGATGGTCTCCTTCCTGTGCATCGTGCTCCGGTAGGTGAGGATGGGACAGCGACGGTCGAGGGAGGCCGGCCGGCCTGCATGGGGCCGCTCGGCCTGGGGCACTGCCCATTTCCCTCCATCCTTTTGTGTCATGCCCGTTCACATGTGCTCATTCCTCGCTGCTTTGATCCGGCCATAGAAGATGACAAGTGGGGCCGGCCGGCCGGCCTAAAATTTGGCCGAATTTTTTTTCTTTATATGCTAAGCAATGCATAAATAAAATATGAATGCAAGTTTCGAAAATTAAACATGCTGTGCTGAATGGAAAGAATTAAAATGAAGAGAAAAACCTGTTCTATATGCAATGCAAGGATACGTACCATATACCTTATGGCGAGGGCTCGAGTTTTTCGTCCTGAGCGGAACTCTCCGAATCTTTGTTCGGGCTGCTTTCACCCGCCATTCCTTTCGGACAGGACGGGGCTTGGATTCAACCTCCTTATCGCGCTTTGATTGTTCTTCTAGCGCTTTGGTTCTCGATATCCTTCACCGTGCATGATAGCGGTCATGCCTTTTCTTTTCCTTGGCGGCAAAGGCTTCCACCATTTTCATGAGCGTTTCTACGCTTGGCATCTTGGACTTTCGGAGTACGATTTGTTCGACCATATTGACTTGATGGGGGATCTCCTTAGGACGGAAGGAGAAACTCGGTTCCTCCGTTGATCGTGAGTTGAATGGTCCCTCTTCCCACGTCAATGTTCGCATTCGCAGTGCTTAAGAACGGTCTCCCAAGAATGAGAGAGTTCGTTGCTCCGGCTTCTATGTCGAGGACGATGAAATCCACAGGGATGAAGAAATCCCTGATTTTAACCGAAACATTCTCTGCGACTCCATGGGGGTAGCGGATCGATTGATCCGCTAGCTGCAAACACATGGGTGTAGAGACAAGCGATATATGTTTAAGGTGGTCAAAGACTACCTTAGGCATTACGCTGACGCTCGCCCCCAAGTCACATAGGGCGTTGTCGAAATCATGGCCTCCAATTGAGCATGATATTATGGGGCAGCCAGGATCTTTCTTCTTAAGGTGGGGCCCGAGTATTGCAGAGCTACATTCCTCGGTCAGCTGTACCGTCTCCCTTGTGGGTAGAGTCCGCTTGTTGCTAAGTATATCCTTGATATGCTTGGCATATGTCGGGACCTGCAAAGCATCAAGAAGTGGTATATTGATGTATACCTTCTTGATTACCTCGACGAACTTGTGAAATTGTTCATCGGCCACGGGTCTTCTCCTTCATTCCGGGAACGGGAGGAAAGTGGGATCTCGGCTGTCGCTTGAGGCTTGTGGTGCCTCGTTCCCCTCCTTTGAGACAGGGATGGTGTCCTCGTCGTCTTCCTCTTCGGCGGCTGGCTCGACGTGGCTAGCTTCCTTCTGTCGGGTACATGCATCTTGAGGATTGTGTGGATCCCGCGTGGACTTGCCAGTCCGCGTGGTCACTGCACTAACATTTTCCTTGAAAGGAACCTCCGGTTGCCTGGGTAACTTTCTCGCATTTTGGTTAGGACAAGATGCAGCCAGCTGAACCACTTGAGTTTCAATCATTTTGTTGAAGCTCAGCTGGTTCTTAACGACAGAATTAAAAGCTTCTATCTGGAAGGCCATCGACTCCATAACTTTCTCATTAGCAAGAAATTTTTTGGTAATGCTATCGTTAATTTACTTTTGGCCATACCAGATGTCCTTTAGCGACGGTTGAAAACCGTTGTTAGAGCCATTACCTTGCTGTTGGCCGAAGGGGAAATTGGGCTTGGAATTCCAACCTTGTTGAGGACGGAAGCCTGAATTGTTGTTATTCCCAATGAAATAGGCTTCTTCTTGTGTCATCGGGCAATTGTCGCCCGAGTGTCCTGCTTCTCCACATGTTTCACACGTGATTCTCTCCTCCATAATCTGATTCATCTCCTTGTCAGGAGATTCCATCTTCTTTAAGAGGAGGTCCATCTTAGTGGCCAACATATCGACGGAGTCAATTTGATGCACTCCCTTGCGGGGAGCTTGCCTTTCTCCTATCCAACTCTGGTGAGCGGATATCTTCTCGATTAGCGCCTTCGCTACGTCTACATCCAACGAGAGGAAAGCTCCTCCCGCGGCTGCATCCAACATCTCTTGCGATCGATGACTCATGCTGTGGAAGAAGTTCTGAGTAATCAGCCAGTCTTCCACACCATGGTGGGGGTAGGCTGCAATATACTCTTGCTGTCGCTCCCAAGCTTCAGAAATTGTCTCTCCGTCTAGTTGCTGAAAGCTAGTGATTTTTCCTCGGAGGGCGTTGGTCTTGCCCACCGGGAAGTACTTGGCCAGAAATGCGTCTGCGCAAGTCTGCCAGCATCCTTCGAATGATGCCTTGTTGGCATAAAACCACTCCTTTGCTTTCCCAAGCAAGGAGAATGGGAAGAGTTGAAAGCGGATGTTGTTGATCGGTGTGCCATTGGGGTTGATGGTGCTGCACACCTCCAGAAAATTCCGAAGGTGAGCGTTCGCATCCTCAATCGCCTTTCTGCAGAAAGGGCTGGCCTGAACCATGTTCACTAGGCCAGTCCTTAGCTCAAATGCCCCTTCCTGTGTGTTCGACAGTCCCGGGTAGTTGCTGCTTGACGGGGCTGAGAACTCACGGAGCGTCTTCTTCGCTTGAGCCATTATCTTTGGAGACTCTAGAGCTAGACGACGAACCTGAATCTGATTCGGACTCGGAGTCAGATGACGACTCGAATATGTTGCTTGAGCTGAGTGAAATCTGAGGAGGTACGACTCTCTTTCGCACTACTCTTCCAATGCGTTCTGCATTTGGATCAAAATTTAATGGTAGGTTGAAACCAGTCATGCACTACCCTGCAAACACATCAAAAATAGACGAATGTTGCAGTGTTGAGGTCACTAAGGTTAGTGGTTTGGTAAATCTATAAAGATAATCAAATAATTCAACAATAACTTTAGCCAATTGCTTCCCCGGCAACGACGCCAGAAATGCTTGTTGGCACTCCTTAGCGTCACGTTTTTAGCAACGCTCAAGAGCGCGAAAATATATGTCATTGTATGCAAAATTAATTCTGCAAGCGCACAGAATATATCTCGTTGTAACACTTCACCTTGGGAGTAACCCCAAGGTATCGTATTTATATTTCCGCAGGGAAGCATATGGTTAAAGTGTATTGAAGAATGAAATGATATATCTTGCCAGAAATATCAAGCCACAAACCCAAGGGCACAAACTCTAGGTTTGGGGGATAATGGTCAAATGAATGACCGGATAGAAGGTCTAAAAGACCAGCGACAGACGGAGCACCTATTTCTAAAGAAAAGGAAAGACGTTGGGAGAGACCGGACCTAGACACTTCCTAACTCAGAGCAAAAGGCACTCTAGCCTTAGCCTAGACTCTAGCTTAGATACCGGGAACAGAGCTCGCTTCGACGGCTAGAACGGGAGAACCTCAGAACGGGATGAGACAGGGGGTTCTCCGGGCTCAGCACTACTGTTATGAATACACCCGAACATGGTGGACTACGAAGGACGGACAGGGCTGTCACCACCTGCCGCCTACCACTGCAGTTCCGTGGGGTGTAACACACTTCCTAGTTAATCAACAAGCCAGACACCACGTCTGCACTCGATGATTAAGATTTCTCTTGAGGCCTGTCAAGAGAAATCCCCGTCTTCCCTAAGGCGTCTTACGGCCCGGTCAAGGCGAGCAAACCCGCGAGATAAAGCTCGGTAGAGCTAAACTAAACTCTACACTAAAACTAAAGGGGATAGAACTTTGCTCTAAAGAGAGCAAGATCTTTACTCTAAAAGAAGAGCAAGACAGAAATATAAAAGATAAACTTAAGATCTGAAGTAAGAAAGTAATTGTATTAATAAACTCTTCAAAAGAGGGAAAGGATACAAGAGCTTTACCAGAACTCCGAAGACTCTGAGGATCCGAGCTAAGCTCGACTCGACTCTACTCCCAACTCTAATCCTAATCTAAGAAATGAAAAAGATACAAGAGCTCCCTTCAAGTAGAGACTTGAGTGATGTAGTGTGTCTTGGGGTGAAGAGGAGGTCGCCTTTTATAGCTTTTCAAGGTCGGTAGCCAGCTTAACTGTCATGCCAACCTCCTGCTTAACCTCCACGCTGAAGCTGGTAGCATGGAGTTGCAGCAAGAGGCCGGCCGGCCTGGTGTAGGCCGATCGGCCTACATCTGGCGCCCCTGGCCACCGCCATCGACGTGAACGCTCCTGATTGCCTCCTGAGGTCGGTAACGGTTGCGTTCAGTTGAGGCTGTCCATGAATCCGATGTTGTGGGCCCTCTAATCCATGTGTCTTGCACTCTAGGCCTTTCGGGTCCTTGGATCAAACCGACGTTGATTGCACGGTGCTTGATCATCCTAAGGGATCAGTGACATGGCCAGACCTGGCCAGGGGAGTCCGGTCGGCGTAGGCTAGGCCGGCCGGCCTCGCCTTGTGCCAGGTTTGGCCCCTGTTTCACCTGTTTCATCCTCCAACCATAACTCATCCAAAACTTGTGGAATTTGTCAGCAAAAACACTTTTATGTATGGAATATGGTATGATCATCCTCATTTTACCGAAATGTTGACGGTCACTATGAAGTTATAATGGCCGTCAACTGTGGTGTGTGTGTGGCAAGTGAGGGTGGGGATGGAGCTCAAGGGGGCATGCCCGGGGCTATTTATAGCCCGAAGGTGAGCTCACGGAGCTCCTCCGGCGCTACCTCGGCCGGACGCGTGGCAGGGAAGCGGCTCGAGGCGGGGACGCGTGCCCCCCCGCGGCGACCTCTGCGCGAGGCCGGGGAGAGTGGTCGGCGCCGCACTCGTGGTGCTGTGGAGTGCGGTGGGGGCAATACGTGGAGTGCTCGTCCCCCTAAGCTCGATCCGTGCCGGTGGAGGTGGATCGGGCGGCAGCGGCGACGGAGAAGGGCGCGGCGGCGAGGGGAGGAAGAAGTGGGAATGGATGGTTACGTCAGCGCGACGTCGCCAGGGAGGTAAGCTGCGCGCGCGAGGGAATTGGAGGGGGTAGAACGGACTTGGAGAGGGGAGGCGAGGCTAGACTGGGCCGCGGGGAAAGCGGGGAGGAGTCGGGCCGACTGTCGGGTTTCGGCCCAGGTAAGGTTTTCTTCTTTTCTTTTTCTATTTTCCCTTTTCTTTACTAGTTTGAGTTTGAGTTTGAATTTGAATTCCAATTCAAATCCAACTTGAGTTTTTGGCTAGGATTTGTGTTCTAGAATTATTCTAGGGTTAGAACAAGCATATGCACTTGGTTTAATTTAACAATAAACTAATGCATCATATTTTTCTAATGCAACACCTTGTTCAAATAACACTATAACATACTATTTAATCCGTGACGGAATCATGGCGACGGTTTCAGAAAACGTAAACATTTTGCTCTAAGCCCATATAAGCCCAGAAAATCGCAACGGTTTATCGATACCGTCACGACCCGGCCCGAATACTGCGACGGTTAAACAAATCCGTCACGAAAATTAAATAAAAAAATCACCATGTTCCATATGATAAGAAATAGAAAAAATGGAAAAATAGAAAAAAAACAATTTTACATGGGTTTGGAACCTGGGTCTACACCACCAAAATGATGGTGCTCTGCCACCACACCAAATATTAAGTTGTGCTACATTTGGTAATGGATTTTATTTATAGAAAAATTCTTTGCTGAAAAAAAATCAAAACAGCCACCTCACCCTGTCCCTGCGCCCCGCCAGGTCATCGGCCGCCACTTGACCCCGTCACCCGGACCTCCGCAACACGTCATCAGCCGCCACTGCGCCGCGTCACCGGCCCCCGTGCCCCGTAACCCGGACCCCCCGCAACACGTCGCCAACCGCCCCGAGCCACGTCATCAAGACCCTCGCCACATCCTTCCGATTTGGATTGTGCAAAAAAAAGATGGGCGACGCCGCGCTCGAACCTGAGACCAGTGGTGGACGGGGAGAATGAGTCCTACCACTGACTGAGCTACTTCTTCGCTTGTGTTGTAGTTGAGAGTTAGACTTTTATCCCTTTACCTCATTGGTTAATGAAAACATAAAGTCAAAAAAGTAATAGGAGGAAAAGGGGGTCCTTGCACGACGCGGGAATCGAACCCCGGCTTTGAAGCCTAAAGCCCAGGTACTTACCCACTGCGCTACAATCGCTTTTGTGATGTGCCATGGTTTCAACCAATATAAACTCATATTTTCATGTTCTATCTTGGCTGCATTGACAGGAATCGCACCTAAACCAATGATGGTCCGCCACGTGGCCATTCCGAGGAGGAGGTGTAGAACACAGGTATAGTTCGTCTTTCTCTTTTTAATCCGGAATTAAGAAATCCAAATTCGATGATTCTTTTTTCTAAAATCACGCTCTATCATTTAATGACATTTACTTGCATATAAACTGTTATTTTATAGAATTTTTATATACCATGTCTTATTTCACTGAAGTACGAAATAGAAAAACATGCTTTTGCATAAGAGTTGCTAACGTAACTTGATATTTGCCAATGATATGTTCAAAATAAGGTGACATCAAAACTTAAGGTGCATATGAGTTCAAACGTGTTGTAAAGTATGAAAAACTTCAATGTTCAAGTAACATTGCATGAAACTATGTGAGAGATGTAGGGATTTGTACACCATGTATATCCTTTCTTTATCGAAACCATTTGAAATTTTTATGACAAGTTTAGGGACCCAAATTATGTTACCGCGTCAATTTGTAGAATGTCTAGACCATATTAAGATGTTATTGGAATTATTATATTATAAAATTGAGATATAAGTTTGAATTATCCCTATTAAACTTTTATTTTTTTCAACCATCTTCAAGACATGACTTTGAATGGAACATATGAGCACCATAAGCATCATTTGGGCATAATTGCGTCAACATTCATTTTAAGTTCATGCATTTTTATTTATACAACATTCGTCATCTTGTAATGTAGGTTCAATTTTATTAAACAACTATGGCTGATGTTATTTTATTCAAATACTACACATCAAATGATAAATTGTTGATATTTTTTCCCAATTTTTATTTGCTAATTTTCAGGCTGAAAGTTAGTGGAACATTGATAATTGAGCTGTTTTTCTTTTTGAGTTGCGATCAAACCATAGAGCTCCGAGGATGACCCATATATTAGATTGTTACCTGTATTTTTATCTTTTCAGAAACATTTTGGTTGAATTTTTGGACTCAAGTAGCTTAGTCATTTGAGGAATGCAACTTTAATTTCAAAAAAGAGGTCTCGGACCCACGCGTCAGCGTCACTTGGTTTCCAATTTGCATGAACCGTGCCTGAGCCAAAACAGCAACGCGCGCGCGGGCGTCAAAAAATTCAAGCGTTGATTGACTATACTACCCTTACATTTCGATTTCCACCAAGCAACCACAGAAGGGCAGTTCAGTATTTTCACACCAGCTCTTCCCTTATCCCAACTGCTCGCTCCCCCTCGACATTTCCACCGCCGCAACCCGACCGCTCTATCCCCTCAAACCCTAGCCGCCGCCGTTGCGCTCTCCCACCGCCGCACCAGCACGCACTCCACCCGCATCCCCTCTCCCCCTCCGGTCGCGACTCGCCTCCGCCTCGCCTTCCCCGCCGACTCGCCTCCTCCTCACCAGATTCGGCCACGGGCCTTGATCCGGCCGTCGCGGACCAGATCCACGCCGACGAGCCCCGCGGCCGGCACCCGTCCATGGGGAGAGCGGCCTGACGCGGCGGAGATTCGACGACGGCGGATCTCATCCCCTCCCGACGACCCGAGCGGCGCCAGATGGCGGCGAGGCGGACTCCATCATCCTCGGTTGGCTCGTCCGGCCATGGCAAGGCCCCCCCCTCTCCTCCTCTTTACCCTGCCTCCCTTTCCTCCTTCCCCTCCCGCACGGCGTCGTCTCACCCGCCGCTTCCCCTACTCCTCCTACAGATCTCGTCGACCGCTCGGTGCACAGGGCTAGCAAGGTTGATCTTCGGCGTGAGCTCTTTGAGAAGGGCTCTGCGCAGCTGGCCTCGATCTGCGGCCATGCTCCCAACTCCGACAGGTTTGGAACAATGACCCTGCCTTGTTAACTCCACTTTATTTAGCTGCTAGATGCATATTTATATCTTGCTCCGATTGATTGATCTGTCATGGATGTCCGTAGATGTTTTAGGACAATCTATTTCTCGTGTTGTGGTTCTGTTTATTTGTACTGATTTCCATGTTATCCTTGTGAGAAGACATTGTGCATAGTGGCTTCACCGGTTTCTAGTCAATGAGCCTGGTGCATATTCAATGTGTTGTGTCTCTAGGTTTCATGTTTCAAATCTATATATATGCACTTCCTGTGTAATTTTCCCATTTATTTGGTTGAGTCAAAACTATTCTTAGTAGCAACTTCTTTATTGCTCATTCTGCTGTACTTCTGTATGTATCTTCTTGTGCATGATAACTGTTTCAACTAGTGAAATAGCAATACCAGTTGATTTGATTTGATTTGAGTTGATGTAGATGCACCCGCCGCTGCCGCCTCGCTGCCCAGACCCTAGCGGCTGTATTGACACGTGCTCGCGTGAGCAGATGCAGGAGCTCGACAAGATGAAGCGCCACCTCAAGCTGTTAGCCCTGGAGATGCAAGGTTCTGACCCCTCCCCTCCCCCATGAAATTGACAACATCTGAAGCGGGGTGCTTTTTTTTTGTTGATGTGCAGACACGGTGCAGGGTTGTTTGGAAATCAACTTGCATATGCTTATGTGTAGTTGGATGGATGATTGAGTTAGAAACTAGTAGTGATACTAGTTTTAGTTACTTAGTTTTAGTGTTCTGTAGTACATCAGTACTTGCATATACTTCTAATTTTATTTCCTTCAATACTGTATGTAGTCGAGTAGATCAGTAACTTATACTTTCAAGTGGCTTAATTTATTTTCCTGTGCTTGGTCTGTTCGATTCAATAGTAGCAGCTTGATAGCAAGTCCTTTTCGTGCTACAGGGAGAGCTGGTTTCTAATGCTCTTTGTGTTCTTTGTGCTGCATTGTGTTCACATGGTTTGACATATGTGCAAAGCATGATGTTTAGATGCCTATTATAGGACTGACATAGGCTACTTATGGAGCACACTTTATTTAGATGCCTATTCTAGGACTGACATAGGCTACTTATGTGTTTTAATTGCAACACATCAGTTGATTAATGCTAAAACTTGGATGTCTAGTGTTGATGCCTTTCCTCAGAAAAATTAATAAGTACTTTGTTTGGACAACAATTCTGGCAGCATTTGTAGTCTAGGTAGCATCAAAGCACTAGATGGAAAATAAGTTGCAAAATTTTGTTGGATCTGTGGGCATTTTACCTGTTCAGCAGCGTGGCTTTACTACCTGCAGCGACTGTTCAGTAGGAGTTGCATTCATATAGCATAGGAGAAACAAATGGGAAGGCAGTCATGCTAACAAACTTGTTTTTTGAACTTTGTTATGTTTTCTGTTGGAAAGAATTGAACATGGTTCTTAAATATTATCCACTTGGGAAACTTTTCACGTTTCTTATTAGAGAGGGACATCTGCATTGTGCACTGACATTTGCTGATTTGGTGTTGCATACATGTAGGGGGTCTAATTTAGCTTTACAGGTGCAATTATTTGTGCTGGGTGATTTTTACAGGTGCATCTGAAATTGTGAAATAGCTACAGTTACAGTTTTAACCTGTTTGCAAGCAGCCAAAGTTGGTTCAAATCTTTGTGACTTATAGTTAAGCCCTTTCATGCTAGCAATTCCCAAGTTATGTTTTCTTTGGAGCTAAAGTCGATTATTTGGTTTGAACTTCAAAATCTGTATGTTTCAGTTTCACACAACTTTGGCATTTAACTTTCCTGTAATTCAGTTTCATATTGTATCAACTTGTTTGCATTGTTGTCAGTTCTTTTTGAACCAAGCATTGGCCCTTTAACTTCAGGATAACAACAGCTTGGCAGTTCAAGTTCCTTTACTTATCAATTTGCAAGAGCATCGGCAGGTCAGGAGCAAGGTAACAGCTTGGTTATTTTCCAGCTTTGCTTATGTGTTTTTCTTCTGTAATGGTCGATGACAGCAGTGGTTCGATTAGCAGCTGCCTCGTGAGAAATGTTCAGGTCAATAGCTGTGTATTGCAAGAATTAAACTTAAGCATGCTTGTTTCTTGGTAACTTAATAACTTGGCCAACAAAGGATCTGTTTGTTACAAGCATTCACAAATAATTGTAGGGTTCTGTTTCGCTGTATGTATCTGTTAGCTCTGAATGTCAATTTGATTTCTACTATGAGGACAGAACACAAAACACACCCTACAGTTTGCACTTTGATTTGAAATCTGGTTCTTTTTCTGATTCAGATTAGTATCGTTCTTTGCAGGGGTTGATGATCAAATTCTATGCAGGACCAAGAAGGAAGAAAGATTTTTTTTATCTATCATACTCTTTTAGATTAAGTGAGATATTGTATGTGGTCTGATGTTGTAATTGTGATAAGTGGGCTGTAAAATTTGTTTGTCTTCCGGGTTGAATCATTGAAATAGCTGTTGTGACAGTTATGGGCTGACTTATTTTGCATATAGAAATTAGATGGGCATTTTTAGTTTGCTGAAATATTTATGGGCTGAATTTTTGGGCCAAAAAATGGTCCACTACTAAAATCAGCCCATTAATAAATGGCCCACAAATGAAAAGTCAATGGCCAAGTCACCACCCACGTCATCGTCCACGTTGGCAGCCATGTCATCGTCCACGTTGGCAGCCACGTCATCGTCCACGTTGGTGCCACGTCATTGTCGACGTTGGCGCCACGTCATTTTCCACGTTGGCGCCACGTCATCGTCCACGTTGGCGCCACGTCATCGTCCACGTTGGCGCCACATCATCAGCAATCCATGACGGTTATTTCCGTCGGTAAAACTGGGCTTTGGGCTGGACTGAGTGGGTTTCGGGCTGTTCTGCGACAGTCACAAACCGTCACGGATCGTTCAATCCGCGACAGTTTTTTAAGATCGGTCGATCGATTTAATCAATGACGCTCAATCAATAACATAATCCGAAACCGTCACGAAAATTAATTGGCGACGGAAATTCGACAATCCATGACAGAATGATTCCGTCACGGAATAAATGCTGTGGTGTAGTGTAAATCAAGTTTTAATTGTTATATTTCTCCTAAATCCTTTTTAAATGCTTTTGAATTTATAGGGTGTTACAGACCTACCCGACTTAAAGTGAATCTCGTCCCCGAGATTCATGTGGTTCCTTAAACAGGTACATGAATTCTTTTCTAAGGTTCTATTTTTCCCATGTGGCTTCTGCCTCAATATGATTGCTCCATTGCACCCGACAAAATTTAGCCGTGTTCTCCGGGTTTGTCTTATGGCGGTATCTAGTATACGTGTGAGTCTCTCTTGATATTGCAGGTCTGGTTGTAGATCCACTACTTCTGGGGTGGTTTGTTCTTCAGGTATTCTCAAACACTTTCGTAATTGGGGACACATGAAATACTGGATGTATGTCTTCTAGTTCTTCTGGTAATTCCAACCGTTAGGCTACCTTTTTTATTCTATTTATTATCTGGTATGGTCCTATATATCGTGGAGCCAATTTTCATCAGATTTGAAATCTCCAGGTTCCACGAATTGGTGCCAATTACAGATATATGTAATCATCGGCCCGAAATATCAATTCTTTCCTTCGGGTATCTGCATAGCTTTTCTGTCGGTTTTGTGCTATCTTCAAGTTCTCCCGTACTTGTTTGGTTTTCTCTTCAGCATCTCATAGTATAGCTGGTCCAAACAAAGTCCTTTCTCTGGTCTTCGACCATATTAACGGAGTTCTGCATTTCTTGCCGTACAAGGCTTCGAACCACGACATTTGCAGACTAGCTTGATAGCTCTTGTTGTAGGAGAATTCAACATAGGCTAAGCTCTCTTCCTAATCTTTTCCATAGGTTAGGACACATGCTCGCTACATATCTTCGAGGATCTGGTTTACTTGTTTTGTTTGTGCATCGGTCTAAGGGTGATATGCTGAGCTGTAGTCTAGAGCAGAACCTAAGCTTCGATGCATGGTTCTCCAGAGTGTGGATGTAAATTGTGGCCCTCGATCTATCACTATTCTTTTGGGTACTCCATGTAGTTTTAGGATATGGTCGACGTATAGCCAAGCTAACTTAGCTCCTCCATAGGTTGCTTTCACGGGGAGGAAATGGGCAATTTTGGTCAGGCAATCCACAATTACCCATATCGAGTCATTCCCTTTTGCTGTCTTGGGTAGGCCAACGATGAAATCCATACTAATTTCTTCCCATTTCCATTCAGGTATCGGTAATGGTTGTAGTAGTCCAGCCGGCTTTTGATGTTCTGCTTTAACGGTTTTTGCAGATATGACAGCTGGCTACATATTCCGCTATATCTCTCTTCATGCCTGGCCACCAATATGATTCTTTTAAATCTTGGTACATCTTGGTGGATCCAAGGTGTATGGAGTAGGTGGATTTATGAGCTTCATTCATTATGTTTTTTCTTAATTCATATTGAGGCGGCACACAGAGTCTATCTCGGAAGTAGAGGGTGCCTTCTTTGTCGATCCTAAACTCCGGACCTCTTCCTAGTCTGATTGAGTCCTGAAATAACATAATTTCCTTGCTTCTCTTTTGAGCCTCTTTCATTTGTACCTGGAGTAGGGGCTGCAAGTGTATATTGGCAAGGTATCCGAAGGGTATAACCTGCAGGTTCAGGGCTCGCATTTCTTGAGTTAACTTTTTTGGTTTGCAGCTAGATTTCCAGCTCAGGGCATCGACTACGGTGTTGGCTTTTCCAGGGTGATACCTTAACTGCAGATCATAATCTTTCATCAACTCCAGCCATCTTCTCTGTCTTAGGTTTAGCTCCTTTTGAGTAAATATGTATTTGAGACTTTTATGGCCCGTGTAGATGTCACACCTTTTGCCTAGTAGGTAGTGTCTCCAAATTTTTAAGGCGTGAACCACTGAGGCTAGTTCCAAATCATGGGTAGGATAATTCACCTCATGAGTTTTCAATTGCCGTGACGCATATGCTATTACTCTTCCATTCTACATTAGGACTGCTCCCAGTCCTTTGAGGGAGGCGTCACAGTATATCACAAAATTCTGATATATATCCGGCAAAGCTAATACTAGAGCGGTTACTAGTCTTTTCTTCAATTCCTGAAAACTAGTTTCGCTTGCCACTGTCTATTTGAATTTTACTCCATCTTTGGTTAGTTCTGTCATAAGTTTGGCTGTACTGGAGAATCCTTCGATGAATCTTCGATAGTATCCAGCCAATCCCAGAAAACTCCGTACCCCATGTACATTTCTTGGTTGTTGCCATTCTATGACTGCTTCTACTTTCGAGGGGTCTACTTCAACACCTCGTTGTATTATAATGTGTCCAAAGAAGGCAATTTTCTCTAGCCAGAACTCACATTTACTGAACTTGGCATATAGCCGATGTTCTAACAGTCTTTCCAAAACAACATTGAGATGTCTTTCATGTTCTTCAACTGTCTTGGAATAGATCAGAATGTCATCGATAAATACCACCACGAATTTGTCTAACTCTTTCATGAATACCTTGTTCATCAAGTTCATGAAATAGGCAGGGGCATTGGTTAAGCCAAATGGTAGAACGGTATACTCGTACTGACCATATTTTGTGACAAATGTTGTCTTTGGTATATCATCCCACCGAAGCTTTAGTTAGTAATAACCTGACCTTAAGTCTATTTTGGAGAAATACTTTGCTCCATTTAACTGATCAAATAGATCATCTATTCATGGCAGCGGATACTTGTTTTTGATAGTAAATTCGTTAAGGGATCGGTAATCGACGCACATTCTTAAGGTTCCGTCCTTCTTCTTTACGAATAATACTGGCGAATCCCAAGGTGATGAACTAGGGCGTATAAATTCTTTTTCCAACAGATCTTTAAGTTGTTTCTTCAATTCTTCCAATTCGTCGATAGCCATTCTGTATGGTCTCTTGGCCATAGGGGTTGTGCATGGTAGAAGATCTATAACGAGTTCTACGGCCCTGTCCGGAGGTAGGCCAGGTAGTTCTTCTAGGAAAACATCAGGATATTCCCTGGCTACTGGTACTTGCTCGACTGAAGTAACATCCATCAGATACACCATAGTCGAGACACTTTTATTTCGCACCTGTCATTGTATCAGCTGGTGATCAGGGCTAGTAAGGGTGACTAAACCTTTTCCACAATCTATCTGTCCATTATGCTTCTTCAGCCAATCCATTCCCAGAATTAGGTCTATACCTTCTGAATTTAATATTACTGGGTCTGCTAGAAATTCTACCCCACTTAAAAGAACTCGAACTCCTGTACTTTGTAGTTAGCATGACATTTTGGCTCCAGGGGTGGTTGCTAGGATAGGATTTTCTCGTGGAGTGGTAGGTAACTGGTTTTCTTTAACGAATTTCAAAGTGATGAAGGTATGCGATGCTCCGGAATCAAATAGAATATTTGTAGGGTGGGAATTGACTGAGAACTTACCGAGTGCAATGTCGGGAGCTGCTTGGGCTTCCTCGGTATCCACGTAATTCAGACGTCCTTGAGTATAGGATGGTACAGGCTTTTTTGTTTGGTTGGCCGTTTTACCCATTCGGAGTCGGACGTGAGCTTCCCACCGAAGCGGCTGGTGCGGGTCCTTTGTTCTTGTAAGGACAGTTGGCTATGAAGTGACCAGGTTCGTGGCAGTGGAAGCAAGTTTTATCTCCCACGCTGGTAGCAGGGGCAGTGGCAGCCTTGGTACTGGGAGATTGTCCCGAGCTGAGGCTATGGCTCTAGTTTGTTGGTTGCGTGGCAGTGTTGCGGGTAGTTGCTCCTCGGGGAGCGTAATTTGGATTGAAGCGAGTACACTGTGCAGAGAAGTTTGCTGCTCGCGTGTTCCGCTGCTGAATGCGTTGGGTCTGATACTTCATCTTTCGATCCTCCTCGTCGTGGGCAGTTTCGGCTGAGATGGTTTGACTTATCAGAACATTGAAGTCCGGGTATATAGTGGGGTTATTTGCTGCCGGTAGATACTATTAAGACCTTTCTTGAACCGGCCTTGCTTTTTCTTATCTGAACTTATTTTATCAGGGGCATATCGGGCTAATTTCATGAATTTCCAGTGATATTGTGACACCGTCATACCGCCTTGACGGAGTGCCTTGAATTCATCGGCCTTGCATGTGGGGACCTTTCTTCAGAAGTCCTTTAATCACCTGTATCAGTCCCTACATCAGTACGTTGATACAAATTTTACACAGGATTAGAATCTGAGCAATAAAAGCGCAGCAAATAAGGAAATACTACCTTCGCCTTAGCGGAGAGTGGCATTACGACCCATTCCATGGAGGGAATGGACCGAGGTGCCCTACATGTCCATGTACCTGTAACAATTGAAAGCAAGGCTGAGTACACCTATGATTGGTACTCAGCAAGCCTGGAGTAAAGAATTATAATGCATGCAAGGGAATGAGGTGTAAGGGTTATATTTGGTGGAAAACGTAAAGTTCTGTTTATAAACAGGGGGTGGGAACGAAGGATTAATAAGTTATTTGGCCCTGGAGGGGAATTCTCATCCCTGCTAGTTCGCGTGGCAGGGAGAGGGGTCAAGGACGGCGTTGGGTCGTTGACTGACGGCGTTGGCCTAGCCCCACATGTCAGAGGGTGAAGGCCGGCATCTCCTTCCTCTTCCCCTTCTCTCTGCTTCTCTCTTTCTCGCCGGCAAGGGAAAGGAGGAAGGCGGCCGGCCGGCGGCCGTAGGCGTCGGGGCTGGGCTGGTGGATGCCCTGAGGTGAGGAAGCACCACCAGGGCTTTGCCGGCGAGGAGCGAAGGGAGCATGGGAAGATGGGACGGCGTGGCCGCGGCGGAGGAGGAGCTCAAGCTCCCGGGCTTGGTGTGGGTGTGCTCAGGGAGGCTTCGGTCCTATTTATAGGCGGAGGAGGTCCCTTGGCGCCGGCCACGTCGCAGGGGAACGGATAAGGAGGGGCAGGGCAGTGGATGCGTGGCGGCGCTTGCCCCCTGTCGGCGGTGAGCTCGGTTTGGGACGGGGGAAGGGGGTCGGCGCCGCACCTCCTGTGCGGTGGCGCGCGGTGGTGCCGACACGCGGACAATGCCCTCTCTTGGGGTGCATCGTGGCCATGGGAGGTGGATCAAGCGGCGGCGCAGTGAGGTATGGGCGCGGTGGCAGCATTAATGGCCGGAGGGGGAGACGTACCTGACGGTGAGGTTTGGAGCACCTGGGGTGCATGATGACGCACGGTCGGCTAAACACGGGCACAACTCATGGCGATGGTGCAGCGAGGCGGGGGTGCGGCGGGCACAGCCATGTGTGGCAGTGCGCGGCGGAGCAGTACCGGCACCCGTGCCGGTGAGCTTGGTGGCGGCGGCTCGTGGCGGCAGCGGAGGCCGGCATGGTGGACGGCAGAGGCTGAGGAGCGGCCTACCAGCAGTGGTGCGCGGTAGCGTGTGAGCGGCGCGGCGTTGATGGAAGGCGGCCGCGGCGCGGGGGAGGGATGGCGTGGAGGGACACGACACGCGTGGCTCACCGGAGTGGCAGCTCGGGGTGGAGGCGGTCGGCCCAGTGGACGGCGGAGGCTGGGAAGCGGACTACTAGCGGCGGTGCACGGCGGTGCGCGTGTGGCCGGGCGGTGGCCGTGATGAGGCGTCATGGGACGGCGGTGGCGATGGTGGCCGGAGGTACACGACGGCGGCCGGAGTACGGCGCCGGTGGACGTCGGGACCGAGGGATTTACTCCCCGGCAGTGGCGGCGCGCGTGGCACGTGCGTAGCATGTGCGCGGGGTAGGAACACGCGTGGGCTGGCAGGCCGCACGGCGCGTGCGGGCCATTGGGCAGGAAGAGGCGGGGTAGGGAAACGGGGAGAAGGGGGAGCAGGCTAGGCTGAGGCGGTGTGAGGACCCGGTGTGTCCAAGGAGCGGTGGATGGTCGCTTACTGGTGTGATGAGTGATTGACAACGTAGTGTGGATTGACGTTTCCCTTGGCTCATGTATTGCAGGTGTAGAATGCGGCTTGATTGCATTGGTGCAGGTGAAGAATAGGCACGAAAGGTCTTAGCCATGGCGGCCTCCGAGGAGCGGAGAGACAAGTAGGCTTGATTCGAGGGACCCGGTGGCCAGATGGATCAAGTGCGGTTCACATGGTGGCAAGAACGAGCGAGGGGACGTGGTTCTAGCGCGAGGTAGCGGCTCACAACCAAAGCTCGTACACGAACAAGAAGCCGGTGCAAGGTGGCGGCTCACAACCGAAGCTTGCACGCGGGGTTTGGTGGTTTGGCCAGAAGACCACCGGGTGGACGGTTTCCCTTGGTTTGGGTCTCAAAACCAAGGCCGAGGACTCGGCATAGCAACGGCACGGCCTGCCAGCCAGGGCCGGTCCAACCGCCCCCCAGGGGCGGTGTGATCGTTTTCATCTAGGCAGGTCGCCCGTGAGCGTCGAGGAGCTTCGATCCAGAGGACACGCGGCGTGGCTGCAAGGCTTGCGTCGGAGGGAAGCTAGCTTGCGGTGGAAGGTGTCCCAGCGGGAAAAATCTACGAGTCAAAATGTCAAATTTGCCCCTGAGGGGTATGTATCACTTAGGGGTAGTTTAGTCTTTCGAGCACCACCACTTGGACTATATATTAGACCCCCTAGGGGTTGGTGGCTGCTATCTCTCTTTGGGGTTTTCATTTTCTATTTGCCTAGTTTATTTTCCCTTCATCCTTTCCCTTTAGAACTTGACTTGAATCATTCATGGTTTGTATAGATGAATTCATGGTGATGTGATTGAGCCTAATATATTCATCTTTGTGCCATGTTTTGAATTCCCGAGATATTTTTCGTTTTCCCATTTTCGGAGCTATTTTTGGGGGATTTTTGTTCTTCAATTTCTAGACCGTTTCCTCTCAGATTTCTTTGGGGGAATCACACGTGAGTGCCTTGTGCCTCTTTTCTTGGTGATCTCTTGCCCCCAAACGCCGAGATTCGTCCTAGATTTGAAGATTTTGGGATGAACTCGTGGACGGTGTGTTCTTTGCTAGATCTGAAATTCCCGAAGTTCTAGGAGGTTTGAGGCCGAGATTTTTGGGGCATAGTCTCTCCTTGAGGTGTATATCATCAACCCAAAATCTTGTCTCAAGACTCCAAGCCGTTTGGGAGATCCGTTCTCGAGTTGACCTTTTTCCCGTGCTGTCTAAGCAGACCGGTGTGACCGGTCCTGGACCTAGGTGCGCCCGCCCTTGGGGAGTCAGACCGGTGCGACCGGTCTTAGATGTAGGTCTGACCGCCCATGGCCGAGAGATGCTGATTTGGGTTGTTCTTGTTTGATTCTTGTTCGATTCTTGTTCCGCTGCATTGATCTTGTTCCTAAGGTCAGTAGCTTCGCAGTAGCTACGTGATCTTGGCAAGTTCGGTCCCTTTGGAGTTGATTTGGGAGTAGCCGGATCGGTTGAGAAGAATTTTTATCGGCTCCCATTCACTCCCCCCCCCTCTCTGGTCACCTAATCGGTCCTTCAATTGGTATCAGAGCCGATTACGGGTCTTTGTGACTCTAACCAGTCTAAGATCCAAAGATGGCGTACCAAGATCGGGGTTCCGGGCCTCCGCACTTCGATGGGAAGAACTATCCGAATTGGGTCGCGCGCATGGGCGCTTTCTTGTGAGGCAAAGGAAAGTTGTTGTGGGATGTGACCAAAGATGAACACTATGTCAATCCCACCAACTTAGATGCCCAGGATGCAAGAGATAAGTTTGAGGCCAACGCTAGGGCTGTCGATTACTTGTTCCGTGCCTCGTCGGCTGAGGAGTTTGAGCGAGTTTTGGGCGAGGACCTAGCTAGCCCACGGTGGTGATAGCCATGTGGAGGCTAGGCTTTTCTCGATGTACCGCAGAGAGTATGAAAATTTCATTCAGTTGCCTGGAGAGTCTGTTGATGCTTTGTTTCAGCGCTTCACTTCCATAGTCAACAACATGAAAGCCAACATCACCCAGCTCCCATACTCGGATCATGACAAAGCTATCAAGCTCTTGCAAGCACTTGATAGATCCATGTGAGGTGTCAAGGTTGAGGCGATCATGGAGTCGGCTAACTATGAAACTTTGTCAGTTAATGAGCTTTTCTCCATGTTGAAGTCTTCTGAGGTTGATAGACAGCTGCTTGCCAAGGCTAAGAGTCCAACTGATCCACATAGTCTGGCTCTAGTCGGTGGCTCAAGATATGGACAGGCTAACACTTCCAAACATTTAGCTTTGTCTTCTCTTGTGTCTCTTCCAGATGAGGAGTATGAGGTGCTAAGCAAGGAGGATCTCGCGTTGCTCACGAGGAGGTTCGAGCGCATGTACCAGAACCAGAAGGGTTCAAGGCGTGCCAGGAATACGTGCTACAGATGCGGGAAGATGGGCCACTTCATCGCTGAGTGCCCCGAGGAGATCAAGAACGATTACAACCGCAAGCACCGATCGCGAGATGACCACAAGCACCGCTCCAAGGACGAGTACCGCTCCAAGAACAAGAACAAGGAAGAGAGGAGGTCGAAGAACAAGCACGGTGGGCACAAGAAGAACAAGCCTCAAGCGATGGTGGCTGATGCGAGCGACATCGACACGAGCTCCACCAACACGTCGTCATGCTCGAGCAGCGAGGATGAAGACCGCAGCCACCGCAAGGAGAAGAAGCACATGAACCGCAACTTCAACGGCAGCTCCTTCACCGCCGTCGACTACTGCACCATGGCGCACGTCTCCGTGAAGAGCAAGGACGACTCTGACTCCGACTCCGAGGATGAGGTATTGACAGATCCCACCTCTTTGCGTAAAGAGATTGCTAGGCTAGAACAGTTGGTCGACAACCGTGATGATGTGCTTAGGAAGACCAACAAGGCGAAGAGAGAGTTTAGGTCTTTGCTAGGAGAGTCGAAAGAGAGAGTAGCTGAGGTTGAGGCCTTACTTTCTGAGACTGGAAAGAAGGCGATGGACTTTGAGTCTTTGCTTTGTGAGTCTAGGGAGAGAGTAGCTAAGCTTGAGTCTGAGATCTGTGTGCTGAAAGATGCTCCTGTTGTGACTGATGAAATTGAATGCTCTTTCTGTGATGTGCATCTTGCTGATCTGGTTGCTCTTAAGGAAAAACACATGACATGCTTAGATGATCTAGAAAATGCTAGGGTTGAGCTTGCTGAGTTGAAGTCCAGATCTTCTTTACTAGGTGCTTATACTTCTTGTCCTACTTTGCATGCTCAGTTGCTTGAATCTCACACAATGATTAGTTCGCTTGAAGCTGAATTGAAATCTCCTATTGCAAACTCTTGTTCTGCCTGTGATGTTGTTGCTTTGAAGGATGTTGAGCTAGCACAGTCTATTGATCGTTTGCAAGATGAGAATGATGAGTTGCGTCAGTGTTTGGATTGGTTGTCTGGTCGTGAACCACAGCTTAAGATGTTGATAGCTGGGTTCAAGAGAGCTGATGGTCGTGGTTTGGATTCTGAGAAGCTTGATGAGAGTGGGTGCGAGAAAGAGAAAGAGCAAGCCAGTTCCACCTCAAACATCCCAACACCACCAGAGAAAACTCCACCAAAGAACAGCTTTACACCTAAGCCCAACCACCTGTTGAACAAGCTTGACACCACTCCAGGTCCTCCCAAGTTTCCACCTAAGTAAAACAACTTTCAGAGGAGAGTGACTTTTGTGAGGAGTGGGGTTTACCAGCCGAGAGAGAAGCCACAACCGAGAGAAACCCCAAAGCCAAAACCAGTCCGCTTCCATTGTGAACATTGTGGAAGGGATGGTCACCTAGAAGTGTTTTGCTGGAGAAAGAAGATGGAGGTGAGACGACAGAAGAAGATGGGGAACAGGGACAGGTACTACTCTTCTTGTAGTGTGCCTGTGTCTCGTTCACCCTTGCCTACAGGAGAGGCTTTTGTGCATACAGTTCCTTCGTTTGGTAGTCGTGGTGTTCCAGCTCGTGGTGAGTTTGCTAGGCGGCCTCCTGCTCGTGGTCAGTTTGGTGCAGGGAGGTTCGATCGTAGCTTTGAGGCTAGGAGAGAGTCTAAGCCACGTTTTCCCCCGCATGGTGCTAGAGGTCCGATGGTGAGAGACGAGAGGGTTTCACGTGGTAGTGCTGATTTTGCTAACCCCTCTTTTGAGCAGATGGCCCGACACTGGTTAAACTCTTTTTGTGCTAACCCCAGTGTCGAGTCGTTCGCTCATTCTCGTTCTCGCTTTTGATTGTGTAGGTGGGAGGCTTGGAGAACTTTTGGTTGATGGATTCCGGATGTTCGAGACACATGACAAGTAATAGGAAGTGGTTCTCCAGCCTCACCCCGGTGGTGTCCAGGCAGTACATCACTTTTGGGGATAAGGGTAGAGGTAGAGTGCTGTCTGAGGGCGCCATTCAAGTGAGCGATGGTTTTATGTTGAAGCGGGTTGCTCTTGTCAATAATCTTGGTTTTAATTTGCTGTCAGTTTCTCAGCTTCTTGATGAGGGTTATGAGGTTCAGTTTTAAGAGTGGTGATTCTCGGATTCTTGGTTCTCGAGGTGACCTTGTGTGCATGATCATCAACGAGGGATAGATTTTTCATGCTGATTTTTCTCGATCTTTTGGTCCTTCACGGTGTTTGTTGGCTGGTACTGCTTCTGAGCTTTGGAAGTGGCATATGAGATTGGGTCATGTGAGCTTTGATTTACTCACACGCTTGAGTGCTCTTGACCTTATCCGAGGATTGCCTAAGCTCAAGTTTGAGAAAGATTTGGTTTATGCACCTTGTAGACATGGCAAGATGGTTGCTGCTTCTCATCCACCTTTGACAGATGTGATGACTGAGCGTCCAGGGGAGCTTTTGCATATGGACTTGGTTGGTCCCGCTGACGTTCGCTCAGTTGGTGGGAAATTTTATGTTCTTGTTGTGGTGGATGACTTTTCTCGGTATGCTTGGGTGTTCTTCTTGGCGAGTAAGGATGAAACTTTTGATTTTGTTCGAGATCTGATTTTGAGGTTGAAAAATGAGAGTAATGGTGGTGCCATGAGAGCTATACGCAGTGACAATGGTATGGGATTTAAGAACACTCGTTTTGATGCCTTCTGTCATGATCTTGGTCTTGAACATCAGTATTCTTCGCCATATGTTGCTTGTCAGAATGGTGTTGTTGAGAGGAAGAATCGGACTCTTTGTGAAATGGCAAGGACGATGCTCGATGAGCATAGGACTCCTAGAAAATATTGGGCCGAGGCAGTGAACACAGCTTGTCATGGTTCAAATCGGATTTTCCTTCGGGCTTTCAAGAAGAAAACATGCTATGAGCTTTTCGATGGTCGTTACCCACGTGTAAGTCACTTTCGAGTTTTTGGTTGCAAGTGTTTCATTCTGAAGAAAGGAAATTTGGACAAGTTTGAGTCTCGTTCTATGGATGGATTTTTTCTTGGTTATGCTAATCACTCTCGAGCATATTGTGTGCTCAATCTTGAAACTAACCAAATCATGGAGACTTGCGAAGTCACTTTCGACGAGACCATTCTGTGTAGCTCTTCTGTCTTTGAGTGTGCAGGTGATGACGAGTTGGGACAGTCTATCTTTGAGAAAGAGCAGCTTGATGAGGAAGATGATGCGGAGAATCATGCACCGTGTGGAAATCGTGTACCTTTTACTTCCACTACTACCACGACGTTCGATGACGGCCCTTCTGCTACACCTTCGTCGAGTCATGCACATGATCGAGTTCAAGTGGAAGCTGATGTTGAGGGGGAGGCAATCTCGAAGCGAGAAGCTCCCCGACTGGTACAGAGGGATCATCCACCTTCAAAGATCATCGGAAACTTGGATGAACGAACTACACGGTCAAGGTCACAGAATACCTCACATTTCGCTCATTTTGCTTTTGTTGCGTCTTTCGAGCCCAAAAATGTTGGACACGCTTTATCTGATTCTGATTGGGTCAATGCCATGCATGAAGAGCTTGAAAATTTTGAGAGAAACTGTGTGTGGGAGTTAGTAGAACCACCTCCAAATTGCCATCCTATAGGAACCAAGTGGGCTTTCAAAAACAAGAGGGATGAGGGTGGAGAGATTGTGAGAAACAAAGCGAGGTTGGTTGCTCAGGGTTTTTCGCAGCAGGAGGGCATAGATTATGAGGAGACCTTTGCTCCTGTTGCCCGTTTGGAGGCAATTCGAATTATTCTAGCATTCTCTGTTGCTAAAGGGTTCAAATTGTACCAAATGGATGTGAAGAGTGCCTTTCTAAATGGGGTGATCGAGGAAGAAGTGTATGTGAGGCAACCCCCGGGTTTTGAGAGTGAGAAGTACCCACACCGAGTGTTCAAACTCCATCGAGCATTATATGGCCTAAAGCAAGCACCCAAAGCGTGGTATGGCAGGTTTAGGGGGTTCTTGCTTAGCAAGGGGTTTGAGATGAGAAAGGTTGATAAGACGCTCTTCTTGTTGAGAAATTGCAATGATCTTTTAATCGTTCAGATTTACGTGGACGATATCATTTTTGGTGGCTCTTCTCACAGTCTTGTTGCCAAGTTGTAGAGGATATGAGTAGGGAATTTGAGATGTCGATGATGGGACAGTTGCAGTTCTTTCTCAGGCTACAGATCAAGCAAGCCAAGGATGGGACGTTCGTGCACCAAAGCAAGTACACCAAGGACATTCTCAAGAAATTCGACATGAGCAACTCCAAGCCGATGACTACACCGATGAGTACGACTACAGCTTTGGATGCGGATGAGGACGGAGTACCAGTGTGTAACACCCCGTCTATTTAAGAGCATTTAAAATATATGTTTTCTATAATTCTCCATAATTAAATATAATTCTTTTCTACCTGAATATTTAAAATACATTTTCTAAATAAAGCCATGCATTTAATTTGTCATATGTGATGCATTTGAATGATTTAGAAATCCTTTTCTAATCTTCAAATTCCAAGAGATAGAAATGCCTCCAAACCTTTCTCTCTCTCTCTTTCAAATCTTTAGGTTTAATATTCAAATCCAATTTGAATATTAATTCTCGGTCTCAAATCTTCCCAAAAAATATTCTAAAACAATCTCCCTCAAGCCTCACCTTAAAATCCCATTTGCATTGAATCTACATTCGAATTCGAACTCTAAACTCTTTTCAAACAAATAGAAAACCTTTCTTTTTCTAAATGGGCCGCAACCTCCCTCCACCAGCTCTTCCAGCCCAACGTCAAAGTCCTTTTCTTCCCCATGAATTCCTCACCCACCTCCAACAGTCGCCCCTCCTCCCTCCCTGGCCGGCCCACGCTCCGCCACGGCCCATGCGCCTCCCCGCGGCCCACCCGCTGTCGCGGCCCAGCCAGCCCTCCACCTCCCCCCGGCCCGACCAGCGCCCAGCCGCAACACAGGCCTCGGCCAGCAGGCCGCAAGGCCGTGGCCCAGTCCCTCGCGTGCTCCCGCGACCCAGCTCAACTCCGGCCTAGCGCTGGCGCCCGCTCCACCACCGCCAGGCCAGGCCGCAGCGCGTAGGCGCGGCCCATGCGTGGGCAAACGGCCCAGCGGCCCAGCGCCCTCCCCTAACCCTACCGCTCCAGAACACAGCGCCGTCGCCACCTCCAATGCGCTGCCGGCGCCGCCTAGCACCGCCGCTCCGGCGCCCAGCTCTTCGCCAAACCTCGTCGCCGAGACTCCTCTCTTCTTCCTCTTTCCGTTTTTCCCCTTTATTCCTCCTCCCGAGCACGCCCGGCGCCGGCGCCTGGAGCCGCGCCGACCATGGCCGCCATGGGCGCCGCCGTGCTTGCCCCTGGTTGTTGCTGACCCCGCCAACGTCACCATACACGTCACCATGCCTCTTCCCGCGCGCCATGTGCCCCCAGGCCACTTCAGGATCGCTGCGCCGTGCTCACCCGTCGCCTGCTCGCTGCGTCGTTCCTGCTCGCTGCTTGGCAGGCGGCTCGGCCCCTCCCTGCGTGCCACATGCTCACGCCCCCCCAATCCCCGCGCACCACCACGCTGCCTGCCACCTGCCACCCGCGTGGCCGCTCGCCTGCCTGCCTCGCTGCAGCGCACCCTGGCCCCGTACCTGCTTGCCTCGCTGACCACTGACCTCACGCCACGCCACTCCGGCGTGCACGCCGGCCTCAGGCCAGCGCCCAGTAACCCCAGCAAGCGCCTATAAAAGGCCCCTCCCGGCCTCCAGTCAAGCGCAGGAGCCCGAGCTCCCCAGCCCTCTGCAAAGGTGAGAGCTGAAACTCTCACCAAGAGCGTCGGAGGAGCTCGGCTCTCACATGCGATAATGCACGCACGAGAGAGCAGCCCTCGGTACACAGCGGAAGCGCTGCCCACATACACAATAGAAAGGTGCGCCACCTGCTGCTCTGCTCTGTTCCCGGGTATGCTCGGAAACAGTCCAACCAGCGGCGTAGCTTTAGTCACACCGCCCATGTACACGTAGGAAAAGGTGCGCCAACTGCTGCTCTGCTCTGCTCCCGGGTACGCCCGGAACAGTCCAACCAGCGGTGTAGCTTTAGCCATTTCAGCCTAGCATTGTGGACGATGCCAGTTCGGCTGGCCGCGCAATGCCCGACCTCCCCGCCGCTAAACCCCATCGCTGCTCGCCACTTCGCAACCCTAGCCGGGATGCTGCCCGATCCGAGTTTCCAGCCCAGTCCACCCTAGCCATTATAATGCCCGACCGAAATCCTGATCCTAGCCCACCTAGCAGTTGTGCTGCCCAAATCCAAACCCCAGATATTCCCCGGTACAGCCCTGAGGGCCCTAATTAATGAGCTCACAGACCCGGGTCAACATCCTCGAGGCGGATGATTAGTGCCCCTGCTTAGCCCCCAGTATTACCTGTGGCTGGACCTAGGGAATGCTGACCAGCGATGGTCACCGGTGGGTACAAGTCTCGTAGGGCAGTACCTGCCTTGACGAAGGTAGGGACTGACTGAATGCGGGGTAGATAAGTACGACTTCTGCAGAGTGTAAAATCTATCTTGATAGCCGTGACTCCGGAATGAGTCCACTTAGTTAAAGCCCCCACTGATTAGATTTCCTTTACTGCATGGGGAACCCGGACGGCAGGAGTGCCAATGACTGGGTTCTGGGGTTAATGTCGGGACTGGCAGGGAGGAAATGCCCCTCCAGGCCCAACCTTTACAATCATTTAATTTAATATATTATATTATTGAATTTGTGAGATTTGCTGGGTATTCAACTCTGAATACTCACTCTAGCTTTCATTGTCATACAGGGTTAAGTTCCAGGGCGATATGGTGCTGCCACCCACCCCGGTGGCGAATGAGTGCCCGCCGCTCTCCGCTAGCTAAATCGATGTAAATATTTAACTTATACGTTATTTACTGCTTCTGACACTAATCTGTATCGAAATCCGTATCAGCGTACTGATCCAGGGACTGATACGGGTGATCGAGGGACGTCCTGGCCAAGGAGTCCCCACAGGGTGGTATCAGAGCCGTAAATAAATTCTTAGCACCATATAAGACAACCCATACGCATTAGGAAGCCTGAAACCTTCTATTCTTTTCATATTTTTCAAAATTGTCGGAAAAATCCTTATTTCGTGCCCCGAATTCCCCTTACATTATGCTTAACTCCGAATGCTACTCTGGCAAATACGGATCATAAGAATGAAGTTCGGAAGATGATCCACAATATGGAAATTATGAGATGAAGATTTGCCAAAAAGCAAATGTTGCCGGAGTAACCAGAAATCGAGTTAAAATAATAATGAATTTCCTACTGGAAATAAGCCTACGACCTTATAGTAACGTACTTTTGATTGAATAATGTTTGACTAAGCCCGGATAATAGTTTTTCCCCCTTCCATATAATAGATATGGATTTGATTGGTAATTGATTGCAGAAATGCATGGATACAGCCTCTCTTTCCTAAAACCTAAGGATTATCTATAGCTCTTGTCCCTCTAACGTCATCAGTTCAAGCCGAGGTTCAGAAATGAAGAAAATTTATGAAAAATAACTCTACATGTCGAATACGGAATACGGAATCTAATCTTCTTAAGTGGGGTAGATATCGAAGTCGTTGAGACATTATACTCGGAAAACCGTAGGAAGTCGGTCAATGTAAACCACAACATATAGCTCTCAGGGAAATATGGAATAATCACAGGAATAGTATAAACCAAGTTTATACTACGAATGTGACAAGAATTGAATCCCTGAGTAAAATCTTGGAACAGAAATCCATGAAAGCTGAAGAAACCAATAAAAAAGATATAAGGATCCTCGTTAAAAACCTCGACCCTAGGTTCTACAATCCTTGAATCCTCCGCCAACAAATAAACATCTACCCTTGCCATACCCAGGTCAACTCCATCGACCATAAGTATTTCTGGATTGACCAACATCATTTCTTGAATCAGGACTGACGACATTCATATATTTCCGAAATCCCTGTCATTCCTGACACCATCTCTCCCTTGATTCCCCTCAGCTTCCAGAAAATCCTGTTCATCGACACCGTACCTTGAAAATCTTAATACCATTTTCATCAAGCCAACTCCCACGAAGATTTCCATAGGAATAACCAAACCTCCGCCTATTCCTCAAGATAATCGAAGTCCTGATGAAACCAAGCCCCTTTAACCGCCACTCATCCCTACCAACTCCTCGTAAGCTTTTCTTGGAGATCTAAGTTCATTTCTCCCGAGAACCAGCCAAACTCAGCTCCCTCACCCAATGAAAATGTCGGCACACTAAGCACGTCGACAATCTTTTCCGATCAGACCACGCCATACAATTTCCTGAGAAAGCCTCCACCCACTTTCCGCCACACCGACATTACTAAAGAAATCAATATGTCTACATTTCTTTCTCTAATAAGCATTTCCCTTTCCAACCCACAATCTCCTAGAAAATCATCGAGCCACCAAAAGAAATTTGTACGAGTCAACCATCAATCATCCCTGACTCGGTCTGTTTCCCCAAAAATCCAAAGAAACCCACATAAGGCCACCGCTCCCATTATTCATGATCTCGGACTCCGTTCATTCCCCGGAATCCGAAGGAAAACCCTGTCTAACCCGCCCCAACATCACTTTCCAGCGCCGTCCCCTAGCACCGCCGCTCCGGCGCCCAGCTCTTCGCCAAACCTCATCGCCGAGACTCCTCTCTTCTTCCTTTTTCTGTTTTTCCCCTTTATTCCTCCTCCCGAGCACGCCCGGCGCCGGCGCCTGGAGCCGTGCCGGCCATGGCTGCCATGGGCGCCGCCGTGCTTGCCCCTGGCTGTTGCTGACCCCGCCAACGTCACCACGCACGTTACCACGCCTCTTCCCGCGCGCCATGTGCCCCCAGCGCGCTTTAGGATCGCTGCGCCGTGCTCACCCGTCGCCTGCTCGCTGCGTCGTTCCTGCTCGCTGCTTGGCAGGCGGCTCGGCCTCTCCCTGCGTGCCACATGCTCACGCCCCCCAATCCCCTCGCGCCACCACGCTGCTTGCCCCTGCCACCCGCGTGGCCGCTCGCCTGCCTGCCTCGCCGCAGCGCACCCTGGCCCCGTACCTGCTTGCCTCGCTGACCACTGGCCTCACGCCACGCCGCTCCGGCGTGCACGCCGGCCTCAGGCCAGTGCCCAGCAACCCCAGCAAGCGCCTATAAAAGGCCCCTCCCGGCCTCCAGTCAAGCGCAGGAGCCCGAGCTCCCCAGCCCTCTGCAAAGGTGAGAGCTGAAGCTCTCACCAAGAGCGTCAGAGGAGCTCGGCTCTCACATGCGATAATGCACGCACGAGAGAGCAGCCCTCGGTACACAGCGGAAGCGCTGCCCACATACACAATAGAAAGGTGCGCCACCTGCTGCTCTGCTCTGTTTCTGGGTACGCTCGGAAACAGTCCAACCAGTGGCGTAGCTTTAGTCACACCGCCCACGTACACGTAGGAAAAGGTGCGCCAACTGCTGCTCTGCTCTGCTCCCGGGTACGCCCGGAACAGTCCAACCAGCGGCGTAGCTTTAGCCATTTCAGCCTAGCATTGTGGACGATGCCAGTTCGGCTGGCCGCGCAATGCCCGACCTCCCCGCCGCTAAACCCCATCGCTGCTCGCCACTTCGCAACCCTAGCCGGGATGCTGCCCGATCCGAGTTTCCAGCCCAGTCCACCCTAGCCGTTATAATGCCCGACCGAAACCCTGATCCTAGCCCACCTAGCAGTTGCGCTGCCCGAATCCAAACCCCAGATATTCCTCGGTACAGCCGTTGTGCCGCCCAAATAAAACCCCGCAGTTATGCTGCCCGACCAAAAATCCCTAGTATTAATGAACCCTAGCCGTCACGCCGCCCATAATATTCCCAGAAAATTATATTAATAATTTTCTGGAATATTAATAGAAATTCAATCAATATCCCTTAACTATTTAGAAATCTATTTCTAAATAATTATATAATTATTCGGGAATTATTTACATATCCATTAATTCCCACAATAATTATCCCTAGCCCTTCCTTCCACACTTAGAAGCCATCTCACCAGCTAAACCCCTCCTAAGCCCCATCATCCTACCCATTAATTATTATTAAATAATTAATGGATAATCCATCAACAAATCCATCCGGATCAGTAGGTACGTTCCGGAATATCTATCTCCCCTTTCTCTTTCTAATCTATAGGCATTGATTGATGTATTGATGTTATTTTATGTGTTTTGTTGTTCGATAGCGTGACCGGGCCCGACGAGACGCCGGAGCTCCAGAAGGACCGAAGCCCCGCCCGGTCAACATACAGTTTACGCCCGCGTACGGAACGTCTAAGGACCGACAATGAAGGCAAGTCTCACCAATAATATCACCCAAATCTGTGGGGGATATAGTACCCGGGTACCTCACGAGCAAGCCTGGGAGCCCACCAAAAGGGGGCGGCCCAGCCCATCGTTCTGGACCTGAAGACGTGCGGGACAAGTCGGCGCACGGAGGAAGGATCTGGAAAGAGAAGTCCTAGTTGGAATAGGAATTATTGTAAAAAAGGAAAGGATTCTTAGAGATAGGATCGGATACAAACCGACTTGTAACCCTGCCCCCCGATATATAAGGCGGGCAGGGACCCCCTCCAAAAACATCTGAGCAACTACACCACAATCCAACTCACAATTTACGCAATACAACACCCCAAAACAGGACGTAGGGTATTACGTCGAGTCGACGGCCCGAACCTGTATAAACCCTTGTGTCTGTCCATCCTAACCATCTTGCTTCCGATCTTTGCGATCTTCCCTACATTACAAATCACTTCCGTGGGCTACCCCGTGGAAGACTGCCGGAGATAATATCACCGACAGTGGCGCGCCAGGTAGGGGGTATCGCCGAGATCAATCTGGTAAGCTCGATGGATCGCGTCAAGATCTTGGACAGCTGCAACCTCCCGGACGTCGACGAAGTCGAGATCCAGTTCGGGGACGTCATCACCACCGCCGCTTTGGATACCCAAGCGGCAGGAGCTACGGTCGCCACGGAGATCTCCTCTCTGGCGCCGACTTCAGCCATTACGGCCCAATCCGGTCCGATCGCATCAGATCGTGCCGGATCTACCCCGCTGAATCCTTCGCAGAACGCTAGGCCAGACCAGTCGGGAACAGATCTACAATCACTCGGTTCCGATCCGACTTCTGAGAGTCGCGTCGCCGAATCATCGCAGAGCGTAAACGCTCAACCAACACATGTCCAGAGCCCTGAGGTCATTGCTGTTCAGACCCCTGGCTTTTGCGCGCTTGCTCGGAAGCAAAAGATGAAGGACATCGTCCAGTCGGATGATTACTTCTCTGGGAGCGACTCCTACGGGTTAGATCTACTGGGACCCTCAATCCTGGACGATCTGCCGGAAGGATACACGGTGTCCGATGCCTCTACAGAGCCGGAACTGTTAGGATCACTCGGAGAATTGACTCCGAGTAGTTTGGAGCGTTATACGCCCACATCCGACTTCTCCGAGTCCGAGGAAGACTACCTCGCGCAAGAGGGAGTCGGATCCTATTGCTACATGGTGGCGCCAGCAACGCCAACCAATCCTGTCTCAGAAGATGAGGTCACTCCTGCTGAGGAGACGACCGAAGCCAGGAACCAGCGTCGAGGACGCAATGCCAGTCGGGCGACTCGCAGAGCCGCACGACCGCACGGAGCCGCCGCGTCAGGATCTGGCACCGCTCGACTCCAGGAGCCTCGCTCTGAAGATCATCGTCGCCAACGGGATCAACACGAGCGGAGGAGCGCCCGGAACTTGATGCGCGACGGCACGTTCGAGTTCAACGGACACGAGGTCTACGAGACACCGGTCCAGAACCTCGTTACTATCAACGAGGAAATCAATCGGCTGCCGCCTAACACTCCGGGCCTGGAAAAGGTAAGGGCTCTCGTGCAGACCGCCTCCGTCCAGGTTCACCAGATGCAAGGCAGAACGACCACGGACGCTCCTGAACCCGGTTCATCTCGACACCGGGCCGGCGGCGGATCGGGTCGTAATGAAGACCTCCGCACTACGATCAACAGAGATCGAGATGCGAGGGACATCATCACCAACAGCACTGAAGAGCGCCATCGCGAGGAAATCCGACGGCGCCAAGAGTACGATCGGGATCATGGAAATCCCCGTCGTGACCCCAACAGGAGCGGCCACTCGACAGAGTCAGACTACTCTGACCTCTCCGGTAGCCCGAGGCGCGGCAACAATGGCGGTCGACGACGAGTGCTTCCACCACCCAGGCGACCGACTCCACCAAGAGATCGAACTCCACCGCGAGGGAGACATGGTCGCCGCCCTGGACCGGTCCAGAGGCCGGGTAACTCCAGAGGACTTCCAGCGCATGCTCGACGAGCAATGCCCTTACCACAAACACAAGCACTCGGCGCGAGAGTGCTACGGGCTCAAGCGAGCCTTCACCGGGGGCAACAGAGGCCCCCCATACAGAAAGAGGAACGATGGTTCCCCGCGAGACGACAGGCGAAACGACGAGCCCGGCGATGACTTTCAGGAAGCCGACCGAGTGGTCCGCATGATCTATGGCGGACCAGAGTTCGAGTCGAAGCGCCAGCAGAAGCTCACCCATCGCCAGGTCATGCACGCGAGGGAGCCACCGGTACTTGAGTACCTCAAGTGGTCGGAAGTTCCGATCACATTCACCCGGGAAGATCATCCAAACTTCATTCCGAAGCCCGGGTCCCATGCCTTGGTGGTAGCCCCGACGATCCGCAACGTTCGGCTCACCAAGGTACTAGTCGACGGTGGCAGTGGCCTGAACATCCTCTTTGCTAACACATTGAAGGAGCTCGGCCTGACTACTCTCGACCTGAGTCCCCCCCAATCCGCATTCTACGGTTTGATACCGGGAGAGGGGGCAGAACCACTCGGGCACATCACGCTGCCCGTCACCTTTGGAGACCGGAATAATTACCGGACCGAGCATATGCAGTTCACGGTGGCGAACTTTGAAACTGCATACCACGCCATCCTTGGGAGGCCGGCACTCGCCAAGTTCATGGCGATTCCTCACTACGTCTACTTGCAGGTCAAGATGCCAGGACCGAAAGGCGTAATCACCGTCTTGGGAGACGTCCGAGTCGCATACACGTGCGAGCAGGAAACTCTCAACGCGGCAGCCGCCCTGGACATGTCCAAGCGCATGGAACAAGTACTGGCTGCATCACAGGAGGTGGACAAGGACGCTCTAGAGATCCCCACCAAGAAGCCAGCAAGAGAAGCCATCGCACCAAGCAAGGAGACGGAGCTGAAGAGGATCTCTCTGGACCTGGACGACCCAAAGAAGACGGCCATCATCGGGGCAGAATCAGACTCCACGGCAGGCTCTGCCCTGCTCTGCTTTCTCGACAGCTATCCAAGCTATTACCAGACAGGCCTAGAGCCTAACGATCAGATAAAGACCTCGTCCGTCGCATCGATCGGTGCTCCTTTGGCCTTCGGTTTGAAAAACGCCGGCGCGATCTACCAGAGGACAATCCAAGCGCGGATGGATCAATTGACTCTGGACACAATAGAACGCCTACATCAATAAACCCGTGGAACATCGAGCACTTACAGCGTTTCTACGCCTAATCCAGTTATGTATTTATCTTTTTTATTTTTAGATTTATTTTTTCCGAGTGATTTTGGGGGGTAGTCACCCCCAGTTACGACTCGGCATGTTCACAATGAGTTATCAATAAAGTTGATTTCATCTTTCATCTATTTCTACTACTCGCATTTCCTCTTTCGCGTCACGCACATAAAGTATGAGTGGAATAAACCTTAAATCGAGAGGGAAAGTACTCGCCAAGTCAAAGCTCTAAACGTACGACAAAGACTCTACAGCATGAGACTGAGACCAACGAGGCTAATCTACTCCGTAACAGGTCAACCACTCAGAAATTAAGGCTAGCGCAGAAAGAAAGGGAGTTGTAGACCAATAAAAACTTATATACAAAAGTGACAATTCAAACATTGTTCAAAAACATTACTGGTTCGACCAAATACTACAAATACTTTGTTTACATTGCAGGGTCACCAACACCAGACGGGGCTGCTTCGTCCGAGTCATCAACAACGTCCTTGGACAGGACATTGGCGATGGGCTCGACTTCATGGAGCAGTCTGCCCACATCGTCTTCAGAGGTACCGGCAGCATACCCGCGGCCGAGTGGCTCCAGGTCTGACGCCGGGAACAGAGACTTCAGCACCGCCAGGACATGGCCACAGCTGGCCTGGCTGATGGAGCAGAGCTGCCGCCGGAAGTAGCGTGGGAGCGCCCGAACGCGGTCGAGGATGGAAGCTGAAGACGATGACGCCTCCGGCTCGATCTCCTCCGCCACCACTCGGATAGCATCCTCCAGCGCTATCTTCTCAGTGCGCAGCGCCTCAGCCTCACCTTGCAGCCGGGCCACCTTGGCAGTGAGCTCTGCGAATTGGGACATAGTCCGATATCGATAATCTAAAGAAGGTTAGATCTGAATAAAATTTTCACGTCTGACAGAAAAACAAATAAGGAAGAACATACCTCTGAGCTCGTGCATGGCCTGGGCCTCGTTGAGCTTAGCCTGCTCTACCTCCCCGCATAAATCACGGGTGGTACGCTGGGCTTCCTCCAACTCAGCCTGGCGCTCGACCGCAGCAGCCTCGAGCTCAGCCACTCGGGCCACCAAGGAGTCGGCCTTAGCAACTGCGGAAGATAATTCTTGAATAACCGAGGCTTTGGCCTCGGCATCAGCAGCTAAGTTCTGCAAAAACAAGTCAGATAACAATATGAATCAATATACCACTCGGTATTTGATATCAATAAGATAAGTAGCTCGGGAAGTACCTTGGCTATGTGGCCCATACGACGATGGAGTGACAGGAACTCCTCCAGAGGAGTCAGGGGAGCACCGCCGCTCAGAACGCCGACCGCCGCAGAA
Source organism: Urochloa ruziziensis (assembly GCA_015476505.1). Lineage (NCBI taxonomy): Eukaryota > Viridiplantae > Streptophyta > Magnoliopsida > Poales > Poaceae > Urochloa > Urochloa ruziziensis. Next base: position 62,124,665 of record CM027120.1, read on the forward strand.
GCAATCTCGACCGCCGCAGTCTGGGGCTCCTCCACTGCTGCAGTCGGTTCAACCGCTGGAGCACGCTGGGGGCTGCCTTGAGGAACTGGCGGCGGGGTCGGCGATGCTGGTGTGGGACTCGGCGGTGGCGGGGTTGGCTCCCGCTGCGACTCGGGTAGCGGACCCACAGGCTGATCGCTGAGAAGATCAGCCGAGTGGATCGGCACCTCTGGAGTTTGGATTGTTGGGGCTTCGGTCTCAACCGCCGACTGAGGCGGAGGACCCGAGAAGGGGACCTCAGACGGCGTGCTACAGGATAAAGCATATATGGATCACTAACAAAAGAGCATCAAGGAAATCAAGAGATGATAAGGATACTTACAGAGTAGAAATGCGCATTCTCAGGCGCTTCCCTCTCCGAGTAGGGGAAGGGAGGTCCCTCGGACTTGCAGCACTCAGAGGCATTACTGCAAGGGGAGACTGCTCCGAGCTCGTGATTGGCGGATGGAGTGACGACTCGGCGATGCCAGCTTCATCTTTCTCCGAGTCAGACGACTCAGAGACAAGGAGTTGCCGGCGGCTGGGCACATCCCTGAACACGATCCCGGTGGAGATCTTCCGCTTCTTCAGAGCAGGAGCAGCCTTCCCACCACTCGGAGATTGCACGTCGGGAGAAGGAGAGGATGACAGAGTGATATCCGAGTCGCGCAGATCACTCTCACTTTCCCCGACTGCTTCTTCAGATTCAACGGCCCTGCGTCGACGAGGTTGATCCACTCCCTTTGGCATCTCAGGCAAAGGAGGGAGGGATACAAAGGCAACTCGACCCTGCAAAAATTGGGTTCAGTTTTGAGATTACACCCAATGGGTGGAATTGAAAATAAAAACAACAACAGACTGACTAAATACCTCAGGGCGTGGATTTCCCAAGTTGAACGCCGGAGGACAGTCAGTGGTCCTCAGGGACGTTCCAGGTGCGAAGAATTTGCCAAGCCGAGCGGCGGCTTGGACTTTGTCGACGCGCTCGGGGGCTTCGCGCGTGTTGTCCCCCTCGGCGTAATACTCATACGCCGGGTGAGCCCGCTGCTTGAGTGGCTGGACCCGGCGCAGAACGAAGTTGGCTGCCACACCGACGGCAGACAGCCCATTGTCCTTCAACTGGGAAATAAGACCCAGGAGCTCCCGAACCTGATCCATTTCACTCTCCTTGGGAAGAGCGGTCCAGGATTGGGAGGGAACAGGACGAGAATCAATTTCTGGAGAGATGGCAGGCGAGTGGTTTCCTACGTAAAACCACTCGGACTGCCACCCCTTATTGGAGGTAAGGAAAGGGATATCAAAATACTCCCGAGTTCGACCCTCGCGGAGTTGGAGTCCGGCGCCCCCGACTACTTGTGGGCAGTCGGTTCGGGGATAAGGCTTAAGGAGAAAAAGATGAATGAAAAGATTGAAGTGAGGCTCTATCCCAAGATAGGCCTCACAGAGGTTGATGAAGATGGCGATGTGAAGGATGGAGTTGGGATTCAATGCGCAGAGGCAGATCCCATAGTAATGCAGCAGCCCGCGGAGGAAAGAATGCGCGGGCACGCCGAAACCACGGAGAAAGAAAGATTCGAACACCACCAAATCAGAAGAGTTTGGGGTGGGGAAAGACTCACCGGCGGCGGCGCGCCACTCGGCGGTTTGCTGGTCGGGGAGGACGCCGTCGACGACGTGCTGCTCGAGGCGCTTGGTGGTGGTGATGGACTCCCTCCATTCGGCGGCGCGATCTACGGCGACCTCGGCGGTGGCCTTGCCCTTGGACGACCGGGCCCTTGCCGGCGACTTCTCCTTCCGCTTCGAGGCTTCCTTCCTCTTGGGCGCCATGGCAGCGAGCGGTGCTGGAGAGCGAGGAAGAAGGTTGCGGGAGCAGATCTAGGGTTTTGCTCTGGCGCAAAGGGAACTGGAGCGTCGGGGAAGGCAAATGGCAAGTAAAGGAAGAAGAATGCGGCGGGGATGGCTTATAAAGGAATAAACCGTTCCTCCCGCGCGCGGCGCGGCGCTTGTCTCGGGAACTCAACCGACGCAGGCACGTCCCGTCGCTTTGAATTCAAAGATGCGGCAGGGAATCGCGATATCTCGCGATATCTCGCCTTCCGTAAAGCGACCGTTAGGGACGCAACGGACTTTTAGGAATAATGGGCCTAAATAGGCTGAAATATAGCACGACCTTTCGGTTCTGTTACGATAATAAATTTGTGGGTTCCTGAGCTAGGGTTCAGGGGCAGAAACCACTCGGTCGTGAGGCTAAAATTAGTCGACGACCAGACTCGATTTTGCAATTAATATTGCGACCTCGCAACTGATTTTTACGTAAGGCATGCGATACTATCGCTAAATTGACTCAGAAATCTGGGTCAAATGCTGACAAGTATAAATCTTGTGAGAAGATGGCTTACCATATGGTCAAGCTGAGTCGTGGGACACGACTCGGGAGTCATGCCGAGTTCAAAGAACTTGAGGACAAAATCCTTATAAAGGGGAAACAAAAAAGCCCCTGAAGGAAAAGATTATCTAAAATCCATGTCCAGAGGCATGGGGGCTGAAAAAATCAGTCGGAATTCATGGCTTTCAGAGTCTTGACACGATCATGCTGAGTCGTAACAAGACTCGGGGGCTACACCCAATGGGTGCACCTGGAGGTGCACACCATTGATGGATCAAGTTCAAAAAGAGATTCATAATATTTATTTTTGACCCTCGACCAGAATATTCTATTCTACTCAAGGCTCGGGGGCTACACCCAATGGGTGCACCTGGAGGTGCACACCATTGAAGATCAAGATACAGATGTGTAAAAATTGAAGACCTTTGGCCAATTTCATACTAAAATTGCCCAAAGCCCGGGGGCTAAGTGTATTCACTTCGCTGTCGCGTCGTGAAGAAGAGCACTCCTTCCCCTCATTTTGACTGTAATTATTTTCAGGAACGTCCGAGCAGGCACTCGGATCTTCCTCGAAACCACTCGGATCTTCCTTGAAACCACTTGGATGAGATCTTAGACAACTTGGAGCACTCAAATCATGCAAGAAAAGATGGAACAATTACAGCCAACGATCGGTCAAGAAGTGCTCGGGGGCTACTGTGGGGGATATAGTACCCGGGTACCTCACGAGCAAGCCTGGGAGCCCACCAAAAGGGGGCGGCCCAGCCCACCGTTCTGGACCTGAAAACGTGCGGGACAAGTCGGCGCACGGAGGAAGGATCTGGAAGGAGAAGTCCTAGTTGGAATAGGAATTATTGTAAAAAAGGAAAGGATTCTTAGAGATAGGATCGGATACAAACCGACTTGTAACCCTGCCCCCCGATATATAAGGCGGGCAGGGACCCCCTCCAAAAACATCTGAGCAACTACACCACAATCCAACTCACAATTTACGCAATACAACACCCCAAAACAGGACGTAGGGTATTACGTCGAGTCGACGGCCCGAACCTGTATAAACCCTTGTGTCTATCCATCCTAACCATCTTGCTTCCGATCTTTGCGATCTTCCCTACATTACAAATCACTTCCGTGGGCTACCCCGTGGAAGACTGCCGGAGATAATATCACCGACAAAATCACTAAAGTTTACTATTCCTGCAGCTTAAGCTATAAGGAGGCTTCACGTGGGTGGAAGCCTGGCTTCGCTATATAGGATGCTCTAAGATTGGGAGTGGAAGGATGGCCTCGCTAGGTGGGTCCTAAGAGCCGCTCTGATCTCAGCTAAGGACCGGTTCATGGGAGAGTCTTTCTAGTGCCTAGTACAACCCCGCATGCCAAAAAGGCACAGCCTACAGGAGTGCCTATTTATGTGAGGCCTTGATTCACACCCCACCAGCTGAACTTAGTAACCCAGCCCAAGGAGCCGTATGATTGGTGCAGAGTGCCGACCGGCGAACTGGGTAGCGCCTGGTGCCGAGTCGGGCATGCACCAAGTCGGGAACGGGTATGCTGGAGACAGCCCCAGGCAGAGGACTGGGACTGGGCGGCACGGGTCAACTAGGATACAGGGTCGGAGACCCTGAGGGCCGAGGGCCCTAATTAATGAGCTCACAGACCCGGGTCAACATCCGCGAGGTGGATGATTAGTGGCCCCTGCTTAGCCCCCAGTATTACCTGTGGCTGGACCTAGGGAATGCTGACCAGCGATGGCCACCGGTGGGTACAAGTCTCGTAGGGCAGTACCTGCCTTGACGAAGGTAGGGACTGACGGAATGCGGGGTAGATAAGTACGACCTCTGCAGAGTGTAAAATCTATCTTGATAGCCGTGACTCCGGAATGAGTCCACTTAGTCAAAGCCCCCAATGATTAGATTTCCTTTACTGCATGGGGAACCCGGACGGCAGGAGTGCCGATGACTAGGTTCTGGGGTTAATGTCGGGACTGGCAGGGAGGAAATGCCCCTCCAGGCCCAACCTTTACAATCATTTAATTTAATATATTATATTATTGAATTTGTGAGATTTGCTGGGTATTCAACTCTGAATACTCACTCTTGCTTTCATTGTCATACAGGGTTAAGTTCCAGGGCGATATGGTGCTGCCACCCACCCCGGTGGCGAATGAGTGCCCGCCGCTCTCCGCTAGCTAAATCGATGTAAATATTTAACTTATACGTTATTTACTGCTTCTGACACTAATCTGTATCAAAATCCGTATCAGCGTACTGATCCAGGGACTAATACGGGTGATCGAGGGACGTCCTGGCCAAGGGGTCCCCACACAGTGGACCAGAAGAAGTACCGGAGCATGATCGACTCCCTCCTCTACTTGACGGCGACGAGGCCGGACATACAGTTCAGCGTGTGTCTGTGCGCTCGCTTTCAGGCTTCACCGAGGACTTCACATCGGCAAGCCATCAAGCAGATTTTCAGGTATCTCAAATACACTCCTGAGTTGGGTCTTTGGTATTCTGCTGCTTCGTCACTTGCACTCCATGGTTATTCTGATGCTCATTTTGCTGGGTGTCGTGTTGATTGCAAGTCTACTTCTGGTCAGTGTCAGTTTCTTGGTTCGTCCCTTGTGTCTTTATCTTCTTGCAAGCAGTCCAGTGTAGCCCAATCCACCATAGAAGCCGAGTATGTTGCTGCCGCTAGCTGTTGTTCCCAGCTGCTTTGGATCACCTACACTTTGAGAGACTTTGGCCTAGACATGTCCCATGTTCCACTTCTTTGTGATAGCACCAGTGCCATAAGCGTAGCCAAAAATCCCGTGCTTCATTCCAAAACCAAACACATAGAAGTGATGTACCATTTCCTGAGAGATCATGTGGAGAAAGGAGATATTGAGCTTGCCCATGTTTCTACCCAAAACCAGCTTGCTGACATTTTCACTAAGCCACTTGACCAAGTTACCTTCACCCGCTTGCGAGGAGAGCTTGGTGTGTGTGCGTTTTTCTGAGCTGAGTTTTGGAGGCTTCTCTTGTAGCATATGTATACAATTGTACCATCTTTGTATCTTGATGTACACTTTTTCGATTTTGTATCTCGATGTACACCTTTTTGATTTTGTATTTTGATGTATAGTTTTCATCTTTGCATCTTGTGATATATCATGCTGCATTTGTATCATGTCTTAGGATGAGCTTCTCCTATATGCAGTGATTGCTACAACTTGCTACATTTTAGAGTTTAGGCAGGCTTGCTAGGGATTGGATGTATGATTGGCTATGCTCTTCATGGTTTTGATATATATTCCTTTGAGATAGTCAATTTTTTAAGTAAAATGACAAACTGAACTTAAACTTTTTTCACTTATGAGTAAATGCCTTTGCATGTCTTGTTTGAGCCGAAATGGCTATATCTTGCTCAAGATCATGCTAGGATGTGATGTTCTTTTCAATTGGGTCAAAGACCTTTGTCATTGTAAATGTTTAGCCCATGCTTTATCTTGTGGAGGAGCATAAGCTTCTTTTTGTTGCAAACACATTTCATGTACCATGCTTAATTTGAAAAACTTGAAAAAAATGAGATGTCTATGCATGAAAGAAGAAAGATAAGAAAAAGATACATTTTAAGAAATATTTATGCTCATGTCTCTATACTTCCACCATTGCACACACTCGCACACACGGGTGCTAAACGGTTGCATGTTGTTTGCCGGAGAAGTCTCCCTTGAGAAGTGAACACATGGCTCTGTGCTTTGACATGACATGAGATAGAATTTGGGCATTTATAATGATCTTTTATCAAGAATGCTTGTCCTTACATGTTTTTGGTGAGATGAAGCTTATTTTTGCTTAAATGATTCATGTTTAGGACTTTGCTCATGAGGTGAAACTTTTGATAAAATTGCACAATTTGATCATGGCTTAGTCAAATGTCTATATATGTCTACTTTCTTGATGGCAATGCCCTTATGATGCTATGACCTACCTAGTTTGGCTCTTCTCTAACTTGTAGCATTTTGTATTGCTCATTGTCTATTTGAGAAGCTCATTATTGAAACTTTTGCATTTTTGCCTTGATTTGTGCATTGTCAACAAGGGGGAGAGTTTGAGCATAGGAAAACATTGCTGGGTACATTTGGTAGGTTTTCGAGTTGAAACGGCATCGTTGCGAGCATTTTTGTGTGACTTGCATTTTTTGTGCCTTGACTGGGCATGGCGGTCTGACCGACCCTGCAGGGCAGTGCAACCGGTTCCTCAGGCCGGTGCAACCGGCCCTGTGCAGTGGCACAAAGTTTTGTGGGATTTGATCCATTTTTGCACGCACAAGTTCACTTGTTCAGGGGGAGTTTGCATCAATGCAGGGGGAGTGCTTTGAGTATTTTGAAAAGAGATTTGGAGAGTTGTGACTTGTGTTTTGTGATTTGCTCTTTTGCCAATGGTGTTGAGCCCTTTTCGCTTCTTATTGAAGGGTCGGCGTTTTCTGAGTTTTTCTCTTGTGAGTGACTTTGTTTCGGCTTGTTCTTGCTTTTAGTCACTTGCTTAAGCGTTGCTTTTCAATTTCTTTTCTATTTTCTTTTTATATCTATGGTGACTATGTGTGTGTTGTCAATGCACTCATCAACGTGGCAGAATCGCTCAAATTAATCCGGCTTAAGTGCGCTAACCTTCCATTGGTCATCACGCAATTAAATCGGAGTAATCTGACAGTCTGTCGGGTCGAGCCCGATACAACCACGAACAGTTACCTCGATCGAAACCAGTCATACAAATACCCACTCGAAGGTGGATCCCAGAGATTACAACACTCCACAAATATTAAACAGGTCCCACTTGAGGTAATTTTATTACAAAACCAAGTTCAGTGCATAAAGTACCATTATCTCAGAGTTCTGAATGCAGCGGAAAACAACTAATTATTCGGAGTCGCAGCAACATCACGTGAAGCCGTCGTGACGTCACTCAGATGCATCCTCGTCCCACACAACAGACCAGCCAGGAGGAAGGGTGGTTGGCCAAGTAAGACCGGCAACCATCTCCTCAAGAGCGCTACTTGAAAACAATGCCACAAGCAAGGCTGAGTATACTAATACTCAGCAAGACTTAACCGTCGGGTGACAGCTACATCACCAACTTCTAGACATGCAAGGCTTTTGGCTGGTGGGTTTGTTTTGCCAAAGAGCGGCTAAGAGTGTATCCTTACTTTCAGTATTTTAGCATCAGGTTCTAGTTAAGTTAACCATTCTAGGTAAGCAACCTGTACTAGTCAAGTAAGTGGAGCAAGCATTTAAGCAAACATCAAGTTTCTTTCCATCATCATGTTCCACTTCTTACTCAATATAGCAGCGGGGTTAAGCAGTCTCATTAGCTGCGAGAGACAGACAGTTCGAACCGATTTTAACCTTGCAAGGGGGACCCAAACACTCGGATCATCGCACTCAGCCAAAGGCTAGCGCTACCAGGTAGTTCCCAGCAATCTTCCAGTCGCGTCCAGGACCAAACTCCCCCTGGCATACGAGGTCTAAGGCTAGTCGAACCAACACTTACGCCCCTCGTACCCACATGTTCAAGGCATGGGGAACAAGTTCCCGATAGGAGTAGGAAAAAGTCTGCACCCTGGAGTCATGTAGGTACTAAACTTACCGACCCCATAGAATCGACAAGCGCTTGGTACTTTCAAAAGCTTAACCGTCGGTACCACACCATTCGGCCTTAATCAACATTGGCATACACGGACAGGGCATCTACATGACAAAAATCCCCGACCGTCATCCTTATGATTCCAACATAAGTAAGCAGTTGAATCCTATATCTCGCGAGTGACAGGAAATCACTCGACTTTTACCGGGTCCTTATAGCGGGGCAGCTATCGACCTATCATACTAGTATTGCAAAGCATAGGTACCTAGGATCATGCAACTAGGGTTTCAATTCAACTCCTGAACGTAAATACACAAACATAAACTTAGCCAAACATATTTGCATGTATTTAAAACATAGGACATGCTCTGGGGCTTGCCTTCGGGCACAAAGTTAGCTTGGGAGTCCTCTGCAACCGCGTTTGGGTCTTGCTCGACTCGGACAGCGTTCACCTCGCCTTCCGCTTGGCCTTCTCCTTCAACGGGGACCAGCTCGTGGTCTCCATCGGCGAGGGCAGGTTCTACACGAATGCATATGCAATAAGAATATGATCTTCGGTCGAGTCATCACAGTTGCACAATGATGAACCCGGGTGGATTTCGTTTTGTC